>PYHX02000494.1:9753477-9920977 GCA_004302925.2 Cochliomyia hominivorax
TTGTGGTAGATTTTAAGCGAGCAAAGTAACAGAAAGCACTATAAAAATGTTGATGGAAGAGTTTCTTTAAAATGATTCAAAATTCATCACTAGTGATTAAAAATATTTAAAATATCAATTGTAGTAATTTCAATGAAAAATTAAAACTGTAAGTTTAGTAGTTTCGCTTTTGTATGTTACGAATTTTTCGATATCACTCCTTAATTTGAGTTATATTTAATTATTTTAGGAGGAAATGTCGACTTTTGATCTTACTTTTTAATCAAAAATATGAATTAAAGAACAAAAGAATTAAGAAAAAAACTGTCTGCCTAAAAATCTAATTAAATATATTTTATAAAGGATATTTAGTCTCACCAAATACCAACGTTTTAATTATTTTCTCTAAAATATATTTTTTACATTTGATTTTTAATTTCCTGTTTTTTTTTTTTTTTCATTAAAAATAATAATAAAGTCTTTTTTTTAATTAGACAAAATTTAACCCATATTTTAATGGCAACAAAAAAACTCTGCATTCTTGTCATTAAGCCAAATATAAATAATTTAAAACCCGGTAGCTTTATGTTCATAAAAAAAAACATTTAAATATTTTATTTTAATTTTGCGTCTCTGTTTTAAAGAAATACACTTAATGGCGTCATTTTATATTAAAGCGAATATTGTTTACGTTTATTGCAATTTTTTTCTTTATTTTTTCCAAACACCTCATCCAGTTATAGTGCCATCCATGTCGTCGTCATTATGATCATCAGTAATATCATCATCATTGCCGGTTTGGTGTTATTATAACCAAATGCCATATCATCATTAATATTAAATCTAAATGTTTTGTCTTAAGGCGAAAAAAATTATATATAATAAAATACCAACAAAACAAATCTTGTATTCAAAAAGTCAAAGTTTCAATAGCACTAAGAGCAAAAAGATAGATATTATGAGAGTTATTATTTTAACCCTCTTAAGGACCACAATTAAGGTGTTGATTTTATAATGACGCGAACTATTCAAAATTATTAACAAAAGAATATTTCACTTCTTTGAAATAATCTGAAATTTTCCCAACAAAAAGAGATATAATAAAACTAAGGAATGAGATCAAAAAAATGTTAACTTATTTTACATTTCAAGTTTTCTCATCAAGTGGTGGTTTAGTTATCACTAAAAAGAAATCAGTTATTTTTTAAAAATTAGTTTAAAATGAAAATGAGTGACGAAAAAAAATTTTAGATTATTAAAAATACGTTATTATGGAATAATATCACAAAAATTAAACCGGATCCACATAATGGGCAGTGGAATCACAATCTTTTGGAAATAATTCTGTAAGTTAAGTGAGGAAAATATCAGGAAAATTAGTTTATTATTATGGAATAGATTTGAGTGATAATGTAGTTCCTAGTGACAGTGATTTTTAAATCACAGACAATGACAGATATCACAGTGACAGTGACAGATATCACAGTATTTTAAATATCAAAAGCCTTATTTTTGCAAAATTTGTTAAAAAAGTTTAATAATAAATATTTGGCCCCATTAAACCCCATTCCGGGGGATATTTGCATGAAGCCTATATGAAAATTCAAAGAGGCAGTCAGCCAACGGGACATGGTTAAATCGATTAAGGAAGTGATTCTAAGACAAACGGTATACTCAAATGTGGTTTTAAATATACCATTAGATTTAGAATCACTTTTTGAGCGATTGAGCTTACTCCAACTGATAACAGAATGGCAACCACTAAAGCTTAAGCGAAATGAAATTCATGGATGATCTTTGACAATCTCTTAATGTGAAAATTAAAGTGGTATAAAAACCAGGTAAAGGAAAAGCTACCTCTCATCAAAACCGCCAGGGTGTAATAAAAACGATAAAAGACGTTGTTTTCTTCAATTCAATTATATTTAAACATTTAAAATAACGGCATTATTAATAACAGTTATTTTATAATTTCAGTCACTGTAGTTATCAATGATTTTCCAATCACGGTGATTTAATCACAGTTGTGAAAATATCGTTCACCTCTACTATAGAACAATATCAGGGAAATTCATCTATGACTCTGTTACCAGACTAAATATGAAATTGGTTCGACGTGATACACAGTGTTTCCAAAAAGACTTTTTACATATTTTTTTCTTTAAAATAGAAACATGAACATAGCAGAGCTACCTCCAAGTTGATTTTGAAAACTTCGTGTCCACAGTTGTTCAATGAGTTAGTGGTCAAATTTAAATGTTTTACAGCAAACTTGAACAATTTGTGCATTGATTTTAGAAACATTTAAGAACCACTGTGTGTTAATAAATTGAACTAAAATCAAAACTCTTGTATAAATCATTTTTAAATTATAAAATTTGTTGTATCTTAAGATTTTTCTCTCTCACATTGTATTGTTACAATTTTCAAGAAAATCAGAACCATTTACTCGGTTGAGGGTTAAAGAGAGAACTTAAATTTTATTATTAACTTTAGCTATTAATAATATAGAGAATTTGTTTAAATAGTATTTTTAATATTTTGTTGTTTTTGTCTAAACCTCACAAATGGCATTAGACATTTGCAATATTTGTTTGTGGTTTGAAGTTTTTTTTTCTAATTTTGTTTTAGTCATGTTTTTTGTATTGTAATTGCCGATGTTTAACAACAAAGAGCCAAAGACAGCAATAACAACAACAAACAACCATCAACAACAATATGTATATATTGTAAGTAAATAAAAATAATGACAGACGCTCATGTTGTTAATGGTGGCAGAAGTATTGGTGCTATTGGTACTGGATGCCAAAAAAAAAAAAAATCTTTACTAATACACAAGTAAAAATATAAGTAAATATGTTTTTTTTTTTTTTGTTTTTGTTCATAATGATGATGTTGCTGTCAAAATGAAAGTAGGCCATTCACAGCATTCATGTGGTATAAAACCATCTTGTTACCACTTTATTTTTAACCACCATTACCAATACATTCTATGTAACTACTACCACCATTACAAACATCATCATCATCATCACTAACAACCTGATTTGTTTGCTTTATGCAGTTTTGTTGTTGCCTTCATTTACACACATATTTAATTTTGTATGTATTATTTTATTGCATTTTGTGGCACATCTTTAAGATAAATTATATGTGGTTTGTTTTTGTTTTTTTTTTCGGTTTCTTGCTATTTTTAGCAATTTTTTTTCCTTCTGCTTGTTGCAATGCAAATTGATCATTTTTCTGATTAATGATTTTTTACTTTTCAAAATGTAAACATTGAAAAGTGAAAATTTGTTAAAGAAAAATCCAAGGATAAATATAAAAAATTAAATATAAATTTTAGAAAATTAAAGAAAATTTTTCATTTTAGTTTGTTAAAGTTTAATGAACTTTTTTTTCTTTTTTATATGAAAGTTAATTATTTCCCAATATGTGATAGATTTTGAGCAGAAATTGGCATATAAGGAAAATTGAATTGAGATAAATAGGTAATTGATACAGATATTGAATACATAACTATAACAGTTATTTGCATATGAGATTATAAGTGTAAGAAATTGTCGGTCTATATTTTACCACAAAAATTTCTACATGTCCAATTTCATTAGAGTCGTAATAATTATTCCAATAATGTGATTCAATAATTATCACACAAATAGAGCTTCGTCTATTCAGTCGAAAAATTTTATAAAAAGCGTTTCTGTGTTTGTAGCATAAAAATGATGTTACACTCATTCGACTAAAAATTAGAATCTCTCTGAGCCGATTTAATAATGGCCATCCATCTGCCTATTTGTCTGTGTGTAGGATGGGTTCAAAGAGTTTCCAAATCGATTTTTTTTGGAAATAATATGTAACTTTGAACCATTTGTTTTATCCTAATAAAATTTCACATGACTGGAACAGCCCAATTGGTTTAAATCTGATTTGTGGACAAGTCTTTATATATAGACATATAATTTTATTAAAGTTTAAATATTAACTTAATTATTGGGACTTTCTTCTAAGAAAGATGGCATCATTTTTTGCTTCAAATTGCCTTTATTTTTATAAATAAATCTTAATGGAACTAAATGAACTAAATTCTGATCACAAGCCCTGACTAAATTTTGTCAATTTCAAATCTTCCTTGCTATATAGATTGATAAAAGGTAACAGTCCTTAGAATGTAAGGTTGAACATTTCAGTGAAAAAGTTAATTTTTTACATTCGTTTTAAACAAATTGGAATTTTGGATATTTCCTTATGAAAAATTTTGAATTTAATTATTTCTCTGATTTATGGACAAAATCGTATATATCATATGGAAATTTCAACTAAATATTATTAATTTTTTTCAAATGTATCAATGTTTAAATATTAATTCAATAAAAAAACAACAAAAACACAGCATTTTTAAATTTTTTAAATCCTTAACATAAAATAACCTTCCATTTCTTCTTTCTTTTTACATTAGGAATTTTGAAGTTCTAACGTTTTTACAAATATCAAATAAGTATTCTTTATTTGATAATCCAATCTAAATTGGGCTCCCTTTAGTCAAAATTAAGAATTTATCATCAAACTTAAAAAAAACACCACACACGAGGTAGACAACTTTGGGAGGTCACCGACAACGTCCTTGACCAGATAGGAACCTGTAGTCCTTCCAATCAACACAACAACACATTAGCTCTAACCATATAAAACATCATTAAGATATCTCGGGCGGGGTAAAAGTTATGAAATTAATTCCTGCTGGTCAACATTTTAAAGTTAAATTCAAATTTTAAAGAAATAAACTTAAAACATTGAAATTTTAAATTATAAAATTAAAAAATAAATTAAAAAATTTTAATTTTAGATTGCAAAACTAATTTAAAATTAATTTCAAAATATACTTTTGCATTTTTTTGCCATATCAAACCTATTTTTACCTTAATCTCAATATTTGACCCACTAAAAGACACATAATCATAATTTTAATATAAAAATTAAAATATTTCCTTTTTTATAATTTATAAATTTTGTTTTTAATTGCAAAACGACATTAAAATTCGTTATAAATCGAATTTTTGCATTTTTAAATATATTTCTACCTGAAATTGAATATTTGATCCACTAAAAGACACATGAATATAAATTTAATATAAAATAAAAATATTTCCTTTTTTAATAAAAACAAATTTTAAAATTTTGTAAGTTTTAAAGAGATTAAGACACGATTATGTGATTACTGAATACATATATTCAGCTATTTTGTATATGTCTGAAAAATATTTTATTAAATTGTTAAACCATATTAAGAAGGAATTATTTTAGACCCCATAATACATATATATCATACTACACTTATCGAAATCTGAGTCGATTTAGCTATGTCCGTCCATCTGTCTATCTGTCTACCTCTTGTCGGCTCACTCACATCAGCAATAATTTATAGAGCTCAAAGAAATTTGGCCTTAGTATTTGCTATAGTTCTGAGAAATTTCTCATTCAGTATATTAAAAAATATAGATCGATATCTGGGGGAATCTCTAATTTCAAGCAAAAAACTCTCGTAAAATTGTCAATTATAAATCAACAAATTAGAGTGAAATTTTGCCATAATATTAAGGTAATGAAGTACACAAAGCTTACTAAATTCCAAAAACAATCAAAATCGGTTCAATAGAAAAAAGTAATAGACAAAAATATAACTGATTTTATGACCCACTTATATTTAGGAAAAAACTTTAATATATTATATATGTCTGTGAGTGTATATGTGCGAAACATAACGTATTTACTTCACATGCATTTGTGTTGGAGGATGTTGAAGAGTCGGCATAACCGAATATAGTATTCTTACTTGTTTTTATAAAACATTTTGAAATTAACTTTATTTACGTTTAGCAGACTCATTTATGCCCAAATCATAAATAATAAGCAAAATGTCAAAACTTTATAAATAACTTTAATATGGCCCGAAAAAAAAGCAATTTTTTGATGAAAAAGTCATTAAATTGCGAAATATTTTCATTAGTTGAAAAAAAGCATAAAGGAAATTAGCCAGAAATTAAACTCTCATTTTGGGCAAAATATTTATAAAAAAACTATTTATGTTGAAAGCTTAAAATAACTAAAAACTATTAAAATTATTATCAACAAAAACAAAATCATTAAATAGTTATTAATAAAAGAAAATATTTTTTTTTAAATTATTATATAACAAATAATTAAAAAGCAAAAGAAAGTATTTTAACCAAATTATGGTTATTACATCATAATTTCTAAAATATTTAAAGAAATGAAATATTAATTTGCAAATCTCAAATAAGGTAACTTATGCTTTTTATATATTTTGCCAAAACTATAAAAGTTTGAATTATTATTAACAATATGTGGCAAACCAAACAAAAGACTTAAGATACAAACTTAATAAGCAGAAAATATTGCTTAATATTAAAAGTTATATAACACAAGAGTCTAAGTAGTTCATATGTTATCTAGATTTATTCTATATTTAAGACTCCGAATAAAAAAAAAACTAGAAATCATGATATATTTTCATTTTGTATTTTTATTATAGTTGTTTGTTTGTTTGTTGTAATTTTATGCCAAAACGTCAAATGACGTTTGTTAGTAACAATTGCACATTAGCATAGAAAAAATGTGGTAAATCAACTCAGTGGTTTTTTCTTATTCTTCTAAAGAAACACTCCCTAGAAAAAGTCAAACATTATTTAACATTTAAATCCAGAAATGGGCTAAATTAAAAAGTATCGGGCAGATTTTCGCTCCTCAAAATAATAACAAATAATTTTTGCAAAATTTTAATTTTTTCCAAATTTTATTTTTTAAAATTTACTTTCAATATTTTGTTTTAAATTCAAGGTTTTTTGTTTAAATTTCATTTAATATAATTTAAGCTTCAAGTATAACAATCTTAAAAAGAAAAAGTGCACTCATTTTAAATTCCTAACACCTTATTTGGATGAAATCACTTAATATAAGTCATTTGACCTTGAAAATAACCAAATTAATTTGTCATACTTTAAGACAAACTTCAAAAAACTTCAATGACAAGGAAAAGTATAACTGTTTTATATCTATTGATATATTTTTGGAAATTTTCTGAAATTTGATGAGTTTTTTGCGACTTTTAAATTTTGTTAATCTTCCAATTCCTCGATATGCATTGTAACTGATTTTTTTTTAATATCTATAGGCTGGATTTTAACAAAAGTTATCGATAAATATGATAAAATAGAAAAATTATCGGTAACTTAATTTTTTTACAGAATATTTATAAAATTATACAGAAAAGTTATCGATAACTTGGATTTTCTATAGAAAAGTTATCGATAACTTGGATTTTATCTAGAAAAGTTATCTATAGAAAAGTTATCGATAACTTGGATTTTCTATAGAAAAGTTATCGATAACTTGGATTTTCTATAGAAAAGTTATCGATAACTTGGATTTTCTATAGAAAAGTTATCGATAACTTGGATTTTCTATAGATAAGTTATCGATAACTTGAATTTTCTAAAGAAAAGTTATCGATAACTTGGATTTTCTATAGAAAAGTTATCGATAACTTGGATTTTCTATAGAAAAGTTATCGATAACTTGGATTTTCTATAGAAAAGTTATCGATAACTTGGATTTTCTATAGAAAAGTTATCGATAACTTGGATTTTCTATAGAAAAGTTATCGATAACTTGGATTTTCTATAGAAAAGTTATCGATAACTTAGATTTTCTATAGAAAAGTAATCGATAACTTAGATTTTCTATAGAAAAGTTATCGATAACTTAGATTTTCTATAGAAAAGTTATCGATAACTTAGATTTTCTATAGAAAAGTTATCGATAACTTAGATTTTCTATAGAAAAGTTATCGATAACTTAGATTTTCTATAGAAAAGTTATCGATAACTTAGATTTTCTATAGAAAAGTTATCGATAACTTAGATTTTCTATAGAAAAGTTATCGATAACTTAGATTTTCTATAGAAAAGTTATCGATAACTTAGATTTTCTATAGAAAAGTTATCGATAACTTAGATTTTCTATAGAAAAGTTATCGATAACTTAGATTTTCTATAGAAAAGTTATCGATAACTTAGATTTCCTATAGAAAAGTTATCGATAACTTAGATTTCCTATAGAAAAGTTATCGATAACTTGGATTTACTTGTGTTTTCTAAAGAATTTTTTTTTCACAGGCTATTAACGTCATTGATAAGACTTTTCTATAGAAAAAACAAAGTTATCGACAGCTTTTATGAAAAATTGTACATTTAAATCAAATTTTGATTTCTATAGAAGTAAAATTTCATGAAATTAGTTATGGGAGTATTTTCCAAAATTCTCAGAATTTAATCTTGTTTAAATGATTTAATTTTTAGAAAGTTAAAATATTTTTAAAATAAAATTAATTAAAATAAAATTTACATAAAAATATTGAGAAACTAAATGTGTGAGAAATTTAATTTCAACAAAATTTCATAGTTCATTTCAAAAATAAATGCATTTTTTATAAAATTAAATGTAAAATACCAAAGAAAACAAAAAGACTTAAGAAACATGCATATTTTTTTTACAAAATTTATTTTTTTTTTAAAGGTGAACAAATCACTGTTAATAAACATTTCTATGGGAAATTATATAAGAAGCCAAAAATTTTTAAAATTAAAAAAATGCATTTCCCTTATTCAAAAAAAAATAAAGAAAACTTTAAATAACAAAAGATTTAAGAAACAAACGTTTTTATTTTTTAAAATTCACTATCAAATTTTGTTGCTTTCAATATTTACATTTTTGCTATAAAAAATTAAATAACAATAAACAAAAATTATTTTTAACAAAATATTCATATATTTATAACTTTTATTTTTTATTAATTTTTGTATTTTTTATTGTGTTTGATATTATCTAATATTTAATTAGTACCAAAGTGTGAGTGTGTGCGTATGAGTTACTAACTTAAATAACAAAATGTATGCTAATCTAATCAGAAAGTTGAAATATTAACTTTTTTTTTTTTTGATTTGGATATAAAATATCAATAAACAAATAAAATTTATTTAATAATTATTGCATCATAATGTGGAAACAAAAAGCTCTAAAAACTTGTATTATAATTTAAACAAAATAAAAGTTAGTTATAGCAAAAGTAGTTTTCTTATACAAAACTTAACTTTGATTTAGTTAAATATTTGAATTTTAATTAAGATAAAATAAAATGCATATTTATATTATGTTAATTATTGTTTGAGTTAAAGTATTTTATAATCTTAAGAAAAATAAAACCAGTTTAATTTTATTTGAATTGGTGAAAAGACGTTAAATGTGAGAATGATAAAAATTAATTGGAAATAATTTATATAAAATATTAATTTTATTAAAATGTTTAATAAATAATACATTTTAATTAATTTTAAACCGTTATATTCTAAGTTTGTTTACCCTACACCACGACAAGTGATGAAGTGAATATATTAACTTTGTCATTCCGTTTGCAACGCTAAGAAAGATCATTTCAGAATCATCAAATCAAAATCTTAATCGGTTTACATATGTCCGTATGTCTACCTGTTGTTGGCACATTCACAACTACATTCACATTTACCGATAACTTTGTATAATTATAGAAATATTATCGATAAAAGCAATCGAGAATCTTTATTTTTCCTTAAATTATCATCAACTTTAATTTCTTATAAAAATTAAAAAATTATCAATTTCTAGTTTTGTATAGAAACTATAGAAAGCTATTGATCTATTTTTCTAAAGTTAAAAAAAGTTATCGATAACCATGATTTTATTCAATATTTTTTCAATAACAATGATTTTTAATAACCAATAATTTAGAGTTATAAAAATATTATTATATAATTATAGATAATTTTAATTTTCTTCGAGAAAGTTATCGATAACTTTTATTTTCTTTAGAAATGTTATCGATAACTTTTATTTTCTTTAGAAAAGTTAACGATAACTTTTATTTTCTTTAGAAAAGTTATCGATAACTTTTATTTTCTGTAGAAAAGTTATCGATAACTTTTATTTTCTGTAGAAAAGTTATCGATAACTTTTATTTTTTGTAGAAAAGTTATAGATAACTTTTATTTTCTTAAGAAAAGTTATAGATAACTTTTATTTTCTTTAAAAAAGCTATCGATAACTTTTATTTTCTTTAAAAAAGTTATCGATAACTTTTTTTTCTTTAAAAAAGTTATCGATAACTTTTATTTTCTTTAGAAATGTTAACGATTACTTTTATTTTCTTTAGAAAAGTTATCGAAAACTTTTATTTTCTTTAGAAAAGTTATCGATAACTTTTATTTTCTTTAGAAAAGTTATCTCTAACTTTTATTTTCTTTAGAAATGTTAACGATTACTTTTATTTTCTTTGGAAAAGTTATCGATAACTTTTATTTTCTTTAGAAAAGTTATCAATAACTTTTATTTTCTTTAGAAAAGTTATCGATAACTTTTATTTTCTTTAAAAAAGTTATCGATAACTTTTATTTTCTTTAGAAAAGTTATCGATAACTTTTATGTTCTTTAGAAAAGTTATCGATAACTTTTATTTTCTTTAGAACAGTTATCGATAAATGTTATCTTTTAGAAAAGTTAAAAGTTCGATTTTCTTTAGAAAATGTTAACGATTTTCTTTAAAAAAATTATCGAAAATATGAGTTTTTATAAAAAAGGCTATAAATTGTTTTAATTTTCAGATAAAAGTTAACGACAATCTTCAGAAGAGTTTACGATAACATTTAGAAAAGTTATCGAAAACTATATTACACTTGCATTGTGTTAATTTGTTTTGTATTCGTTTTAATTGTTTTTGTATTGCTAAAGTTTGCGGCTTAAGTCTTTTGTTTCTAATTTATATATTACAAAATAATTAATTTTCAATACCTGTTGCATTTAAAAACTTAATTATTGTATTAAAATAAAATTTTGATTTATTTTCCATTTTGCCTAAAGACATTTTGAAAAAATATCTATTAAATCTTTAAATAATTTTTCAAAAAGTTCTTCTCTATTTTTTATTATCATTTTTGTGGCAGCTGTTTTAAGAGCCAAAGGCCAAACTCTATAACAGTATTTTAGAGTTATTATCTTTTGAGTTTTGCTTAGTTAAAGGAAAAAATAAACAAAATTGATGGAAGACTCGTCACACTTGCTAGTCATCATTATAAAAATTGTTTAGAGCAAAAAAATAAATTTTTAGCAGTTTAAATTTTAACACAACAATTAACAATGTTGGCTAATTTTTTTTTTGCTGGTAAACACTTGTTATTTACAACCTGTTGTGTTAGAAAAGGGCTTATTTTGAGAAGATCAAAAGAGGAATTGTTAAAATATGTTTGTTTAATAACCTCACGTGTTATAATTTCTTTTTTCACTTCATTTTTTTATAATCAAACAAACGATACCGAAATAAATCTCTTTTTATAAACATTTTTCAACACATTCGCTTAAAATTTCCAAAACATTAACAGCAATTCGAAACAAGTAGGAAAGATATATTAGGTTATGCCGAATATTCAATACCCTCCACCACAAATATACGTGAAGTAAATACTTTATGTTTCGTACATACACACTCACAGACGTATACAATATATGAAAGATTTTTTTTAAATAACACGGGACACTTCATAAGTCATAACATTCGTTACATTTTTAGCTATAACTCTTTGTCTACTAAAGTGCATATGGATCAAGATTATGACAAAATTTCCAATTTATAAAATTGTGGATATGAACGTGCTAAATCGGCTCAAAATTTTGAATTAAGGGATCTGAGATGCATTTTTTAACATTAAAAAGCGTGATAAAGTTAATATAGCCTCCTCAACACTTATGTTGGTGAAGGGCACAAAAGAAACTTATATCATGGCAGTCAACACTTTGTGTTATGAAAAGAAACGCCGTGATTTTTTTCAATGTTAACTTTAAAAAAAAGAGTTCATTTCTTACATTTTTACTATAATGTCTATTAGAGGAAAGAAGAAATGTATAAAAATTATTTAAACAAAAAACACAAAAAAGTGTTGTAATATTACTTTCATTCACTTTCATTTTCATACAAACAACTTTTTTTGAACTGTATACATTTATAATGATGATTTTTTTCTCTTGTTTTTTTTTTTTTTTTTTTTTCAAATAACACATAAAAGATCAAGTCTGTAGAGTCGCTACCAAAACTCTAATTTCTTTTTCGAAAAGTTCCGGTTTGAATATTTAAGTTTGTTGTCTTTGTATTTCGAACGAAATAAATGAAAAAAGCAAAAACAATATGACTAACAGAAAAATTTTGAATTTAAAACATAAATTCAACAATGTGATTTTTTATCATTTTTGAGTTTGATTTGTGCTCGTGTTTTGTGATTTCAAGGTTTAGGGTTTTTATTATAACTCAACGTCTATGAAAAAAATACATATAAAATTTTGTTATATTTTAATAAAAGATTTTATCTTAAATAAAAAAATAATAAACACAAAAATTAAAAATAAAATAAACTTGTTTTAGTTGAACATTTAAACGATTTAAGAAATCTAAATCGAATTCTTTTAATGAGCTTTTTTAAATTTGAAAAACACGCGGAAATACCATGGCATTTAACAGAACAAGATGAGGGCACAAAGAATTTATAAAAGAAATAAAATAACTAAAATTACAAGGATTCCAACATTTTTTTTAATTTTGAAAAAGAAAAATATCAATTACCTTATAAAAGAAACTAAAATAATTTAATTAAGGCTTGAGTGAAAACAAAAGACTTAAGCAAGAAACTTCAAAAACTGATAATAAATTCTTTTGCGAAGAAGAAATGTATCGATAACTATGATTTTCAAAAGAAATTTTATCAATAACTTGAACCTTCTAAAGGAAAATTATGGATAACGGAATTTGTAAAAGTTATTTTTAGTAGAAAAGTTATCGATAACTTTAATTTTCAATAGAAAAGATATCGATAACTTTAATTTTCAATAGAAAAGTTATCGATAACTTTAATTTTCAATAGAAAAGTTATCGATAACTTTAATTTTCAATAGAAAAGTTATCGATAACTTTAATTTTCAATAGAAAAGTTATCGATAACTTTAATTTTCTATATAAAAGTTATCGATAACTTTAATTTTCAATAGAAAAGTTATCGATAACTTTAATTTTCAATAGAAAAGTTATCGATAACTTTAATTTTCAATAGAAAAGTTATCGATAACTTTAATTTTCAATAGAAAAGTTATCGATAACTTTAATTTTCAATAGAAAAGTTATCGATAACTTTAATTTTCAATATAAAAGTTATCGATAACTTTAACTTTCAATAGAAAAGTTATCGATAAGTTTAATTTTCATTAGAAAAGTTATCGATAACTTTAATTTTCAATAGAAAAGTTATCGATAACTTTAATTTTCAATAGAAAAGTTATCGATAACTTTAATTTTCAATAGAAAAGTTATCGATAACTTTAATTTTCAATAGAAAAGTTTATTTTCAATAGAAAAGTTATCGATAACTTTTATTTTCAATAAAAAAGTTATCGATAACTTTAATTTTCAATAGAAAAGTTATCGATAACATTAATTTTATATAGAAAGGTGATCGATAACTTTAATTTTCAATAGAAATATTATCGATAACTTTAATTTTAAATAGAAAAGTTATTGATAACTTTAATTTTCAGTAGAAAAGTTATTGATAACTTTAATTTTCAGTAGAAAAGTTATCGATAACTTTAATTGTCAGTAGAAAAGCTATCGATAACATAGATTTTGAAAAGAAAAGTTATCGATAACTCAGATTTTCAATAGAAAAATTGATTTTCTATAAAAAAGTTATCAACAATTTGGATTTCCTATAGAAAGCTTATCGATATTTTAAATTTTTTCAGAAAGTTATCAATAGCTTTTATTTTCTATAGAAAATAAATCGATAATTTTGATTGTTTAATGGAAAAGTTATCGATAGCTTTGATTTACTATAGACAAAAATATCGACAACTTAGTTTTCTACAGAAAAACTCGATGATTTCTTAGAAAAAGTTTAATTTTCTTAGAAAAAGTGATCAAAAATTATTATTTTTTTTTCTTTTTTTTTTTTTAAAGTTATCGATAACTTTTATAACTTTTATTTATCGATAACTACATTTTTTTAGGAAAGTTATCGATTTCCAATTTTTCTGTAGAAATGTTATCGATAATTTGGATTTTATTTAGAAAAATTTTCTAAGAAACATTTTTAAAGAATCTTCATGTTCTATAAGAAAATTGTCAATAGACTTTGATTTTCTGTAGAAGAATTTTCGAGAATTTACCTCTAAAAAAATATCGATCACTTTAAGTGTTTATAAACAGCTTTCAGTTTTTTGCAAAAATTATCCAAAACTCAATTTTTTTTATAGATTCTATTTCTATAGATTTCTATTTCTCTTTATCGATAACTTTAATGATATTTTTTTTCAAAAACTTTTACTTCGATAACTTTTATTTTTGATTACTTTAGTTTTCGATATTTTTAATTTTCGATAACTTTAATATCTTTAATTTTCTATAGACAAAGAATTAACTTAAACATTGATATTGCTTAAGAGGAACTTTTTTTAACTGGATTTCTTCTAATTTTCTAAAAAAATATCGATAACATATTATTTCAGTGTTCAATATTTGATTTGTTTATATATAATGATACATAATTATTTCCAAAAAAAATTATCAATAGAAAATTTCGATAATATTTGAAAAGTTTATTTTCATTTCGAATTTTATTATTTTTTTTACTTTTGCGATAACTTTCTTTTCATTATGAAATTTAATCGATAACTTTGTATTAAGAAAAACTGAAAGTTTCTATTATTTTTTAAATAATACATTTTTGATTCGTATGAAATTTCAACAACCAAAAGATTTCAGCTACAAACTTTAAACAAAAGACTTAAGTCACAAACTTCTGTTAACTTATTTTCTATGATCCTGTTTTATTTGTTACATTTCCCTTGATTTCTTTTCTATTCCTGCTTTAAACTATTAACCCTCTTTTTTGTTTTCGTTTTTTTGCACCCAGTTATCAATATTTATTTTGTAAGCACTTTACAGTCATCAGCAAAATGTTGAAGAGTTTTTTAAACGTTACCACTTATAAACCTGTTGACCAAGTTACACACATATGATTAATTGTTATCAAAAAATACCGTAAATATTTTTTTTAAAATAAAATTTATAAAAAAATAACAAAAAAAATATGAAAAATAAAAACAAAACTTGATTTGTACTTTAAGTTAAAACAAGTGCTAAAACTTGTTTTATGTTTAAATTTTGTTCGACCAAAAATGGCGAACAGACTAAGTAATAAAAGGAAAATGAAAAACAGAAATAGAAAAGATAAACATTTTAAAATAATGGGGAAATAAATATAAAATTAATATAAACTAGAAATTAAAGGCTTCATTGAAGTTTGATTAAAAATTTAAAAAAAATGTAAGAAAAATATTAAAGCGTTACAGTGGGTGTTATAAAAAATAGAGAAACACTTGACGATTTCGCAATGAATATGCTGTATTTAAATATTGAACCAAAAATGGGATTGATTAACTTCATTTGTCTTATATGGGTTGAAAACTCTCAAAGTCTAATAATTAATATTTTAGAATTCCGCTACTCCTCCTATATCATTTAGTTTAACCCCTTTAAGCGATCCGTCTTCTATTCCTTTTTATACCCTATACAACCATACGTGGTTGAGGTATTATGCTACCACCACTTTTAAGTATACCGTTCGATATATGGCTGGCTGGCAGTTCATGCAAATCTACTAAACAAAACAAATGTCGCAGTTTTAAAACTATCATAATGAAATTTGGCTTGTGTCATTGTTTTGGCCCAAGGCGATGCTTATACTAGCGCTCATACAAATATTCCTCCCGGAATGGGGACTTAAGGTCGCAAAAATCAGTCCATGCAAACCTACTGAGCAAATTTAATTTCACAATTTTAAAATCTTTGGCGCATGACATTGTTTTGGCCCAAGGCGATGCTTATACTAACGCTCATACAAATGTTCCTCCCAGAATGGGCACTTAAGGTCACAAAAATCTTATATATGAAGCGATTAAAAGAAAAATTCCACAAATTGGTTTTATAATCTTTGCAAATTGTGCAAAATTATAAATTATCGGTTCATTATTTTCTAGGACCCATACAACCCCTCTTTCAAATATCACTTTAAAGGACTCAAATCTCACATATACGTTGGTATAATAATAAGAATTGGTTTAATCAAGGCAAAAATAAGTAAAAGTCGATGTGAGAAATCTTACGAGGGTCAGTTCACAATTGCTTTTAGCTCTCAAAAAAAACTTCTAAAACGCACTAATTCCATGGAAGTCTTATAATGTACCATTATAATATAATGCACCCTCAAGCATAAATTAAGAAAAAAAACCTTTATACGAGGCTGGTTCATAATTTTTGGTTGCTACCAAGCAGTCGGCATTCACCGACTGTAACCTCTTACTTGTTTATATTCCAACTTGTTTGAATTTACATTAAAGTTTGCAGCTTAAGTCTTTTGATTTTAAATCTATATAACATTTAATTTTATGCTTTTTTTGTGTTACTTATTTGAAATAATTATTTCAACTAAAACTTGTTGCAGTTTTTTTTTCCTAAAACAAACTCATAATAATAACAATAATAATGTAAGAAAAACAAAAGTAAATAAAATTTTACAGCCTCATATTTTTACTCCAAATAGCAGCAACAACATACAATTTTGCAGTTTCGTTTTTAAAATCTTTTTAATGGATTTTAAGCTTTTCAAGATTTTTTGTTTGTTTGTTTGTTGGTTTGTTTGTTTGCTTCTAAAGTTTGTAAGAAATAGTATATAGTTTTTCTAGAGCATAACATAGACTTTAGATTTAAAAGTATCAAGTTGTTATTGTTGGATTTGATACACATTCAACTTTATTTAGCTATAAAATAAAATTATATACAAGATTTGTAATAAAAATTGTAAATAAACAAATTTTCCAACAAGTTTTTCAAGTTTTACTTTGTTTTTCGGTTTTATTTTTTATCATTTTTTTCTTTATGTGATTTTACATTTCATATTTGAAAAACTCATGCAAAATTTTTTTTTTGGTTTATAATAAAATCTGCTATAAAAAATTATAACACTATTGATTTGCTGGAAAAAAATGTTAGAAGCTAAATTTGTTTTTTTATATTTTTCTTTTTTAACTAAAAAACTTACATAAGTTTAAACACCTGTTGGTTGTTATATTTTATTTTTTAATTTAATAAAACTAAATATGTTTTGTTTGTAATTAATTTAAGTTAATTTTCTATAGAAACAAAGAAAAAGTACTAATTTAAATATGCTCTATTTAATTTAAAGGCCTACGGACCATTACAGCCGATTTTTTATTATTGTAAACATGAAGAGAAAATTTTAAGTTTCTTTTTCTTTAAAACAGCAGGCTTCCTTTTATTTGGCATACCCTACAACCATATAGTTCGTATACCATAATGTTTGTCAAATATTTTTTTTGTTTTACTTTTCAGATTAGAAATCGGCTCAGAAAAGTGTTTAATCACTATATACTTAGGTCTGAAGTTGGTCCATTAAACTTTAAAACAAAACATTGATAAATGATTTTCAATGGAAATAAGGTTTATATTATTTTGAAGTAGAGGTTCTAATAGAAGTCCTAGTCCTTTATAAGAGCGTAAGAGTCCC
Organism: Cochliomyia hominivorax; assembly: GCA_004302925.2. NCBI lineage: Eukaryota > Metazoa > Arthropoda > Insecta > Diptera > Calliphoridae > Cochliomyia > Cochliomyia hominivorax. The sequence goes on from PYHX02000494.1 coordinate 9,771,189, forward strand.
TTTAAAAACAATTTTTCTTAATAAATATTTGTCTTATTTTGGCACGAAAAAAAAAACAGTTTTAAAATATAACAAGAGACTCAAACACTTTTCAGCAATGACATGTGGATGTCCGTCCCTACGCCTGGCAGTTAGTCCGTTTTTCAACTGAGTTTTTAGAGAAAAATTAAAAAAGTACATAAATATAGTTTCAGTTGAAAGATGGCAATATTAGTAAAACATTGACCTATTAAAATTCCTAATCTTGTCTATAAATTTCGGATGTCTGTCCATCTGTCTCGCGGTCTATACATTAAACTTCGAAAACAAAATTTCGATATACTTTTTTAGATATCTAATTTAAACTTTGATTCCTTTAAAAATTTTTGTTCATAAGAATGCTAACTTGTGCATGGTATTAAAGCTGTCTTAATACTACGAAAAAACGTTACCAGAAAAACCTTCATTAACGACATGCAGATGTCCGACCTTCTGTCTGCCTGTTTTCCACAAACCCTTTGGAATAAAATTTATATAAAGATTATTAGATATCTGGAGAAAAGATTATAATTAATTATGTAATTATTGAAGAAGTATGTTAGTTTTTTTAAGCATAGAAGTACCTTACAAGCTTTGCCCTTAAGTGTAATAATCGACTCAAAATACTTTAAATCCCGATATACTAAAATCTGTTTAACCTGACTTTTTATACATAAAACTTTTAATATTTTTCAACCAGAGCGCTGTGATTGTAAATCACAAAAGTATAAGCTATGCGTTTGGATGTAATAATCAGCTTAAAACTAATTTTAATATCGACTTACTAATGTCCGTCCTTCAGACTGACTATTTGCTCCTGTAATTTATTTTAGTTTATTAAATGTTTTCAAATATGGATTGATACAATTTATATTATTGCTTGTCATCAAAGTCCAATATTGATTAATTGTTTCCAATAGCTCCTATACAGGCTCTAAAAATCCGTTTAAATATCATAAAACTCGAATTGAAAAAGTGCTATAATATTTTCCTTTTGAATAAACAAAAAATTACTTATAGAAAGAATGTGAAGTTCGGTCCATAATTTCCCACAAGTCTCTCTTAAACAAAATATATCTTTTAACAAAATATATGTTTTCAAAATCTGATAAAAAGTGTTGGCGAATTTTCTTTTATTTGTCTCATGTTGTTCTTAATTACTTTTTGTTCCCAAGATTTAACTTTTTTGTTATTGTATCTAAATTATTGATTTTAAACAACAGCGATTTAATTGTTACCTATGCAATAACCAATTTAAAATACCCTATAAGTCATAAATACTAGAGGTTTGCATGTTTACTTTAATTTGCAAAAATAACAAATTTCATTTTTTTTATTTTCGAAAAAAAGAGGTACTCAGCCATTAAGTCTCTTTCATGAGCATCAGTGTGAAAATTTATCTACAAAAAAACTCCATAATCATTATTATTTACTGTGATTTCTTTTACTTTTTTTATAAAAGAAAACTATTATGTTTTTTAAGTTTTACTGCCAAAGAGACAATGCGTTTTTCGATTTTTTTCTAATTTAATGAAAACTTTAATTCGTTAAGTTGTCAAGACATGACATTGAAAATAAACCACATAACTATTGTTTTTTTATAATAACAGAGTCAAACAATGTCAAGTGAAAAGTTAGAAAATAAAAGAAATGAAAAAAAGAAAGTTTTGTTGTTGTTAATGGTTTGAATTAAATTGTGGTTTTGAAAATTTGAAAACAGAAGAAAATTATTAATAAATAATTATTTGTTTATGTTATCAGTTACTATGGTTAATATAATAATGAACTTGTTTGAAGTGAGTTGAAGTATACACCGACTTTAATATTAACCACAGAAAAAATATAAAAAAACTTGTTGAATTGAAAACTTAGTCAGTAATTTCAATTTATTTTTTATTCACCTTTACAGGTGAGAAATATACTTCTAAGTTAAATTCGAGTTGAAAATTAATTAAATCGATTCAGTGGAATTTAAGTTTTTTTAACAATATATATAAAATAATCTCCTAAACATATGATTCTTGAAAAATGTAACAATTCATTAATTTATTTCACAAACAAGTTTGCAACTTAAATCTTTTTTGTTTTTTTTTTTCTTTTTAATAAATATAAATTAATTAAAAATCTTTTTTCATAAAAATTATTTTCTTTGTTATATTTATCATGTTTGCTTCTTAAGTCTTTTGTTTTAGCAGAAATAAATTCTTTAATAATTAATCCCAAGATTTAAGTTCGAAAAAATCTAATATATTTTTCTAAGTTATTAAAACGAGTTTGTCTCTTAAGTCTTTTGTTTTCATATACAAATCATAGCAACATGTGGAAAGTCAGCAAAGCAAGTTTCATTTAGTTTTTATATACCATACAAAAATAAATATATATAAGTATTTAATATAATTGGACAGCTAATTAGTTGATAAATAACATGATATACGTAATAAAGAACTAAAATTAAATTTCTTCAAAAAAAAACCTAAATTTTTTCTAGATTTATAAAGTTTTTATGACGAAATTTTAATATATTATGAACAAAACTGTCCTTAACAAAAGTCAATAAAGAGATTCCCCGCCTTTGATTGAAAAGTACATGATAAGCTACATTTCTCTTCTCTTCAAAAAAACTCAAGAAAAATGAATCAAATCAAATGGTAATTGCAAGCAGATAAAATATAATCTTTGATTTGATTTTCAGTAATTTACGCGTTAACATTTCTTTCAGAATTAAGAAAACAAAATTATAGTCCAAAAGAAAATCGAAGATTTTGAATCCAAAGAAATTTACCATCTTTTGGAAAAAATTGCAAAATAGACCCAAATTATTAATATAGTCGATAAAGCTCGATAATGTTCAATTTTACATTACAATCTTGAAAATGAATGGTGCCAATGAAACATTTATAAGCGACCCCTGCATAAATTGCTTTTCTGATTAATGCTTCATAATATCATGATATGCATTTTATGCAATTTTATTTGGGGGGTTATATGGGAGCTAGAAGAAATTATAAACCAACCCTCGTTAATTTTTTAACATTGATATCTGTTTAAATTTACATTATTTTTACAAATTATTATTACAATACCAACGTAATTGTGTGATTTAAGCAATTCAGAATGGTATTCTTAAGTGATTTGTATGGTATTTATGAGAAATAATGGCTCGATCCTTGTATAATATGGCACATCGTTTATTAGATTTGTTGAAATAAATATTAAATGTAGAACTTTTATGAATCTGTATAGAGACTTTCTACGTGTAAAATTTTTGTTCAATCAAAAAATATATAAAATTTTGGAGATTTTTTTTAACATTTCAAGACCCAATGTGATAAAATTTGGAGTTTCAACTCCCATACCACGAGCTCTTTTAAAAATTTGTGCATTTCTAAATTAATCGAAAAGTACCTAAAAATGTTCATATAAACTTTTATTTAAAAATATTTAAAAACTTTTTTAGACCGTTGCACAGGTCAATATTTCAAAAACAACTCATTGAAATTTGATGTTTATGACATTTTTAAAAATGAGAATGAGTCCATACAAATTTTTTCCTGGAGTAGGAAAAACTCTAAAATAAGAAAAACTCATTAATGAGATAGAAATAGATTCGTTTTTTTCATTAAAAACCTTTATTGGTTCATTGGCCAGGTCACTGTGAAAAGGAAATTAGATGAGTCACACAAGTGATTGAAATACTTAACAGAATTTAAGTAAAAAGTTTATTAAAATCCACCAATACATAATTAGTGACTGCAACTATAAATTTAAAGGTTTCTAAAATTTACAATTTAATAAAAAAATTAAATCTGTGATCTTTAATTCAAAATAATTAAATGAAATTCCTAAGATTAAATATTACCAAATTATTTTATTGTAAACATGTTGTGATATTACCAAACGCACTTCTCTTCGATTAAGTTTTTTCCAAAGTCTGTTTTGAAACAGTTATAGAATTTAGGGTTAATTAATAAGATATAATTTTGTGATTTAATTTTTTTAAATTCATTCTATTTGTAAAATATCCTCAAGTTCGTGTTCTAAGTCTTTTGTTTTTATTTCAGATAACAAAAATTTGTAATTTGTTTAAAAAGAATTAACATTTTAATTTAATTTTTAAACCCTACGTCCCCTAACATTACCCCCCCCCACAACTTACAAAACTTTTTATAATAATGTTTTACATTATTTAGGTAAAAATGTCCAAACTACTGGCCTAAACAATTATTTGCTCATGGCAAACTTGTGCCATAAATATCGCGTAAAAAAAAGAAACTAAAGAAATATTGCAAAAAGTAAATAAGAGTTTTTTCTCGAAAAAAGTAAACAAATCTAAAAAAAAAAACAAGTTGTTAAAAAGCAAACAAAAATACCAAAAATTATTGTTGAAAATAAAAAACTGGCGGCTGCTTGTTATTTTTTTTTAAATAAAAAATTACAAACCATAGAAAAGTCATAGCAAATAAAAGCAAAAGACAGCAAGACACTCTGACAGACAGACGGACATGTGGACAATAACAAAAACTTACAAGCAAACAAACAATTTGATGTCCATCTTTATTTTCTATTTTTGTTTATGTTTCTTTTAGTTCGTTTTCTGCTATTTTTTTTTGTAATAAGTAATAGAAACCCTATTGTTTTTGTAAACAAACTTTACAAAAGACAATAACAACTACAAATAGTTAAACAAACAACTTTGACAGTTTAGAAAAAGAAGAAGAAACATAGACTTTAAAACCAAAGTTAGAAAAATAAAACAAGTAGTTAGTTAACAAGCGGTTTACCTTAATGTCAGTTTATTTATGTTTTGTTTTTTTTTTCTATTTCTAGTTTTGAGTCAGTGGCTCTGGTTTGGTCTTTCAGGGTGCTTGTGATTTTTCTATGTCGTATAATTATTACACTTTTAAGATTATAATCAATAAAGGAGTGAGTGAATAGTTTAACAAAGGCACACTTTTTCTATAAATTTTCCTATTTTGCAAAATAGTTGTTGTAATTTATTTGAGAGATCTTCTTGTTAGACTTATTTTGGCAAATGTCAAGAGGTTGTTTTGTTTAATGGGTGTCCAGAAATGGACTTGTAGATATTTAAATTTAAGGTCAGATGGCTTCAAAAATGTTTTACTTAAGTGTTTTTCTTAAATTTTTCTAATTGGAGTTTATATTCCGATTATTTTTAAATAATTTTTTCTACTGTAAATTTTGGAATGGAGGGGAGTGTGTTCCGATGTTAAAAACAAGAATTTAAAGTAATTTTATAAAAAATAATAATTTTTAAAAAATTTATTATCCATACTATTACAGTTACATATACTACCTTAAACTAGACCCATCGACTCAGAATCACTTTCTGCATCCACGACTGTTCGTATAGATGACTGTTTGTCCATGTAACGTTGTGAGTATTATGCAAGTTGAAGTTTTAAAGGAATTTTAAACAAAATGGCGAAAATCGGTACAATATTTTACGTAACTTCAATACTAATTACCTCCGGCAATGGATTTTAAAGCCCATAAAACCCATAAACATGACAAGATCGGGCGACAAATCACTATAGCTTCCATATAAACCCTACATATCCGAAAATCTCTTTAAAACTCATAAATTTCCAAAAAAACATTAGTATTGACGTACAAATTCGACCAGACCTTCATGACATAAAAATGCTTTTAAAGGAATATATTTTACACTTCATCTGCGGAGCAGTTTTTCGATAATGAACCAACCAACTTCCAAAATGTCTAATCTATTTTCAAAAAAGTTTAAATAAAAACTTTTAAAGCCCTTAAGGGGTTAACAATCTTTTACTAATAAAAGAAAGGCCTAAATGTCTTCTTTAATTCCAAATACTTTTTAAAACCCTTTGGACTCATCTTTTTAAGACATTTTCGATTTCAATAGAAATATTTTTAAAAATATTTTGTGCAAATATCCTGCGCTTAAAGTTAAACGAACCAGAATTTCTTAGTGTCAAAGGCTTTAAAGAGAGAGGGGAGGTAAAATAAGGAAAATTTGTTCACGATTTTTATAATTTTTAATATTCTACATATTCTATTTTGAGGGACCATAAATCGGTTCATGATTCTACTATTAAGTTCTACTTCTATGTTTATAATTTTATATTTTTCGCTATTTGTATATAAAGTGTTATATAAATTCAATAAGTTGATCAAAATTTATAGCTTTTTTTCCAAATTTATATTTGCAGTCCTTTTCTTGACTCCTAAGACTTTATCGAGAACTGATCTATGAGACCATTATTTCACGATATCATTTTAAATGCTTTCATTTCATCAGATAAAAATTCTGATTAAATTCTCTATTCATTTATAAAGACTTATTTGAAACTGAATTTTTGCCAGTGCGTTTATTGGGAATACTTCCCTTCCATATACATATGTATGTCAACAGTTTTTATTTTAATTCTGTTTTATTTTTTCTGTGTCCCCCAGTGTGATGTAACTTTAAAGGATGAGCAAATATTTACACATTTTGCTTTAGTATCTTTCTCAAGCCGTTAAAAACTAAATACCACGAAAAGAGGTTGATGACTTTAATGGCAGAAAAATAAACTTAAAAAACTAGTGAAAAATTCCAATGTGAAATAAAAAGGGAACTTTGTAAAATTCTTTCAAAAATTTTTCAATTACTTTTAACCTCAACCAAGATGACACCAAAATCTTAAAAGATTTTTTTTCTCTTTACTAAAATTTTCAATGACTACAAAAATATTCTTTGAATATTTAATAACAACAACAACTACACAAAAAGTATCAATTTCAAAATATTATTATATGATTTTCTAAAAACAAGTGATTTTTTATTTTATTTTTTCTTCAACAATTTACTCACTCACCTTGTGCGTTAACGTAATTGCTCATCAGCGGCAGCAACAGCAGTAGCAGCAACATGGGCAGCAGCATTATAAAATTTGTCATATTAAAATAACAACTACTACGACGCTGGCTTTGTTGTTTTTGTAGGCTGTTAATGTGTTTGTTGTTGTGGTTTCTTTGAGGTTGTTGTATTATTGTTGTTGTTAATGGTTTGAAAGCCGGTAAAGTCATTTTATAAAAATTTTGGAAATTTTGGAAATTTTAAAATATATTTTTAATTTTGTTTTTGTAATTTTTTAGTTAAACAAAAGACAAGTTTTATTTTGTTAAAAATTCATAAGTAAAAAAAATATAAATAAAAATTAAAAACGAAAAAAATATATTAACAAAATTTAACCAGTTTTATATAAAAACATGTCTTTTTTTGTGAATGTTTCAGAATTTTGTTAATAATTTAATTTTCAAGAAGCTGCAAATAAAAAATAAATGAAAAAAATATTAAACATTAAAAAATGAGCACAAGATTTCTAAAGAAAAAATTTGTGCTCACATGATTTTCTATATAAGAAAACGTTGTGATCACAAGATTTTCTATATAAGAAAACGTTGTGATCACAATATTTTCTATATGAGAAAACGTTGTGATCACAAGATTTTCTATATGAGAAAACGTTGTGATCACAAGATTTTCTATATGAGAAAACGTTGTGATCACAAGATTTTCTATATAAGAAAACGTTGTGATCACAAGATTTTCTATATAAGAAAACGTTGTGAATACAAGATTTTCTATATAAGAAACGTTGTGATCACAAGATTTTCTATATAAGAAAACGTTGTGCTCTTGTGTACACAATTTTCTATAAGAAAAGTCTTGTGTACAAGATTTTCTATAAGAAAAGTCTTGTGTACAAGATTTTCTATAAGAAAAGTCTTGTGTACAAGATTTTCTATAAGAAAAGTCTTGTGTACAAGATTTTCTATAAGAAAAGTCTTGTGTACAAGATTTTCTATAAGAAAAGTCTTGTGTACAAGATTTTCTATAAGAAAAGTCTTGTGTACAAGATTTTCTATAAGAAAAGTCTTGTGTACAAGATTTTCTATAAGAAAAGTCATGTGTACGAGATTTTCTATAAGAAAAGTTTTGTTAGAAATATTTTGAAAGGACTTGAATGATAAGCTTTTGTATGAGAAGAGTATAGATAGCAAGCTTTTCTATAGGAAAGCTTTTTTTAAAAAATAGTATTGTGAAAGGTTTTTTATAATACAATAAATTGTTTTTTGAAAGTTATATGAAAAATGTCTTTTTGAAAAAATTTTTAAAATTAAAATCATTTCGATTTGAATTTTTTAATAAAAATTCAGTTTTTTTTTAGTTTTTAAAATTTTCTTTCAATAAGTTTTATTTTTGCTGCTAAATCACCTTGAATTATTTATGTTTTTTTTTATAAAATTTATTATATTTTGTTTATTGCTTATTGGCATTTATAACAATTTTAAGATTTTCAACTTTATGCACGAAAAATTTGCTTAATTTTTTTTTTAATTTTGTATTAATTTAAAATACACTTTTTTAAACTTTTAGTTATTGGTAATTTTGTATAATTTTTTTTTATTATTTTTTTCTTGTTTAATGTTTTTTAAATCGTGTTGTTGCCACTTGTTTGCCTCTTAAAGCGCTTTTAAATAACTTAAAGGTCATTTGTTTTGTTATTTTATTTCTGATTTTTTCTTTAACTTTTCTTTAAGTCAGATTTTTTTATTTGATTTTGTTTATTTTAAGATTTTTTATATAAATTGATTTTATTAAATACCAACTGAAAGAATGAACAAAAACAGTCTATATAATTGAATAAACAAAAGATTTAAGATACAAACTTGATTTTAGTTTAAGAAAATTATTTTATTGATTTTTGTTAAATAAAATAAAATGTTTCATTAATAATGATTATATTTACAGAATAACTAAACATGGTTTTAAAGAAAAGAATCAAATCATTTTCAAAGTTATTAGTTTATTAGAGTTATTAAAACATTCTACAAATAAATTATAGCAAACGACGGTATTGAAATTATTAATTAAACTAAAGTGAAAAAAGTCAAGACCTTAAGAACACACCAATATTATTTACAACAACATCCTATAAATATTATTTTCTCTATTTCAATATTATTCTAGTAAATTTGATCACATATTAACCTTCTTTTTAGAAATATAAAACTTCTTTATCAAATGACCTAAAAATTTTCTCTTTTTATCTTAAAATATTTATCTAATCTGCTCCAAAAAAATATATATCCAACAACAGACTTATTTGCAACATTAATCTTTAATAAATTACATTCTATTAAAAACGACACCATAAAAATATTAATATGCCTTCATTATATTAAATATAAATCTCTACAAATGAGGACAAATTTTGACATTAGCATCAAATTTAAGATACTTAATATGTTTAAAATTTCAATTTACATACAAATCGCTAGAAAAGTGTTAGAAATTTTTAAAATGTCTTAATTAAACTTTTCAGAAAAAGATCTGAAAGTAAACATTTTGATGGCAGTGAAAGTTTGCCAAAAATAAATAAATTCTATCACATAAAATTTAATTTAATTTGAAGAAATTTAACCCATTCGGGACATATCTCACTTTTTTTGCGTTAAAAATTCAAATTCCCAAAAAACTCAAACTTTCATCAAAGTTTCTAATCTGTATATATACAAAGTAGGAAGTGGTATGTATGTATATGTGTATATGTGTATGTATGTATGTATGTATGTATGTATGTATGTATGTATGTATGGTATGTATGTATGTATGTATGTATGTATGTATGTATGTATGTATGTATGTATGTATGTATGTATGTATGTATGTAATACTCCAAAAATGCTGAGCCAATTTTGATGAAAATTCACAAAATGATCCTAATATACCCAAAAGTAACAAAGGCTATACAAAATTCCAATAGGACCAGAGGAAAGGGTACCTCTCTTTACAAAGCTTTCAAATCTTGTGATCACAATTTTTCTTATAGAAAATCTTGTGATCACAATTTTTCTTATAGAAAATCTTGTGATCACAATTTTTCTTATAGAAAATCTTGTGATCACAATTTTTCTTATAGAAAATCTTGTGATCACAATTTTTCTTATAGAAAATCTTGTGATCACAATTTTTCTTATAGAAAATCTTGTGATCACAATTTTTCTTATAGAAAATCTGTGATCACAATTTTTCTTATAGAAAATCTTGTGATCACAATTTTTCTTATAGAAAATCTTGTGATCACAATTTTTCTTATAGAAAATCTTGTGATCACAATTTTTCTTATAGAAAATCTTGTGATCACAATTTTTCTTATAGAAAATCTTGTGATCACAATTTTCTTATAGAAAATCTTGTGATCACATTTTTCTTATAGAAAATCTTGTGATCACAATTTTTCTTATAGAAAATCTTGTGATCACAATTTTTCTTATAGAAAATCTTGTGATCACAATTTTTCTTATAGAAATCTTGTGATCACAATTTTTCTTATAGAAAATCTTGTGATCACAATTTTTCTTATAGAAAATCTTGTGATCACAATTTTTCTTATAGAAATCTTGTGATCACAATTTTCTTATAGAAAATCTTGTGATCACAATTTTTCTTATAGAAATCTTGTGATCACAATTTTTCTTATAGAAAATCTTGTGATCACAATTTTTCTTATAGAAAATCTTGTGATCACAATTTTTCTTATAGAAAATCTTGTGATCACAATTTTTCTTATAGAAAATCTTGTGATTTCAATGCAAACTTTCTTAAAGAAACTTCTGTAATAACAACTTAAGAGAAAATTTATTATCACATTTTTTCTAAAAATCTTTTCATCACAATTTTAATGATAGCAACTTTTCTTAATAAAATTTTCTTAAATAGAATTTTCACTGTAAATTCAAATTTTCATTAAAAATTTATTTTTTATTAAATTCTCACGAGTTTAATTTATTGAAATTTTTGTGAGTAATTTTTAGTAAAATTCTAATTTCGTATTTATTTCAAATATCAAAGAGTTTTAACTCTAAAATTCAATTTTATCAGAATTTTCACTTATTAATATCCGACGAGAATCTGTAAGGAATATAGCACATTTATCTGGAGATGCTATTGCCAAACGTTAAACAAAACGTTGTTGGTTGAAAAAAAGATCTTTCTTATTATTTACTAATTGATTTTAAATAGAAACTTAAATTTTGAGTTATGACATTTTGCCTGCAAATGAGAAACTTTTATGGTGGGAATTTTCTAAAATAAGATTAGTTGGGTATAGGAAGAGAAGTTTCTCCAGAGAAAGGCAATATTGTTATTGTTCACCTTGCTACAAATATCAGATGGAGTTATAGTTGCCTCTATACAAGACAATATTTCATACTTAATGATTCGACCTGTTAATTTAGGTATTTTGGAAGTTCTTATGGTGTAGGGTATTTATTACTCGGAACAGGTGAATATTGGAAATATTTTAATGGAATTTAAAATTGTTGTAAATTTAAAATATGCTGTTATTATTGCTCTAATAAAATCATTATAGTGTTAAATAATAATATTTATTGGAAAACATCAAAACTACTTTCTTAAACAAATTGTTGTCGGTAAATGAGAAATAATACTTTTTTATTAAATTAGCATTCAAATGGTGTATTATACATCGTTTGTATTGATAAAAATATTTGCTAATAATTTAAGTTATTTCTTTTTTTAGACAATACTTTTGTTAAGATTTTTATTATTATTCCAGTTAAAAACTTATTTCACAGTTTCAGTTGATTTTTTCACTTAATTTGTGTTTAATTTTAGATACAGCTTTTTTTAATAATAATTATAAATTTGTTTGTATATGTTGTTTATATATATTGTTTATGTATTTGTTATTTTTATATTTTAATTATGCATTATAATAAGTAATTAAATTAGATCATAAAAATTCCTTTCTAAAAACAAAACAAAAGACTTAAGACACAGACACACATACTCATGTATAGATTTCATAAATTATTTATTTGATAAATTAAAAATTGTGTTTGTTTTTGTTTTTATTTTTTATAAGTTTTGTTTTTTTTTAATATTAACTAATTTTCAAATATTTGTTATTAAACGCTTGACTGCAAAATTGCATTTGATTAATAAATAATTTTAATTATTATAAAATAATATTGAAAGCTACATAACTTTGGGTTTAAGCAACAACAAATATTTAATTTTCATTAGTTTGCAATTTTTTTTTGTTTGTTCAACTCATATTTCTTTAGATTTTGGTCAAAACTTTTGTTTTTAATTTTTTTTTATAAGTAAAAGCTATAAATTTAATTTTTTAAGCTTATTAAGGGTTTTTTATTACATTTTTTTACACACACACACTTTAAAATTCATTTTTTTATATTTTCAAATTACACAAATATTTTTTTCTATAAATTTCCAAATCAAATATTTATTTCGATTTTTTTCCAAAGAAAGAAATCCAAAGCGTTGGTGTTATGACTGTTAAAGAAAAATGCAAATAAACGTTGTTTGCATTTTAATTAAAAACAAAAATAAAAAAAAACTATATTTCTCTCTTTTTCTATAAATATATATTTTGGTAATAAAACACTCACACACACAATCACAAATTGTTATCTTATATTGTTTTAAAATATTTATGCATTTCTTTTACTTTTTTCTTCAATTACTTTTTATTTTCTTTTTCTTATCAATAAATATTTTCCACATAAACGCACATTTGTCAACAACTGTTATTCTTTCCCCCACAGAAAAAAAACCCTCGTTTTGTTGAATAATTAAATCTCCAAAACGTATAAGAAAAACAATCCAAATGATTTGTAATACTCAACCGACCGTAAATATTACTCGTACTACGTTTCATAAACGCGTATCACGATAGACTAACTCAAGGTGTTTTACAATCAAAAGCTAAAAGACCAAATGTCTTGTACAATAACAAAAACCAGCTAAAAACAATAACAAAAACATAAACCACAGCTTAAAGCCACAACTAAAAATGGGAAAAAAAGAGTTAATAAAAGTTTTAAAAACATATGAGCCAAGAGAGAGAAAAGAGTATAAAAGAGTGGTTAACTCTCTGGCATGAGATGAGTATGAAAAATCGTAATTGTTTACGTTATTACGTATGTTAGTATTTAATATATGTATTAGTAAATTAAAGTAATTTTTAGAACATTAAGTTTAATGCTTAATGAAACCAACTATCTGTATATGTAAATAACATAGGAAGTGTGTATATACACATTTAGTATGTATGTATGTATGTATGTATGTATGTATGTATGTATGTATGTATGTATGTATGTATGTATGCATTTATATTTGTATGTATTTATATAACGTTAAGTCTCCAAAACGACTAGACCAATTTCGATGAAATTTTCACAGAATGATCCTAATATACCTGAAAGTAAGATAGACTAAACAAATTTCCGATAGGACCAGGGGGAGGGGTACCCCTAAACTAAGTAAATTTTGGTTATCGAATAACAACAGAACTATAACAGTGAGAGTTCTCAAATTTGGTCCTAAAAACTTTCTCAAGGAACTATTTTACTGGACAAAACCTAGAACTGTAAGACCAGGGAGAGGGGTACCTCCTTTAAAAAGCAAATATTGGTTATCGAATAAATAAAGAACTATAACAGCGAGTGTTCTCAAATTTGGTCCCAATGAACTTCGAATATGTAAGACATCATCTCTAAAAAAATATAGAACTTAAAGGATCAGCAGCGCCCTTAAAAATTTGTTTTGATCAGCAGCGCCCTTAAAAATTTGTTTTGGGTCTGCTAATTGTTTACAACAATTTCAGTTTCCTCCTTAATAATGCTAAAATATGATAATTTGTCATACGCATTTTTACATTTGGCCCTTAAGATATTCTTTAGCAATTTATATTTATTATTTTGAAATAAAAAAATAATTTATTTTAAAATTTTAATCACTATTTTTAAGCTTAATACCCTAATAAATGACTGCTAAACAATATAAATTTTCTTTTCTGTAATTTTTGCGCTTTTTTCTTTTCTTATTATTTCAATTTAAATCTTTATCCATTAATTTTCGTTTAAAATTAATCCTCCATAGAAGAAAAAAGACTTCAGAAAATATAAAACTAGAGTGACTCTAAAAATAAGTGTAAGTGAGAATGTGTATGTGTATGTGTGTGTGTAAGTGATTGAATGTAACTTAAAGAAGAAGAAAATCAAAGCGAAAACAATAATATATTGTTAAATGGAAAATTGCATTTTGTCGTGACCTAATCACACATAAATCTACTAAACGACATTTTATCACTTTACAATTTGCAGACATAAAGCGAAAAGTACTTAACATTAATGGCGTTTTATATTTAACTTCTTTAAAAGTTTTATTTAATTTTAATTTTATTTTTTTGGAAGTTTTTCTCATTTTATATAATCAAGCCATCTTCGGATTTTTTTTGTACTTTTGCAATTGTACATGATGAAAATGATGATCCCTTCACTATATTTATACATATATATAGAGAGAAGAAGAGGAAAAAATATATATACAAACGACAAAAACAATATCATTTAGTAAATTTTGTAAACGTAAAAGATCATTTTAAATTTTACAAGTGACAGATTTATCGATTGTCAAAAAAATAAATTCAAAATAAAAACATAACCTAAGTTTTTCAGTTTATACGATTTCTTAAATGGTACAAAATTGGCTTTAATGATATTTTGGCAAAAAATAACAAGACAAAGTTAAATATTCGGCTAAGTTGAATTTTCAAAATTTCCGATAAAGAAAATTGCTGGGAAAATTCGTAGCATTTCTTACAGCCATTTAATTGAGTCCAACTTTTTCGTTATCAGATATCAGATATGGAATTTATGACCAATTTAAATTGTGGGGTTTTTAAAAATTTCTGAAAAATATAATTTTGAACGTAACGCCGTGTCATCTTCTTTAAATGAGGACCTGGGGGAGAGGTAACCCCCATATAAAGCAAATATTGATTATCGAATATTTAAAGAACTATAACAGCTAGAATTTTTAAATTAGGTCCCAATTACTATAAAATATATTGATTATCGAAAATCGGAAAAAAACTATTAAAGTGAGAGTATTTAAACTTCATCCTTATTTCTCTCCCAGTTTTACTGGGCAAAATATAGAACGAATAGTAACAGGAAGAGAGGTAGTGCATATAAAAATGAATATTAGTTATCGAATATGTGAAGTACTATCAAAGTGAGAGTCCATATTAATTACATTCTCAAATAGTAAAAACAATTTTACTGGACAAAATGTTGGACAGTTAGGATGAAAGGAAGAGGTAGCTCCCATGCAATGCAATTATTAAGTATCTACTATGTGTGGAATTATTAATTAAAAGAGTTAAAAAGCATAGTGGTGAAAAACTATAGTACAAATACGACCATGATACTCTTCATATATCGCACCATGTAAAAGCTAATCTCTTATATAAGTCTTATACTCATCATTAATCACTCTTTATAGAGCAACTTATAACTTTATCCATTAACTTTTAATTCGCCAATGTATTTTTACTATTATTCTAAGTCTTTTATTGTGCATAAGTTGTTTTTGCTATCCGTTTCTTAAATCTTATACACTTGAATGATCTCGCTCTATCAGAAAAAAATACTACGTAACTTACTTGTAATACGTCAATGGATTTATAGTCTCATACTAAGTATTTTCTGTCCATATAAAAAATTAACCTGTAACCATTTCTCCAATATAAAGGAAATAACTTTTTTGTTTAATTAAACGATGAATTTATACTCTTAAACTAAGTCTTATACTCTCCCTGCCCTTATAAAAAACTTAACATTTTCAATAAGTCCAATTTCTTTTCAAATTTCTTAAAAAATATATAAAAACATTTGTTCTCAAAAACATTTTAAACTACACGTAGAGAAATGTCATTTCGCAATATGTTTGTCTCAAACACTGACATATTTGCCGCAAACATTTATTGTTATCACCAACATGTTAATTTTTGAGTTAATTTTATGTTGATAAACATTTCTTTGCTGTAATAAAATTATATTTAGTAAAATAAAAAATATTATCGCAATATGTTTGGAAATATGATGGTTGTTCACAATATTATTGTTATATAACAAACCGTTATGGAAAAACTATTGTTATTAGGACAAACTGTTGTCAACTGAATATGAAGAATCTTTTTTTGAACTAACAGTATTTTTATTGGAATAACAATATTTTTAGTGACGATAACAACATTTTTAGTGGTGATAACAATATGTTTAGTGGTGAAAACAATAACTTTAGTGGTTATAACAATACTATAGTGACTATAACAATAACTATTTTTTAATGAAAAATCACAATGTGAATAAAGAAACTTTTTATTACAATTACAATATTTGTTTATTGGAATAACAATATTTTTAGTGGCAGTAACAATAACTATTGTTATTGGTACAAAATCACAATACAAATAAAAAAAATTTAGTTACGGTAAAAATATCTGATAACAATTGTATGTTGTTTCTCGTTTATGGTTACCACAAACATATTATTTTCTATGGGTGTTGGGAAGTTATTTTAGATTTCGACCCATATTTATCAATATAATGTTATTTTTCAAATATTTGGACCAACAGGACTGTAAACTTCAATTTTGATTGATGAAATCAAATTTTTAGTTTGGCCGTGAGAACAATTTAGCCCAAAAATATATACTTTAAGAGCTTACATATTCCTAAAGATGTTATTAAATTCAATTGGACCAACAATTTATTTTTGTATCTCTAAAAGTCTTAAAAGATTTTTTGTCTTGATGTCACACATGGAATAACAAACCTAATATCCCTACATTCCCTACTTTAGCTGTTGGAGGTTATAATAAAACTAACATTTACTGATCTTTTGCACGATTCCTCCAAAAAAAAAAGGAAACAAATTTACAACTCAACACTTTATAAATTGAAAAATATTAAGGAAAAACTGAATGTAATATTTATTAACAGCAAATGAAAGGAGAAACTAGGAAATTAGTTGTAACTACCAACTTAAGTTTAAATATATTTTAAGAAAAAATTAATTTTAAATTTTAGAAAAAAAAATAAATTTAAAATTCTCTCCATTTTTTGCTATAAAACAAAAGAACGATCTCATAATTAATAACATTTACTTCCGGTATAAGTTCAACCACACTTTTTCTTTGATTAAAAAATAAAATTACGTGATTACACTTCACTTTTTTGAAATCAGTAGTTTTTTAATACAAACAAATATTTCTTTAGATTTTTTCTCATCTTTCTGGGCACGTTTAGTTTGTAGAAATACCAGAAATGCGATACAAATTTTGTTGTCATCTTTAAATACACACATTTTTACACCTACAATTTTATTTCATAAATTTTTAAATCTTTCAAAAACTACGTGTTTTGTTGCTAATTATATTAACTTCGATTATATAGTAATCATTCATCCCTCATCGGTTCCTGTTTTATTTATTATTTAATAAGACTGAACATTTTATTAAGAATTAACTTGTTCCATTTAGATGATAATTTAACTGAATTGATAAGAAAAGTTCTTAACTTTTATGAGATAACAAGAAATGTAGGTTAAAGTGTCATAACACTTAATAAGTCAGTATTCAAGAGAATTACAAATATTTGTGGATTCTTTTGTGGTTAAGAAATGGGAAAATAAGCTGAATAATATTTTATTCAAGAAAATAGCACTCGAACTGGGTGATATCCGAATGACTTATACAATCAAAATATATTGTTTTATACTTACAACTACTTACATGCTGTATATAATTAAATACTGATATAATGTGTTGTTTTTACAAAAGAGTGAGATCAAAACACGTCAGTTATAGAAGTTTAATGTCAAACAATCCAATATAGATGCGTACTAAAATTATTAAATATTTTCAACAAAATCCCATTTGGTCCTAAAAAAATAGAAACCAATTCCTGGTAAAAAATTTTACGTCGCTGAAATGTTGAAGAAAAGTTTAGAACAGTCAAACTTTCCCAAGTTATATGTAATTACATCAAAAGAAGCCAGTCCATTCGTAAAACGGGTTCTAAAAATATCAAAATTTACATCGAGGAATATTGCCATTCATAAGACTTCATATTGCAATGGTACATGAACAATAAAGTGTCAACTTATTTTTGCCCCGGTATTTGTACCAAGAGAGACAAATCCTCCAAACTGCCCGGAGCTAAGACAATTTCAGAGATGTTGAGATGTTATTAAAAGGAAATTGAAGAGCACTATCTGTATGGGGAAAGTGACAAAAAGCACTATGAAAAGGTTAATGGAATGGTTAATGTTTTACTATATTGACAGGATGCCAAGTCAGGACTGTCAGGTGGACTCATTATGAAGTCTTAAGAATGAAAGCAGCGTTTTATGTAAACATTCTTTGATGTAAATTTCTCTATTTATAGAAACCGTTGTTATAAATGATTAATTTCTTTCGAGTTCTCCCGGTACTGTTAAATACCATTGCAAACAGTTTAATGGCAGACCTTTGAATACTTGGCCCACTTTTTGTAAGATCAAAATGGGTTTTATTTAAAATATTTTATAATTTTAGTGCGCGTTTTATTTCTAAGCACTTTATTTAATCAGATTAACAATATATTTGTTTGACATTAAAGATAAAAAATCACTTAATACTTGAGGTAAAATTTGTAACGAAAAGCATGTATAAATGCTTTGTTATTTCCTATAGAAATTCCATGTTTTTTTAATCTTATACGAAATCAGACTTATAATCTTATACAAATTCTGACATATATAATCATACAAAATTCTTATACTCATACAAACTCTTATACTTTCATTTAAATTAAATTTTAAAGATTATAAAATTATCTTAAAAAGTCAATCAAAAATGTGTTTAAAAATATTTAAATAGAATTTAACACCTTCACCCTCCCCCTTTTCTGACAAAAGTGATGATGTAGGGTATATTAAATTTTACATTCTACGTATAATGCCAAAAAGAAATCTATGTCAATTTAGTTACGCCCGCAAAACCTTTGAAGATATAGACCGATCTTTTAATTTTTATTATAATTTTCTTGAAGAAACTTTTGTTTCAAAATATAAAAATAGAAATGACTCAACAACTTTTTAAAATTCTTTATTGCAAAACAATTTAAACTCAATAATAAATACTCAATATCCGAATGTAAAAGTAACTCTTTTGTGATTGCAAAAAAAAAAAAACAATCAAGTTTAAGGGAGATTTTAAGCGATTTATCACCGTCTTTTATAAACCGTAATTGAGCTTATTATCTCTGAAAAAGACTAAAATTGAATTGTTTGTATTATAAAAACCAGTATCGAGTACAAATTAATACAAAATGTAGATACAAGTAAATGTTTCACAAATTTTATTTGTTTTATGGCGAACAACAACAAAAAATTTAATAAAATATAAATAAAGTGTTAACGTGGCTTTAAATGACGGCAAATGATATTTAATTAAACACAAATTGTTATCAAGGTCATAACAACAAACCAACACTCGAGCAGACTTACATACATGCATACATCCGTATATATGTATATGACTCGAGGAGAAGAGGTGGCGACAGAAATAACAGACAAAAAAAAACAAATTTTAATAAAAATAACAAGATACATTAAATTGGCGTGGTTGTCTTAAAGGTTGGTCTTTTCATGTACATTACAAACATTTTTAGTGATATATATGTGATTGCAGACATTATGTTTTTTTATATTTATTTAAATATCAACTAAATGATTATTAAACAAAAACCTTAATTATGTGTCATCTAAATCATTAAACAAAACATATTTCTGGTTTAATTATTCATGTGGAAAAATCCATGATTTTCGTAGAAAACAAACAAACGGAAGTACAACACGAGTCAATTTTTTTTCAAAACCCTGAAATATGCAGACAATTTTTGTTCAAATTCAAAAACACACCTACAGTTCATTACACTGAAGATGTTTCTTTTAAAATTTAATTTTATTTAGTTACATTTATCATTGTTGTTTTTGTAGCAGAATTTTATTTTAAAAATTATTATTAAAATTTGTCATAAATTCTCTTCTTTTCACTTTAAATTAAATTTTATATATATTTTTCTCTGATTCTGATTTAAGCTTTAATTCTTTAAGTTCTGATTTTGCAAACTCATAAATTTAAGTGCAATTTTTCAACACCAACACTTAATGTAATTTGAAGATTGTGTAAAAAATTGCACATTTGTCAGTCCACTAACTGACTAAATGACGGCTTAAACGGGTTGGTTGCTGTTCTTTTGATAAAAACTCTCAACGAAATTTAAATATTTAACAAAACGCTCTATTAAAGTGTTAAGCAGCAGGAGTAGCAAAAGCTGACTGTTTCTTGGGTAAGAAACTGCTTAAGGCTGTTATTTTTTGCCGAAGGCTTGTTAATAAATTAAGCTTGTGTAAGAGAGAGCAAATACAGTGGACTTAGTGAAGAAAATTAAGTTTTTTTTTTTAATTTTAAAATTAATTTGAACTATTTTAAATAGTTGATTCTTTTTTCGAACTGATCTAGGACTGAACTAGAACTGAACTAGAAATGAACTAGAACTGAACTAAAACTGAACTAGAACCGAACTAGAAATGAACTAGAACTGAACTATAACTGAACTAGAACTGAACTAAAACTGAACTAAACCTGAAGTAGAACTGAACTATAACTGAAATAGAACTGAACTAAAACTGAACTAGAACTGAACTAAAACTGAACTAGAGCTGAACTAAAACTGAACTAAAACTAAAGTAGAACAGAACTAAAACTGAAGTAGAACTGAACTAAACCTGAAGTAGAACTGAACTATAACTGAAATAGAACTGAACTAAAACTGAACTAGAACTGAACTAAAACTGAACTAGAACTGAACTAAAACTGAACTAAAACTGAAGTAGAACTGAACTAGAACTGAAATAGAACTGAACTAAAACTGAAATAGAACTGAACTAAAACTGGACAAAAACTGAACTAGAACTGAACTAGAAATGAACTAGAGAACCTTTATTCTATAATTTATTTTTCTGTTATAAATTTTATTTATTTATTTATTTATTTATTTATTTAATTATTTATTTATTTTAAATTTATTAATATTTATTAATTTAAAATTTTAATAAAAATTTATATTTTGATAAAAATTTTAAATAAAAAAAATATATTTTTTAATTATTATAAAAATTGTTAAAGTTTTTCTCTTAATTTTTATTTTAAGAATATTTAAACTACAGGTGTCAGTTTACACCACTGTTCCCCAATTTTAGCATCACTATCCAACTATTTAGCCACACAAAATTCCTACAAAGACCATCCCAAAATCTTTGGAATAAATTGATGTTTAAAGTAATAAACTTTTCCAAAGTTTTCTCTGTAACTAATGGAATTCTAAGTTCTTTTTACTTTCAACATTATTCTCAATTAAAAATGCTGATAAAAGGGGAATTTCACTTAAAGTGCTATTTAAGCTAACAGCATCATTTTAAAAGGAAAAACTAAACTGAATTATTTTCATTTTCCTAAACAACCTTGAATATGTAAATTAAAAATCAAAATTATTTTCTTTCAAAAAAGATTTCCCATAACTGACCTCGTTAATTAACAAAAACAAAAAATGATTAATTTTCTTTTAACAAATAAATGCTTAAATAAATTTAATAATTTAATTTTGTTTTACATTTATTATTTAAATATTTAAAAATATGCCACATAATTTTTAATGGGCGTATGAATAAATTTTGTTTAGCTTTTTTTCAAAAAGTTTTATGATACACAAATTAGTAAAATTAGTTCAGCGTTATAAAAATAAAAATTTAAGACAAAACAAGGTCAAAAGGTAAATAAGGGTTACAATTTTAAACCAACAAAAGTTTACATTAAATTTATGATGGGAAAAAATTATAATTTTTTAAGGTATAAAGTGAATTATTTGAAATAATTTGTTAAATTATGATAACAAAAAAACATAAATAAAATATTAATGCAGAAATAAGAATACAGCAAAGATATACGGAAAGATTCATAGTTCTAGTTCAGTTCTTGTTCAATTCTAGTTCAGTTTAAGTTCAGTTTCAGTTCAGTTTTAGTTCAGTTTTAGTTCAGTTCTATTTTAGTTTTGTTCAGTTCTATTTCAGTTCAAGTTCAGCTCTAGTTCAGTTCTACTTCAGATTTAGTTCAGTTCTAGTTCAGTTTTAGTTTAGTTCAGTTTTAGTTCAGTTCTAGTTCAGTTTTAGTTCAGATCTAGTTCAGTTCTACTTCAGTTCTAGTTCAGTTCTAGTTCATTTCTACTTCAGTTCTAGTTGTAGATTTGTCTAATAAAGGACAATTATAAAATTAATTGTCATTTCCCCAACCTTGAGAGACTTTAAAACTTTAAGCTTAGTTTATTGATTAGAAAAATAACATAATTTTCTAAAAATGTCACATTAAAACTGCGTAAAATTAAGTATAACATATTAACAACTTTGATTAAATTTTGTTTAAACATTCGTCTGATACTAAAAATATTTTGAGTTCTGGCCACTAATCCTCCATGAAATTTTAAAGTGGGTGTTAGCAAATTTGTTTATGTCGGACAAAGAAATAACATGAAAGCTCCATGTTCTATACTAAACATAAAACTTTATGATGATTTATTTCCATTTATATTTTACGATAATTATACAGAAATCTGTTAACATATTGTGTGACTAAGTGTGCGTATATTTATTTCTTTATATTTTTATTATTTTCCATTTTTAAATAAAATTTATTATTCTTTAGAATAAACAAGATTCTTGATTAAACAAAAACACAATTTGTAAAAGTTTTATCGTAAAATAAAAATCACCAAGAAGAGGACAGTCTCAACTACTCAATCCGTAAAGTAGATGAGGTAGAGGTAGAAGTTCTGAGTTTAAAAAAATATCACGCATACATAATTTGTGTACATTACCCTAGACAATATTGAGAATTGAGTGTGGTGAGTACACCAACGATATTCTGTATGTTAACTTGTAGCTTTAGATGTTGTTAGTTGATATTTGTGCCCTACAGTGGGTGAATCATAAACAGATGCATAACTAATTGCTGGAACATGGTAGTTGTTTATAAAGAAAACTGAAAATTACTAACAGGGTACAATGGGTCGAATAAAACTATAATGCAGAAATTTAAATTAACAGAGAAAATTTTGTGTTCTAGTAGAGTTTATAGTTAAGTTTGTAGACTAGTTTCCGGTTAGGTTTATAGTCTAGTTTCTTGTCAAGTTTTATTTAAGACTCAAGTTCAGTTTCTAGTTCTATTTTTATTTCCATTTCCATTTCTAGTTTAGATTTAAGCTAATTTTCTAGTTTTTAGTTCAGTATATAATTCATGCTCATTTTCTAATTCAGTTTATAGTCTTATTTACAGCACCTTTTTTAGTTTTTAGTTCATTGGACACTACAGATTCCAGTTCAGTTCATTACATTCAGTTCAGTTAATAGTTAATTTTTAGTTTAGTCTACAGTTCAGTTTTTGGTTCAGTTTCTAGTCCAGTTTCCAGTTCAGTTTTAGTTCATTTATATGTTAGTTTCGAATATAACTACTTCACTTTTTAGCCCAGTTATCGTTCAGTTCACAGTACAGTTTTTAGTTCAATTTCTATTTCAGTTTTGCATTCAGTTTTTAGTTCAAATACTGTTCCAGATCAAGTTCAGTTCCAAATTCAGTGAATAGTTCTGATTTTATTTTAATTTCTAGTTCAGTTTCTAGTTATATTTCTAGTCTAGTTTCTTGTTCAGTTTTAGTTCATTTATATGTTAGTTTCGTTCAGCTCAGAGTTCAGTTTTTAGTTCAACTTCTATTTCAGTTTTGCATTCAGTTTTTTGTTCAAATTTTGCTCCAGATGAAGTTTAGTTCCAAATTCAGTGAATATTTCTGATTTTATTTTAATTTCTAGTTCTATTTCTAGTCTAGTTTCTTGTTCAGTTTCTAGATCTGTTGGTAGTTCAGATTATAATGAAGTTTCTAGTTCAGTTTATAATTCAGTTTCTAATTCGGATTTGGGTTCAATTTCTAGTTCAGTTAATAGTTTATGTTGTAATTTAGTTTCTCGTTCAGTTTTCTAGATATGTGTATAGTTCAGTTTATAGTTAAATTTCTAATTCAGTTTAAATTAATTTTAAGTTCAGTTTCTAGTTCTGATTTTAGTTTAATTTTCAGTTCAGTTTATATCTACAATCATAGTTTTTTTTCAAGTTCAATTTATAGTTAAGTTTCTAGTACAGTTTATTGTTAAATTTTCGTCTAGTTTCTAGTTCAGTTTTCAGTTCAGTTTCTAGTTCTGATTTAAGTTCAGTTTATAGTACAGTTTCTTTTTTGGATCCTTGTTCAGTTTCTAGTTCTGTTTATAGTTCAGTTTCTAGTTCGATTTCTAGTTCAAATCCAGTTTAGATCAGTTTCAAGTTTAACAGTTCACATCAGTTTCAGTTTTTATCTCAATTTAGTTTGTAGTAGTTTCTGGTTCAGTTTCCAACTCATTTCTGCTAAAATTAATTTTTATAACTTTCATTGTAGCTCTTTGAAAAGTCTACTCTTCCCATAATTTATTTCATTTGAATCATTATTTTATATCTTTACTTCAAAACCGATTTCTTTAGTTTATTATAGCACTTGTCATGTATTATAGTGTTAATTTCATTATCTTGTATCTTGTTACTTTTTTTGGGATGCGTGGAACATATTAATTTGTCTACAATACGTTAACTATAAAGTACTTTCATTCTTACTATTTATTCTATAAAATGAAAACGAATAAAATGTTTAAGTCATATTAACAATAAGATGATCGTTTTTCTTAAAAAAGTCATGTTAAGAGAAAAAGTTGATATAAAAAAACGCCCGCATAGAGAAGAAGAAAAGTAAAAAAAGAACAGAATAACATTTCTAGAGTTTATGAAGAAGAAAGGCGATGTTGAAATGTGCGGACATAAACACATTTATGTGCAGAGTGCCGGAAGCTAAGACAATTTTACACTACACCTTTTTGAAACTCATTATATCTCTCACGCACTCTTTCTCTTTTCCAGGTTGAAGAGTGAATCTTAAGTTTGTTTCGGGGGATCAATAAATAACGATTTGAACAGAAGAAATTATTTTTATGACTTCATACCCATAAAAAATTAAGACAATGACCTTTTTTTTCTTATTTTCTACTCTCATCTTCTTTTTCGCTTTATTTATTGTTAATTTGCCATATGAGTTTTAAAAATGAAAAAACGCATTTAATTATTTATTATAAGCAAACATTTTAATTCTTGATATTAATTAAGTTTTTGTTTTCGAATTGATTGTTTTTAAATTTAAATTAAATATTAAGGGGGTTCCTTCCTACAAAAATTTCGATAGGAGCAGGGGGAGAAGTACTGACCATACAAATCAAATATTGATTATCGAATATCTAAAGAACCACTGTACCGAGAATTTTTAAATTTGATCCCAATCAAATTTTTCAAGTAACTGGACAGAATGAAAGGACGGATAGGATCATGAGGAGTGGTGTCCTCCATATAAAGAAAATATTGATTATCGAATATCTAAGGAACTCCAACAGCAATAGTTCCCAAAATGACCCCAATCACTTTCTCAAGAATTTTTTTACTGATCAAGATATAGAACGGGTAGAATTAAAGGGAAATGTACTTCCATACGGAGGATATATTAATTATTGAATATCTAAAGAACTGTGAAAGCGGGTGTATTCGAATCGATTCTATTTACTTTCCCAAGAATCTGTTTTATTGGCCAATATGTAGGATGGCTAATTTTTGGCGCAGTAATGAAGTATAATTTAATATTGTTGAAAAATTTTAATTGACAATTTCAAGAAAGTTATTCGCTTGAATTAAGAAGTTGTCTTGGATATCGATTTAAATCTTGTAATATATGGAACCGCTTTTGCTGGTTTAAACTTCACAGTAGTATTAAATATACTTAGGCAAAATATCATTGAGCTCTTTTAATTATTGTGGATATGAGCGTGGCAACATCAGACAGACGGACATAACTTAGTTGATACAAGAACATATATATATACATACATAATAGGGTCTGAAATGATTCCCCCTCACCGTTATACATGTTATGACCCTCTTCGCAACTTGTAATGGTGACATTATGAATTGCAATAAATGTTAATAATTTTCTTGTTAAATAATTAACACCAACACAATATGTTTCTAATTAAATGACAACAACAATAACATTTGTCATAAATTTGTAACAATTAGTTAGAATTATTAGTGTTATATTAAAATAAACAAAAAAACAATACATTTAGTAATAAACGTCAACTTAAATGGAATGTAACAATTATAATTGCAATTGAACTTGTTTTGGTAATTAAAAGCAAACTTAATTTGTTTTATGCTTCAAAGATTTTTACACTTTTAATTTTAAAAAATTTCCCCAGAAACCAAAAAAATATAAAGATTTTGAAACATGTAATTGTGCACTGTGAGGATGATTACAAAAAATACTGATTATAGAAAAATTAAATAAACTATAGAAAAAGTAATCGCTTATAGTTAGTAAGCGAGAACACCAAATTCACTTCTACATCATATAATTCCCATTTGCTTTACAGTTAAACCATACATCTTCTCTCCATTCAGTTTAAGTTTCTAATTCAGTTTTTAAAAATTCCAGTTGAGTTTCTAGTTCCTTCAGGTAATTCGGAACTTTTTAAGCGCGACAAAAAAATTGTCAAAACGTTTCGAAAATTCGTTAGTTAACGAATTTTATTCGTTAACTGATATTCTGATAAAAATATTTTCCTATGTCGTTTTTTAAGGGTATCGTTAGTTACGATATATTTCGATAAATTAACTACAAATAAGAAGTTGCTAGTAAAAACATAACTATAATAATAAAGTTCTTAAATTTCTTCAAATCCCAAACATCACCTTATGTATTCAACCACTTAATCGCCACCAGCTGTATTCTAAGAAGTTATTGAAGACTTTGGGTTCGTAAGCATTCGTCCCCAACGACCACAAAATATGCAGAAAAGTGATAAGATGGAATACGTTCAATTACTTGATTATCACATATTGTTCAGTAGGGGGACTGTAAGTATAAGTATAAGTATAACTAAAAGTATAAGTATAAGTATAAGTATATGTATAAGTTTAAGTATAAGTATAAGTATAAGTATAAGTATAAGTATAAGTATAAGTATAAGTATAAGTATAAGTATAAGTATAAGTATAAGTATAAGTATAAGTATAAGTATAAGTATAAGTATAAGTATAAGTATAAGTATAAGTATAAGTATAAGTATAAGTATAAGTATAAGTATAAGTATAAGTATAAGTATAAGTATAAGTATAAGTATAAGTATAAGTATAAGTATAAGTATAAGTATAAGTATA
This sequence comes from Cochliomyia hominivorax, assembly GCA_004302925.2. Lineage (NCBI taxonomy): Eukaryota > Metazoa > Arthropoda > Insecta > Diptera > Calliphoridae > Cochliomyia > Cochliomyia hominivorax. The sequence continues at coordinate 9,798,523 of PYHX02000494.1, forward strand.
AGTATAAGTATAAGTATAAGTATAAGTATAAGTATAAGTATAAGTATAAGTATAAGTATAAGTATAAGTATAAGTATAAGTATAAGTATAAGTATAAGTATAAGTATAAGTATAAGTATAAGTATAAGTATAAGTATAAGTATAAGTATAAGTATAAGTATAAGTATAAGTATAAGTATAAGTATAAGTATAAGTATAAGTATAAGTATAAGTATAAGTATAAGTATAAGTATAAGTATAAGTATAAGTATAAGTATAAGTATAAGTATAAGTATAAGTATAAGTATAAGTATAAGTATAAGTATAAGTATAAGTATAAGTATAAGTATAAGTATAAGTATAAGTATAAGTATAAGTATAAGTATAAGTATAAGTATAAGTATAAGTATAAGTATAAGTATAAGTATAAGTATAAGTATAAGTATAAGTATAAGTATAAGTATAAGTATAAGTATAAGTATAAGTATAAGTATAAGTATAAGTATAAGTATAAGCAGTATTAGGACGTCAATAGGTGAAAAATGACAATTTGAACTTAATGTTCACTGCAAAAATGCAGTGTTAATTATTAGAATATTTTTTTAATTCAAACAAATAAAAATGCTGGGATCGCATAATTACATTTGAAGTCACTTTCGTGTACTCTTTACTGTGAGGATATGTATAACTGTAATGATGTTTTCATTCGTAATTTTCAAAAAAATATAACTAAAACAAATATTTAATTTTTATTTTATTTGAAAATAATGTTATTTTAATTAGTGACGTTTTCACGTTTCTACCGATATCGGTAGTTAACTTAAAAAAGTTACAGAATTGCGGTACTGTTCTAGTTCAGTTTTCAGTTCAATATCAATTATTTTCAAGCGCAGTTTCTAGTTCAGCTACTGGTTCGAATCTAGTTCAGTTTATAGTCCAGCATAAAGTACACTTTCTAATTTAGTTTTTAGTTATGTTTCTGTTTCTGATCTTATTCAGTTCTTAGTAATATTTTGCAGTCCAGTTCTAGTTCATTTGCTATTTCAGTTTCAAGTGTTAGTAGTGGTTCAGTTTTTAGTTCAGTTTCCAGTTTAGTATAAAGTTTATTTTTAGTTCCTGGTCCACAGCAGTTAATATACAGATTCAGACTATATCACATAATTTTTAATAATATATTATAAATAAGTAATAAATATTTATTTATAACAACAAACTTGTTTTTTTTCATGTAAATTTGAAATATAAATATATAAGGAGTGAGGTAGAAAAATTCTTAATATACATTTATGTTAATAAAAATGAAACCAATAAACTTTTTACTTTGTGTTTTTTTATCGAAATTATTATTAAAATTTTTTAAAAATATATTTTGATAGTTTTAATCATTAGTGATGAAATTTTGAACCCTTTTCGTTAAACCTTCCATTAACGTTTTTATAGTGATTTCTGTTACTCTGCTCAAATAGTTAATTCATCTCAGTTTAAAATCCACCACACTTTTGGACACTTTTTTGTTCTCTTCAATTCTATTTTAACAAGAGAGCAATATTTCACCACTGGCCTCAACTCCGGGCAGTTTGGAAGATTTGCCTCTCTTGGTATAAATATCACATTTGTTAACTATTGTTATGAATGAAAGCAGCCTTTTTTTAAATATTCCTTAATTTAAATTTTGGTGTTAATAGAGCCACTGCAGCTACAGCAAACTTTCTGTAGGACCAAGTTTCGTTTCGTTGAAAATATTTAATAATTATAGTACGCATTTTTCTCTGGTCCCTCATTTTAATCAGATTAACAATATATTAATTTCTTTGACATTAAACAAAATAACTAAATTGTTTTTCAAAGGCAACTTGATCAAAAAATCAAAAAGTACTTGATTTAAAAGTTTTAATAAAAAACGTATGTTAAGCATTTTTCGATCCCACTCCTTATATATAACCGTTTATGTAGGTGTGGTATTTATTGCACATTTTTTTTTTTTTTTGCATGTAGATCAAATTATATACAAATTATTTCTCATAACTATTTTCTTGAATAAATTAAACCAAAAGACTAAAAGTTTATTAATAGTTCTTTTTTTCCATAAAACATCTTATGAAAGTAGTTTAACCATAAATAAAAGTGAATAATTAAAAAGTGAATTTAATAAAAGAACTTCATAAGTATTAAATATTGCATTTTTAAGTATGTAAAGATAATGATCTATAATATTTGAAAACTATAACTCACAAAGACTATAGTCCACAAAGACTATAATCCATGAAGTTTGTAATTCATAGCATATGGAGATTACAATCTAAAATCTATGAAGACTATAAGTCATAGTCTATCGATAGACTATTGGATATTGTCAATAGAAACAATAATATATATTATAGCAACTTTCATCTATATACAATGGATACTATAATATTATTTCCGTGAAGACTATACTATAGTATATAAAGATGAATTTATACTTCATTGAGACAATAACTATTGAGGAAGTAATCTAAAGCTTGTGGATACTATAATCTATATAATATGTAGGCTATAATCAGTAGTCAAAATAAACTATGATATTTAGTTTACAGAGACTACAATCTATATGCAATCTTTACACTGTGGGAATTATAATTTATAGTCTTTGGATAAGATAATATAGAGACAATAATCTGTAGGATATTGAGACTTTAATCTGCTGTCAATGAAGACTATAATCTACAGTTCATAGAGAGTAAAATGTACACTATATTGGGAATATATTCTACAGTCTATGTATACCCTAATCTGTGGGAACTATAATTTATAGTCTTTGGATAAGATAATATAGAGACATTAATCTGTACGATATTGCGATTTTAATCTGCTGTAAAATATACCGACTACCGAGACTATTATCTATACTCTGTAGAGATTGTGGTCTACAGTTTATTGAAGATGATAATCTGTAGTCTATGAAGACTATAATCTATATTTCATGGAGAGTAAAATTTACACTTTATTGGGGATTTATTCTACAGTCCATGTATACAGTCTATGTATATTCTAATCTATAGTCTATGATGATTATAATATACAGACTATCCTCTGTAGAGATTGTGATCTATAGTTTATTGGAGACGATAAACTGTTGTCTATGAAGACTATAATCTATATTCCATGGAGAGTAAAATTTACACTATATTGGGGATTTATTCTATACTCTAATCCATAGTCTATGACGATTATAATATACACTCTATGGAGGCTATTATCTTTGCTCTGTAGAGATTGTGGTCTATAGTTTATTGGAAGCAATAATCAATAATCAATCGCTACTATAATCTTTAATCTGTCTATAGAGATTATGATCTTTAGTCAGTAGAGATTATAATCTATACGCTATGGAGTCTATATTAATTTACAGATTATGATCTTTAATATGAATTATAATAATCGATACCTTATTTTAATGATCTTTTTATTTTGTAGTCTGTTCGTTATAGTTTGTGTAGTGTAAATTTACAACTCAATAGTTTAAATACAATTTACTCTGTGCTATTCAATTCTTTTCTTTGCATTTTTGAATAAAACCTTTAATTATTCCAGGGTCTTAGTTTTATTCTATTAAAGCTTTTTTTCTTAAAAAGGTTATATTAGGCCATCATATGATTGGCCTTAACACGGTGTTTTATATAAATTTTATTTAAAGTTTTTATTTAATGATCTCGTTTTTTTTCAATTGTTATTATGTTTTTATTCACAAAATAACACGAACTTTTTTTTTTATTTAACCCGCCCCTTCTTTGGTTATATGAAAAGTGCCTAAAATGGTAAAGTTTCTTAAAAGTCTCGTTTGTTGTGTTTTATTCAATATTTTATTATTTTAAAGTTTTTAGTTACAATTCAGAGCATATTTAACATTTAGTACTCAGATACCAGTATTTTTATTACTAAAAGTTTAAGAAATATATAGTTGAAATGCAGTTATTTTAACATTTGATTGAATGCAATTGTTATTTGGTTTTGGGTTTGGTTTATTATTTTTATTTTTATTTAATGTATTTTTTTGTGGTCTTTCCTTGTCATTTTTGGTTTTTATATTATTCTATTGTTTTTTTGTTTATATATAAATTAAAGTCACGAAAATTACAAAAGATCTTTTGTGGTGTTTGATAAATAAAATTCTGTTATTGTTTTATTTTTCAAGATTTTTTACCTAAAAACCATGTATTTAAATCGGAGTACCAACACTGAAGTAATTATTGTAATAAGAACTAAATTAAGAAAATATATTTCTATTAAATATTTTGCAATATTGTGGTAAATTAAAATAAAAAAAACCAGAATCTATGAAAAAAGTGTTAAATTTGTATGTAACACAGCAGCAACAGCAGGTTGGTGTCTTAAGTCTTTTGTTTTATGTGAGAGAGTAGAAAAGAGACTCAAAATGAAACCAAAAATAAAAAAAAATATTCTCATCAGTTATGTTGCTTAAATCTTTCAGTACATTCTGTGGTTTATTACAAATTAAAGTGTCATATTTTAGGGTTACACACACATACACAACTATTGAATGGCAACTATTCACATAATGAACAAGTAAAAATGCTATGTTCGGTTATGACGAATCTTCAATACCCTCCAACACAATGCGAAGAAATACAATATTTTTCATACATACATATTCACACATACACTTATATACAAATTTTTCTTAAATATAAAACAGAACACTTAATGAGTAATAAAATTTGTTATATTTTTTGGCTATAACTTTTTTTCTACTGAACCGATTTTGATCATTTAGTATAATATTATGACAAAATTTTATTTTAATTTATCTTTTAATAATTGACAATTAAATAAACAATGTTTTGCTTGAACTTAGAGGATGCCTCAGATATCGATCTATATCTTTTAACATACTGATTTTGCAGGTTTTAAATAGAAAACTATTCAGGACTATAAGAAATACTCAGGTCAAATTTCATTGAGCTCTGTCAATTTTTTTGGATGTAAACGTGCCAACAAGAGACACACAGACGTACATAACTAAATCGTCTCAGATTTTATGGTCCGAGATGATTTCTTCTTAGCATTACATACGGATTGACAAAGTTAATATACCCTCTTTAACACTTATAATGGTGGAGGGTATAAAAGATATATCACTATAACTACAGCCTATGTAGGCTATTATACGTATAATATAATTTAAAAAAACTATAGACTATAAGTCTAAGAGATTATTGGCTATTATATGATTTATCCCATGTAGACTAAAGGCTTTTTACAGTATGCTGTATAGACTGTATTCTATATATTATAGTCTGCATAGAGACCAATATCAGAGCAAGACAAGTTTTCGAGAAATATATTTTCATGCTCAATGGATAAGTATATGTATGTTCCAGCAGATTTTTCTGTTAAAAAATTAAATGTTGCTGATGCTCGAGAGAATGTTAAAGAAAGTGTAGGACCCAAAGTCAGTCAAAAATTTCTAAAAATTTCTTGGTATAGCAATCAATATGCAGTTGCGACAGAAGAAAATAATCATTTGTTACAAGGGGCTCTATAAATACCGAAATATATATCAAGGAATGTTTACAAAAAAGTCTGCTTCCATTCATTCTTAATGTATCCACTTATTTTAGCAACTGCCTGTCACTATGATAAACAAGCTCTTGAGTAATACAAGAAAGACAAATTCTCCAAACTGTCCGGACCTACCTATTCGAGCAAAGTGACAGGGTCTCTAAAAAGGTTTTAGGTGTCAGTTATTAAAACTTTTTTTGTTTCGGTAAATTGCAATAATAATTTCAATCAAATGAAAATTAAAATTGCATGTTAAGAATTTTTCGATCCCACTCCTTAATATTTACTTATTACTCTTATCACATTTTTACAGTTATTTATACATATTTCCTTAAAACAAAAAATAAATATTAAAGAGATTTTCATCTCTACACAAAATCTTATGTTTTAAAGCCATTACCACTTAACCCTTTTGACCAGGCACGCTTAAACAGCACCCACGACTTTTTTCAAAATTTGTTCATAAAACATGCTTTTCTTAAGAGCTTTAAGTTATTGGCAAAAGAAAAACTTGTTTTCTTTGGTTTAACAACAACAAAAGAAAAACCAAATAATTAACAAAAAAATATATTCTTATAACAATAGACTTGACACTAAAAGGCTGAATTAAAGAAAACATTTGGCAACTGGCCTAATTTTGAATGCTACAATAAGGAATTGTTTACGTATCATTTTAATTGAATCCATAAAATTCCAAAAAATACATAATTTAGTTATACTTTTTCCTTATACCCTACAACACCTTAAGTGGTTGGGCAGAACATTTTAACGCTTGAATCAGAATCAATTTCTAAATCGATTAAATAATGTCTGTCCATCGTTTTGGCCGGCCGGCTGTCCATGTAAACCTTGTGAACAAAACGCGGTCCGCTGGTTTAAAGATATCTTAATGATATTTGGCTTGTGTTTTTATTTGGGCCCAAGGATGATGTCCATTGAAATTGCTGATGATGGGTCCCATTATTTCACCCGAAATGTTGGATTTAAAGGGAACAAAAGTCACAAATGTTAAGCGATTTTAATGAAATTTGGCTCAAATTAAAATAAGACCCCTCTTCAAAAAGATATTTAGAAGAGGGTTTGTATGAGACTTTAAATGGCTTTTTACATATACGTTGGGTTTGGTCCAATCAAGCAATAATCGATGTGTGAAATTTTACGAGGGTCGGTCGGTTCATAATTTCTTCTAGCTCCAATATAACACCCATAGGAAAAATCCTTTTAGAACGTACAAATCCCACATGCATGTCAGTACCATTAAAAATACTGCATGTTTAATCATTAATTGAAAAATACCTTTATACGAGGGTGGTTCAATAATTTTTGATAGCTAACAACGAATAATGTGTTGTAGGGTATTAAATAGACTTGACTACCTAAAACATCTTACTTCTTTATTTCTTTGTTTTTTTTTTTTTTTCAATTTTAGATCAATAGAAAATGTTATAATACCGATTATATAAGTTTGGGTTAATGATATTGTTTTATATATAAATTTTCTCTTTTCTGCATTAATGCACTTAGTGTCTGGGTACAATTAAAAACTCAATGTATGGGAGTTGCTACTAAAGAAATACTGACCATTATGAAAAAAATCAACAAGCCCACACTTATTTGTTACAATTTCTTGCTTTTTGACCAAAAAGTTAAGAAATAAAACCGCAGTTTTAGAAAAAAAAATAACAAAAGAAACTGAAATAAAGTTTGATACAAAAAAAAATATGTTAAATCCATAACAATTTCAATGAATTTACGAGCAGCTTTACAAGAGTTAATGTTAATGCAGCTTAAAAGTGTGAAATAGTGTGTTTTTTTTTTGGAGTAAAATTGAATAAATTATAGTAAAATCAATTTCGTTATAGCGCAATGAAGAAAGAATGTAAAACTTTTGCTTTAGGAAGACATTAAATGAATAAAATGTAATTTTTTTCCTTTTTGACAAAGTACATACATAATTGTTATACCCTACACACAGTAAGTGAAAATTAAAACGGACAGAAAAAAATTGCTCACTACGATCACTTTTAAGTAGTAGTAGTGATCGACGTAAGATCACTTTCTAAGTCCGTCCATATAAACCTTGTGAACAGAATGCAGGCCGCATTTTAAAAATTTGCCCAAAGACAATGAAATTGGTGATAATAGGTCCCATATTTCACCTGACCCCCCATATAAATATTCCTTCCGGTCACAAAAGTCCTCAATATAAAGTGATTTTAATGTAATTTGGCACATTAAAATAATGTACTAAATTATATCATGATCGATCAATATTTTTCATCAGTTCCATAAAACCCCTCTTCTAAATATCAAAGTAATATCACATATACATTGGTACTGTAATAAAAATTCTTCTAGTTCCCATAGGAAAAATCCTCCTTAAAACGCTCTTATCCCTTGCACTTTTATGTATTAATTAAAAATTACCTTTATACGAGGTTGGTTCATTAATTTTTGGTATCTAACACTTATAACTAACAATGTGGTGTAGGATATTAAATACGCGGACTTGACCGACTATATCTTCTTACTTATAACTTAAGATTATGAAAAGATTCGATTTTTTGTAAACTGAATAGATCTAACATTTTTTTCAATGCAAAACCCTCCACTTGATTTCATTCCTCATTGCAATAATAATCAAATTTAAATTTAAATTTTTGAAACTGTATAAGATTTAATATTTTTTTCATATACTTGATTCATTTGTAATAACAAATTGATTCAAAATTATTAAGTCCTTCTTCAGAATTGCATAAAAAATTTTTCAAAACACTTAATCGATCATTTTAAAATATTCATTTTTCATTAAAAATTCACATTATTAAGTTTATTTTCATATGTACATTAAAAAATTTTGAGGTGAAAATTTGATGACTACTAAAACAGGGTTTTTCACAACTTGCTTACAAAAAATTTTTTTTTTTTTGCTGAGGGATTTTGAAAAACATTTTCACTTAAAAATTCACATTTTCACTTAAAAATTCACATTTTCACTAAAAATTCACATTTTCACTTAAAAATTCACATTTTACACTAAAAATTCACATTTTCACTAAAAATTCTGACCATTTTCACTGAAAAAAATCAAAATTCACATATTTCACTTAAATTCACTTTTTCACTAAAAATTCACAATAAAATTCACATTTTAAAAAAAAAAATTAACAAAAAAACTGAAATAAATTTTACAAAAATATTTAAATCCATAACAATTTCAATGAATTTCACTTTACAAAGTTAATGTTAATGCAGCTAAAAGTGTGAAAAAGTGTTTTTTTTTTGGAGTAAAATTGAATAAATTATAGTAAAATCAATTCGTTATAGCGCATGAAGAAAGAATGTAAAACTTTTGCTTTAGGAAGACATTAAATGAAAAATGTTAATTTTTTCCTTTTTGACAAAGTACATACATAATTGTTATACCCTACACACAGTAAGTGAAATTAAAACACAGAAAAAAAATTTCATTACTATCACTTTTAAGTTCAATCGACTAAAGATCACTTTCTAAGTCCGTCCATATAAACCTTGTGAACAGAATGCAGGCCGCATTTTAAAAAATTTCAAAGACAATGAAATTGGTGATAATAGGTCCATATTTCACCTGACCCCCCAATAAATATTCCTTCCGGTCACAAAAGTCCTCAATATAAAGTGATTTTAATGTAATTTGGCACTAATAATGTCAAATTACATCAAATCGATCAATTTTTTTCATCAGTTCATAAAACCCCTTTCTAAATTCAAAGTAATATCACATATACATTGGTACTGTAATAAAAATTCTTTAGTTCATAAAAATTCACATTTTCACTTAAAATTCACTTATCCTTCACTTTTATGTATTAATTAAAAATTATTTATACGATTTTCATTAATTTTTTCACTAACACTTTCACTAACAATTTGTAATAAATACGCACTTTCACTATATCTTCTTACTTCACTAAATTAAATTTTAACTAAAAATTCACATTTTCACTAAAAATTCAAATTTTCACTAAAAATTCACATTCATTTCACTAAAAATTCAAAACTAAAAAAATTCAATTGAAACATTTTACTAAAAATTCAAACATTTTCACTCATTCAATTTTCAAAATTACTAAAAATTCACATTTTCACTAATTCAAATTCACTAAATTCACATTTCACTTAAAAATTCACATTTTCACTTAAAAATTCACATTTTCACTTAAAAATTCACATTTTCACTTAAAAATTCACATTTTCACTTAAAAATTCACATTTTCACTTAAAAATTCACATTTTCACTAAAAATTCACATTTTCACTAAAAATTCACATTTTCACTAAAAATTCACATTTTCACTAAAAATTCACATTTTCACTAAAAATTCACATTTTCACTAAAAATTCACATTTTCACTAAAAATTCATATTTTTACTAAAATTTCACATTTTCTCTAAAAATTCACATTTTCTCTAAAAATTCACATTTTCTCTAAAAATTTTCACTAAAAATTCACATTTTCACTAAAAACTCACATTTTCACTAAAAACTCACATTTTCACTAAAAACTCACATTTTCACTAAAAATTCACATTTTCACTTAAAATTCACAATTTCATAATATTAAAAAAATTTCACAAAAATAACATTTTCATAGAAAATAAATTTTTTAACTAAAAAATCACATTTGCAATAAAATTTTCATTTTCACTTAAAATTCATATTTTCGTTAAAAATTAACATTTTGTCTAAATCTCCATTAAGATTCTAGTATTTTTTAGAATTTTTTAATTTTCAAATTTTTAATGAACAATTTTTTAAATAATAAAAGAGGGTTTATATAATTTTCGATACAGCTGATTGTAGAATTCATTCATATTTGAATTAAACTTTTATAATTTAGTAATTGTTACTAAATTTTCTCACATCATAGTATATATATTCATATCTATATAATTAAAGTCAATAAATTTTATTTCTATTTTTTGCAATCATCAACAATTTAAAAAGTCATCAATTGCTGGCAAAAAATAAATAAACATAAATTAACCCTCGATCAGATCAGTTATTGTCAGTTTAACGAAATTGTTTTTTTAATAACGATATGACCAGTAAAAATAATTATTCAGTTAAAAAAATGATTATTTTTATTTCAGATTCAATTTGCCAAAATCTAATTACATTTGTATGTCTGAAATTACAAAAAAAATATAGAAAAAAATCATGTTTGTTTTTAAACAAAACAAAATGACCAGACGATTTTTGCTTCAAAAATAATTATTTTTCTATGGAAAAAATTAATAACGAACAAAAGTATTTATGACTTAAGTTGAGAGTGTTTGTGTGTATCTAAAGATCCCTTTAGGCCTTTTATGTCAAGTTAAAATAATTTGTTTTTTATTTAAAATTTGTTGGGATGATGTCACATAATTTGCAAATGAAATTATAGAACAAAAAAATTATTTAAAAATTATTATTCTACAATTTTGTAAAAAAAATAGAGAAAACTAACAATTTATTCTATGAACTCATGTTTGTCTTAGAACGTTTTCTAAAGCAAGTGCGTGAGCGGAATTTTAATTAAAAAGAATTATAAAACAATATTGAGGAGTGAGACAGTAAACATGTTTGTACGCATGTACTATTAAGCATAACCATACACAATTACACTTATGCACACTTTAATGGAAACATTTAAGGTTTCTGAAAGAAGGCGTGAATACTGTGAAATACTGTGAATGGAAACCAAGGAGTAAGATTGAAAAGTTCTTAACATGTAACCTTTTACGTAAACCAATCCATTAACGTTGTCACTGCTTCCTGTTACTTTGCTCGAACAAGTAGTCTATCTCCATTTAAAATCTACCACACTTTTTAATGGCTTTTTTGTGCTCTTCAATTCATTTTTCACAAGAACCTAATATATCTCCATTTCCCATAGCTCCGGAAAGTTTGAAGATTTGCCTCTCTTAGGACAAATACCATATTATTGTTCTGGTACCATTAAAGGGCTTATTTATCATGAGATGCCAAATAAATGGATACATTATGAAGTCTTATGAATGGAAACAGCTTTTTTTTGTAAACATGCCTTGACATAAATTTGGGTATTTAAAGAGACCGTTGGATTCTTTTATCGAGAAAATTTTGACAGTTTTTGGTTTCAAAACTTTTCTTCAACATTCACCAGAAACATAAAATTTATTGATTAGGAAATTGCACCAAGAATATATGTTTAGAATACTTGGCTCTAATATCCGCGCTCTGTTTTTGGTCCATATTTTTTTAGAAAACTTTGTTTTTGGCCCAAATGCATTCCTTTCAAAAACTATTTGGGCCTTGTGTGTTTTAAAATCCGCATTAGTTTTTACTTTTTGTATCAAGTGGTTCGCACTGCACTGAGCTAACCGGACTGCTTTCTTACTGGATGGGTTGGTAACTCTTTTTAATATGCTGCCTTTTTTTTAGGTTTTAAAACATCATGTGGACCATTCCTCCTACCTAAAACAGGTTTTCTGTCCACGAACAAGTTCGTACTGTTTAATATTATTGAAAACAGTTTGTCGGCAGTCAAAAAAATATTTAATAATTTTAGTGTGCAATCGGATTAACAATATATTCATTAGAGGTTTAACACGTTTTTCGATCTCATTCCTTATTATAATCAAAAACGGTACATAAGACCGCTATACAGTTTGAATTTTTTCTATGGCCTGTAATTCAGTATCAAATCGATTAAAACAAATTATTATCTTGCAAATTATTGCATGACATATATGATAACTTTTTTCGATCTCACTCCTTCGTTTTATTCTACCAAAATTTATAAAACGAAATTTTTGTAAAATAGAAAATAAGTGTTACTATCGTTTTTTTCGACTGTAATAAAAAGTTTGGAAAATTTGTATTTAAAATCATTTTACTTTTAATTAATGTTGATTTTTCGATTATCGATAATCAATTTCATTAAAATTCTATAAACATTTGACCCAAAAAAAGAAGTTGTGTACTTAACATAATTTTAATTAGAATTGTATTACAAACATCTATTAAAGTTAGATTTATTTTGGAAGCCTAATTGTTCTAATAAATTGTCGATTACATCAAAGAAATAACGGTTTTATTGTAGATGGACATAATAATTCGATCACAAATTAATTGAATTAGAAATTTAAAGTTTGTTGTAATAAATATATAGAAATTTTCAAACGATTTTCACAGTTGATAGAATAACAAAAGTATTTTTAAAATAAAAACTTTGAGAGTAAAGAGAAGATCTTTGAGAAGATTTAATATTCACTTCCCATCTAACTTTTGTCGGTCAATTACTGTTAATCAAGCTCTCATGACTATAACGTATAATAATGTTAAATATAAAATTTGGAATCGATCGTTAAATTAAAAGTTTAAAAAAATATTTTAAACTTTTAATTTAAGTTAAAAAGTTTAAAAAAATATTTTTCTCCAAAAATTAAAATTTTCTTAATTAATAATTTTTTACAAAAAAATCAAAGTTTTCGCAAAAGCTTCAAATTTTCACAAAAAAAAATTCAAAATCTTCTCTAAGAAATTTAATTTTAAACTAAAAATTAGAATTTTCAAAATAAAAAATTCATGAAAATTTAAAATTATTACAAAAACTTAATATTTTTACTAAACTTTCCACAAAAAAATCAAAATTTTTAACAAAACATTAAATTTTTTTCTAAAAACCCAACTTTTATTAAAAAATTTTATTTAAAATCAAAAAAAAATCGATTTAAAAAATTCCAAATTTTCACTAAAAATTCAAATTTTCACTAAAAATTTAAATTTTCACTAAAAATTCAAATTTTCACTAAAAATTTAAATTTTCACTTAAAAATAAATTTTCACTTAAAAATAAAATTTCATTAAAAATTCAAATTTTCACTAAAAATTCAAATTTTCACTAAAAATTCAAATTTTCACTAAAAATTCAAATTTTCACTAAAAATTCAAATTTTCACTAAAAATTCAAATTTTCACTAAAAATTCAAATTTTCACTAAAAATTCAAATTTTCACTAAAAATTCAAATTTTCACTAAAAATTCAAATTTTCACTAAAAATTCAAATTTTCACTAAAAATTCAAATTTTCACTAAAAATTCAAATTTTCACTAAAAATTCAAATTTTCACTAAAAATTCAAATTTTCACTAAAAATTCAAATTTTCACTAAAAATTCAAATTTTCACTAAAAATTCAAATTTTCACTAAAAATTCAAATTTTCACTAAAAATTCAAATTTTCACTAAAAATTCAAATTTTCACTAAAAATTCAAATTTTCACTAAAAATTCAAATTTTCACTAAAAATTCAAATTTTCACTAAAAATTCAAATTTTCACTAAAAATTCAAATTTTCACTAAAAATTCAAATTTTCACTAAAAATTCAAATTTTCACTAAAAATTCAAATTTTCATTAAAAATTCAAATTTTCACTAAAAATTCAAATTTTCACTAAAAATTCAAATTTTCACTAAAAATTCAAATTTTCATTAAAAATTCAAATTTTCACTAAAAATTCAAATTTTCACTAAAAATTCAAATTTTCACTAAAAATTCAAATTTTCACTAAAAATTCAAATTTTTTTCTTTCTCCAAGAACTGTTTTACTGGACAAATGTGTGACGAATAAGATCAGGGGGAGAGTTACGTCCCATAACAAGCAAATATAAATTAATAAATATCAAAAGCAGTTATACTTCAGTAAAACATCATCACTGAAAAAATATATAGGACGGATAGGATCAAAGGGAGAGGTACCCTTCAAACAAAACAAAGTAAAATTATTAATAATTTATTTAATAATAATTTAACATTTTTTAAATTAAAAATCGTGTAGAACACTAATATTTGCTTAGACCCAACAATGCCCGAAATCTTAATAGCAAAACAAAGATGGGGGTCTGCTTGTTTTATTTTAATTATAATTTTCAAAATTGTTTAGATATAAAAATGTCGAAATTTTGTATAAATTAAAAATTTTACAAAAATTCAAAACTCATTTTTTTATATTTCAAAAATTGTATGAAAAATATATTTTCACTTAAAATTGCAAATTTTTACTAGATACTCAAGTTTCTACTAAAATATTCAAATTTTTACTAAAATTTGATATGTTTACTGAAATTTCAGCTTTTTATAAAATGAATCAAATTTTAACAAAAATTGAATTTTTCTCCAAACACTTTCACTAAAGTTTTAAGTTTTTATTAAAATTTAAAAATTTCGCTAAAATTTCAAATATTCAGTAGAAAATCACTTTTATTAGTATTTCAATTAGAAATTCACATTTTCATAAAAAAATTCAAATTTCTTTCAATAAATTGAATTTGTACTTAAAATTTTACCCTGCGGACCCTACATTTTTCAGTTACTTTTCCGCTTGAAATTCATAATGAAACTATTTATAATTAATTTATTTCAATTTTTAATAATAAAATGACTTGTTATTTATACGCACTCGTATAGATTATTACGGGACCTGATGATAGTCATTGAAAGGACTATTGCAGGTACGGCAACGAGCGAACGATTTTATCTACCTTCTTTGATTAGAGTTTTCAACCGTAAAGATTTTCTAAAAACTCTTGCCAAACTAAGAAGGAAATTTAAATTCCGGTTGAACATAACGCATTTCCTCCTTCGCTTAAGAGAATTAGGTGACTAGAAAGAAAAACCCTATTCTGACCCCTTTGACCTGTCTGGGAAACGAACCCAAGAGTTGTGCATCAGCAACAAAACCTTATTCCAACAGTTCTTGAATACAATAATACCCTAACTCTAACTGTTTAAGCCAACGCAGCATTTGCAGTTTGATGTATAATGTTTAATTAGTTTGTTGAAAACAAAAACAACAACAAGAACAATAATATTTCTCCTCAAGGTGAATTTCTATTTATAGAAATTCGTGGTGAAATAATTAAGGGTGAATATTTATATAAAATTATATTGTTAAATTAGAAAGTGATGCCACATGGATTTTTATTAGAAATGTTGCCAGTTTAATTTTATCTTAACCAAGAGATTTAACACAAAATGACGCTCATTCACCATTTGTACCAGACAGTGTTTAATAAAATAGTAATGAAATTTGTAAAGGAAATTTCGATCAACGCTTTGAGTGGTCGTTTTGCCAAGTTTTGTTACAATCGGACAATAATTTCCCATAACTCCCATATAATGCCCTATAAGAAAGTCTGCGGAACGACTACTACTTAAAATATTTTTCCGTTATGAAAATCTACATAAATCGACATTGTGATTGGTCTATAATGTCCCATGGGTCCCTTAAGAAAATTGAATTTTTAAACTCACTTTTTCAAATATAAGAATTTGTTAAATCTTTACAAAAAACCGAAAACAAAATAACAACAAAAACCTCAATGCCCTCGAATTATATCTAATATATGAGTAAATCCAGGTTTCAGGCCTCCCATTTTGAGGAATAAACAGAAGAAGTATAAATGGGATATCAACGCATACTAAACATACAGAAGTTTAATTAGTAAAAGCTGGAGACTAAAGCCAAAGGTTATAAACTGAATTTACACCTCGGTAGTAAGACCAGTACTTCCCTATAATGGAGACTCGCAGTTGAAGGAAACTTCTATCTTAAGTGCAAAGATGTGCGTCCTTGGTCATTACCATCTATCTATTGAGAAATTTGTGTTGGGATCGGCAGCAAAACCCTATTTACACTGAAGGAGATCGAGCTAAGGTTGAATACCGCATATGGTCCCACAAGGATCTTAAGAAAATTAAAACTTGGTAAACGAAATTGAAACTAGGCTTCCAGAAGAGTGCAGTGTATTCCAGGCGGAAATTGAATGAGGGGAGAACTCTTAACATTTATGTGGAGAGTCAGGCAGTCCCGAACACCCTCAGAAGTCACTATGTGAATTCGGTGCTGGTCAAGTCATCAGTCATTCTCACCCTTTTTGTTTATCTTTTACATACCTCTTAGTAAGAAATTCTCAATTATTATACACAAATACATACAAATTTGTTTATTAAACAAACTTCTGAATTAAAATCATTTTTTCTTTCAATCAATCATTACTTCGTAACAATTTTATATTTTGCAGTTATATATTCTTAAAAATGGTATGTGAATTTTCAATAACAAAATAAAGTTAATTTGTTAAAAAAATTGTTAAAATGAAAAAATTTTAATTTTTCACAAATTAACTTTGTTAAAACTCAGTTAAAAACAAAGAACAGATAACAGATTGATCAAATGGTATAATTTATAAAAAAACAAACTTAAAACTATTTTTAAATACATATAAAAAAAGATATTTCTTTAATATATAACAAAAAACTTACAAGAAACTCCTTTCTTATGGACGCCTTAAAAAAGTATTAAGTTTGTTAAATAGAATATGGATTCTTGAAAGTCTTGATATCTTGATTTTAATGAATTATTTGAAATCTTGAAATTTGCATTAAATTAGGCTTTTGACTCTGTCACCATTTTCTGTTCATAGCTGTTTTTCAAAAAAATACAAATAAAAAAAGAAGAATGAGTGTGCGGGGCGGGAGTAATTGGAAAATAATAAAAAGTTATTTTAAAACTTAGAAACTATTTAGTTATAAAAGAAATTAATATATAAGGAAAGTAATTACTTTCCGCTGGTGAATTTTGAGAGACTTTCCAATAAGCCAATATAGGAAGAATGTTCATAGGCAGTGGCTAAATCAGACATCTTTTCAACAAATTCATTGCTAACACCCTTCTCTTCCAACAAGTTCATTAACAAATCGTAAAGGTACTGAAAAATAAAAAATATATATAAGAAAACTATAATTTGAGTAGTTTGTAAGAAAAGAAAAACTTACGCCATCCAAAACATCACCGGCTACAGCATAAACTTTTTCATTCCATTCACCTTGATAAATAGTCATTTCATCAATGCCAAAAGTGTCATCTAATACAAATTTGATATTTATTACTAATTTATTTTTATTGCCCAGAATATATAAACTTACTGTATTCTCCTTCTGCAGGTGTGCCCTCCAAGAAGGAACAAGTGAATGAGAGTGTAGTGTTACCCTTAATAATATCTACCTCAAATTGTGGTTTGCTGCGCATTTCTCCCAAGTCTGGTTTATCGGCATTGGGATTAATTTCAGGTTCTTCTTCGGTATCAACAGTGTGGTTAACATTGAAATTGATAACAATTCTACAAAAAAAATAACATTGAAATAAGTAAAATAAAATATTACATGTTTATTACGCTTACTTTTCCTTTTCAGTTTTCTTGCTCAACTCAACCTCAGCTCCATCTAATTTAACAGCAAAACCTTCCAAAGTTGTGGGCACTGTTTTAATTTTTTGAGCCTTGCGTTCAGCCAAAATTTCTTCAGTCAAGAATTCAACCAATTCACGTTCACCTATTGGGAGTAGATAAATATTGTATCGAGAATTATATCAGCCGGTTAACAAAAAATGCATTTCACAATTTCATCACACGAATTGAGGTTATGTAAGTTTTAATGTTTTTATTGTTTAAAACACCAAGAATTCCATTTAATTAACTTAGACAACTTACCTTTGGTATGCATATGTTTCATACCACAGCCGCAACTACAGTTCAGAGTAGGATGTTGTACTTGCAATACACTGGCCTTTTGGTTACCGGAATATTCTGGATTTTTGGACATGTGCCATAAAGTACGGGTAAAATCACGTTTACCACCAAAAACATTTTTCAAGGAGGTGTTGCCAACAAAACGTAAGGTAGCTTTAGTTAAATTATTCATGTTTTAATTGATATTTTATTAAGCTAATGTAAAATTTTATACAAAATTCAAAAAACTAAATGCAATCTCTCGTGCCGAGTTATGTCAATTGAGAAAAACTGAAAGGAGAATTAAAAAATATAACCTCAAATTTAAAATGTTGACATTTGAAATGAAAAGAAGCAGTAATGCCAAGTTTATTTTCTGATAAGTGTCATTTGAATTTATATGTTTCCATCTATCTTTTTGTTTTAGAATTGAAGTTAAAGTACTTATTCTACTTAAGAAACATTCTAACTTTATATAATAAATATATGATTTTAAGTTTTAAAAACTTACAAAAAAACATTAAATGGCTTTACAATAGAATACATTGACTTTAAAAATTCAGTGTTATAGTAATGCCAAGTTATATCTTTATTACACCCCTGAATTTATTACATATGACAGTTAACAACTCTGTATAAGACATCTGTTTTTCTTTTTCAAGACATCTGATTTGTTATCGTTTTGTTTTTGCAATTAAACATAAAAAATATTTTTATTGGAAAATAATAAGCTTAAAAAATTTTGAAAATTATCAAATAAATTCTTATTAAAATTATTTCAAAATTAAATCATCTAACAAAATGAATAGTTTAGGTGATGATTGTAATGAACTAAAACGTAAATATGATGAATGTTTTAATCTATGGTTCTCGGAGAGATTTTTAAAAGGTGACAATGACGATAGCATGTGTGCTCCCATATTTAAAGTCTATCAAGAATGTGTAAAGGTAAAGTTATTGAAAGTGTAAAATTATATATTTAATGACTAAAATGATCTATTTATTTTGCAGAAAGCCATGCAAGAACAAAAAATTGAATTGCGTGAAATAGAAGCTGATTACACTACTGGTGCCGAGTATTCCAGCAAACCAGAACATAGCAAAAGCTGACCCATACTTGATAGTGATCATGCCTCTTGGGATTTTAAGCCGAACGATGAAATGCCCTCCACGTCACGCAATAGTGATAGGTCAGCAGGGAGTGATGGTCGTGGTTTTATATCACATAAAAGAGGCACTTCTATATAAGTTATTAAAGTTTGTTTTCTAATTGTCAAATACAGTTTATCTTTATGAAGCTATTTTACAATTATCCTAGTTATGTACAAGCCACAAAAAGTTTAAAAGAATTAGCAACAATTTTAAATTTTACTATATTTCCAAGACCTAATACATTTTATATTCCACTAAAAGCAAGGTCTATTAAAATGTAAAAAAATATATATAATTGATGTTTAGATAAATAAATATTTTTGTTAATATCATTGTTTTAATTTCATTACAGAATTATGTTTTCAATTTCAAAACTCACTTTTTGATTCGAAAAAAAATATAATTTTATATTTAATTTTTTAAACTTAAAAACTATTTAAAATTTACCAATTAATTGTGTTTCGCTCATAAACGTAAATTCCTTTAAATATTTGTCTCTCTTGTTACACAACAATTCGTTGTGACCTTTGACCTTGCACAAAAGACATATAATTTCCGTTTCATTTTTGCTTAAACTATATATTGGGAATATATTATTGCATTTCAATTTCTTTTGCCAATAGATACATTTCATTTCAGTATGTCCCACTTCACGACAAATCCAACATTTTTGTTTTGTTTGATATTCCAAGCAGTTATGTCCCTCTAACTGAGTGCAACGGCGACAATTATTGCAATGAACATAATATGGTTTAACACAGATGCCACATAGATCACAATGCCTATAAGTGGCACCATTTTTGGACGGACACGAATTACATTTGTTGCAATGGCGATTTTCCAAAGCAGTATATTTTTCACATTTCGAACAATATTTATATTGTTCTTGTATTGGTAATTTTAATAGTTGTAAAGGAACATTGGTAAAAATACGCACCGGTGATCCCAACTTACGAGATTTATTACCTATATCTGTGTAGGAAGTGTGATTGGTGTAATTTATTTTATAATCGGACATTTGTAAAGCAGGCATTTGCTGTTGTATATAATGGGCGGAAAAATAAGGGAATATCCAGAAAATCGGTAAAGGTTGATAAGGCAACTGATTAATACGATTATAAAGTTTAGTTATTTTAATTAAAGTATTCGCAATAGGTTCCGTGCGACAACCAAATGGAGGATCGGTAAAAATTAAAATTCTGTCATGGCTAATACAAAATAAAAAACGTTTATATTCACATAAAATATTAAAATATTTAAATTCTTACCTTTGACATTTTAAAAATCTAAAAAATTCTTGCTTTTGCAATTCGTCAAAGAAATGATTGTTACACATATTAAACCAGGCGAATTCTTGATCATTATAAAAATAATAAAAACGGTAATCAAAATCCAATAAGAAACTTTTGATATTTGCCGAACACATATTTATCAAATGGGCATGTAAACGGGGCGCTCCAATACAAATAACTTTTCTGTAAATAATTTTAATGTTATTTAAGTATAGAAAATTTAAATTAAAAAAAACTACGTGATTTTCAGTTCATTAAAACAGTTTTCAAAAAATTGCAAAGCTTTATCATCAAAAAAGTACTGAGCTTGAGCCTTATCGTTATCCAAAGGTGTAAGAAAGGTGGTAGGATTTTTCAATAATCTAGAGGCAAGATTTCGTCTAACTTCATGTTTTAAATGAGGTTGCAAATCACTTTCCTTTAAAGGCTCATTACAGGTTAGGCAATAATGTTTTTGTATCTCAAAGGAAGAATCTAAAAACTAAAAATATTTTGTAATTAAATGATAAGGGGAAAATAGCTGGATAACTTACCTTTTCTCTTAGTTTTCTAAACTGCAATGTGTTTACATCATAAACACGACTTAAATGTTTTGTTGCCAAATCTTTGGCTGGCAAATGAAATGAACACAGTTTTTTATCTCTATATGCCGAACAGGCATAATAGCCCTCTTTTGGACCTTGGTCTTCATAATAAAACAGCAAAGTTGGTCCATGAGAACAGTGAGGATGAGGTTCACCTTCTTCATCGTCTTCGCATTTAATCAAAAGCTTGCCCGTATTAGCTATTTTTGAATTTAATTTATCAATATAAAATTATTTACATTTAATAATAATAATAATAAACTCACTTTCCGTTAATAATTTCATTACAAATTTAGAATTTTGCCAAAAATATATAAAATTTGAATTTTCAACCAAACAATTGGAAAAAAGTTCGTTCCTTGTTTTTTTAATTATTCACAGGGAAATGATTACAAAACAGCTGTTGATTGTGAGAAACAGACATGTTATAAGGAAAACTGTATTATTAACAGTGTTGCCACTACAAGTGTTATTTATTACACATATTGGGTGCAATTTTAATTTTCAGGTGTAAGATATGAGTAATGATTTTATATGTAAATTATGCGTATTTTAAAGAGTTGTAGTATTATTAATTTCTGACACGAAACTTTAGAATTTTTTATTGTTATGTAAAGACATTTTGAACATGGCGCAAATATCTACCCACACACCCTATTCAAAGCTGGTAAACTAAAAATATATATTTTTTGATAAGTCCTCCAATCGTAAATCTGGAGATATGTTTGAATTATCCTTAATATATTCACAAAAACAAATTTCTGCCGGATGGCCCTTATATTGACAGGATGATAACTTCAGTAAAAAAGACAAATTTTCAAACATGATTTAAGAGATATCTTGATGAAATTTGGTATATGCTGTTTTTCAAAGACGAAAATTTTTGAAATTGGTTATATTCGGTCCAATATTTCAGGCAGCTCCCACACAAATGTTCACCGGGAGTAGGGTTTTATGGTATAAAAAGTTCAATTACGCGAGGGTCGGCCCATTACTTTTCATAGGTCCAATATTTCAGGAAGCTTCCATGCAAATGTAAATTATACGAAGGTCGGTCCATGATTTATTTTAGCTTTGATATAAGAAAAATCATTTTTAAACGCATAAATTTCACATAAATCATTATAATGTACTTCACACTTAATCATAATTAAGAAATACAATTTATGGGAGGGTCGTTCATAAATTTTTCGTAGCAGTCATTTGCATCCAACAAATGGTGAAGGGTATCACAAAGTCGAGCTTGACCGACTATAACATTTTTAATTTTTTTTTGTTATAAATCTATTGACATTATTCCATAAACGTTCCCTTAAAAAATGTTAATCTTCAAGTTCTACAAGCATTTTCAAAGGATCTTCCAACATATCCGTTTGGAAAACTATCCGGTTAGCTTAGTGCCCGCAATATTTGCTACGAAAAGCTTAAGCCAATGCAGGCATATTTTCTCAACTTCCACGGAACAATTTTATGTTGCTGATGCTTGAGGAAATGTTAAAGAAAAGGTGCAGTTACATTAGGCTCTATAAGTACCGAAATCTATTTAAAAAATTTTTATAAAATGTTATAGACTTAATATGTCCATTATTGGTCTGACTTGGCATCCTGACACCATGGTAAACAAGCCCTTTAGTGGTACATGAACAATAATGTGGTATTTGTACCAAGAGAGAAAAATCTTCTAGACTGCCCGAAGCTTAGGTCAGTGGAGAGATATTGATCTGTTGTTCAAAGAGAATTGAAGAGCAAAAAAGCCGTCCAAAAGTGTGTTAGATATTAAACGGAGATAGACTACAAGCAAAGTGACAGAGAGCACTATATAATTGTTATTGGAAGGGTTTCCGAAAAAGTTTCAAAATTTCATCATTAATGATTAAAATTATAAAGTTTTTTGTGTAAATTGTTGTAAATAATTTTAATAAAAAAAATAAAACTGTTAACTTAGTGACTTCGTTTTTATTAACAAATATGTATGTTAAGAATTATTCGATCTCACTTCTTACTGCCGATTGCTATAACAATATTAGTTTTTTAACTCCAACGGATCAAAAGTTACAGAATGAGATCAAAAATTTATAATGGTTTAGGAACCACTGCATCTTCTTAAAAAATAATAAAATATTATATTATTTTTTTGTAAATCTTACAAAAACTCAGGAAATTTTTCATCCTTTAAAAAATAACAACACATTTATGTTTTTATTTTTATTTCTTTTTTATTTAAAAAATACGACTTTATTTTATTTAAAAATTAAAATACATTAAAACAAAAATATTATTATAATTTTAACATAAAAAATTAGCCTTCACAAGCAGTTGTATGTTTTATGAAATATTTCAATTTTCATGCATAAAATTATTTAATTAATTATATTCCAAGGAAGACCATAAAACTCAGCTTCCAAAATTATTATTAAAATAAAAACAACTGCCTTAAAATTAGAAAAAAAGAATTAAAAATAAAGATATGAAAACATCAGACATAATGAAAATTTACAAAATACAAGCTATCACAACAAGGTTTTCTGTTTCATTTGTTTTAAATAATAATTAATTTTGTTAAGAAATTAAGGAAAAACAAGTAAGAAGTTATAGTCGGTGAAGCCGATTATTTATTATCCTACAACACATTGTTGGTTATAAGTGTTTGCTACCAAAAATTAATGAACCACTTTAAGAGTTCATTATATTATAAAGTGGGATTAGTGCGTTCTAAAAGTGTTTTTTACCTGTAGATGTAATATATGGGTGCTAGAAGAAATTATGCACCGACCCTCGTTAAATTTGGCAAATCGATATTTGTCTTAATTTAACCAATTCTTGTTACAATACCAACGTATATGTGAGATTTAAGCTGTTCAAAGTGATATTAAGAAGGGGGTTGTATGATACTTATGAAAATTAATGGACCGATCCTGGTATAATTTGGCACATCGATTTAGAATTTCAAAAGACTAATGGGTCGATTACGTATGGCAACCGAATTTCAGTTGCGTTGTCTGTTGCCAAAATTATATTAAAGAAGGCAATTTCTGTTGCCAAATAGTAAATGTTTTGGCAACTTTGGCTTTCTTGTCGCCTAGTGTATTTTAAGCACTTGTTTACCATTTCAAATATATTTTTTCAATTATATGGTACAAAATTATTAAAGATACAAGAAAAAAAGAATTTGAGGTACTTTTGGAACAAATGGGATTGAATCCAAATATTGTTTGTGGTGTCTGGGCTTTGTCGAATATTTTTTTCAGATCCCTTAATGCTTGTGTTTATTTTCCGTAGAAAATAGTTTTAAATTCCTTCCTCGGTCATTTTGGAAACAATCCATTGCGGATATTTTTTTCTCTATTAATGTCACTAATACCTTAAGTACAACTGACATTGTAGGATGAGCCATCCCGAAATTTCAACAAAACCATTGCCGTAAGATTTTTGAAAGCTTCAGTCAGCAAAAAATGAAAAGTTAATGTGTACGTACTTTACGGTTGCCGCACTTTCAAAATGGCACCAGTTGCCACACAGTATATGTGTGTATTAACGGTTTGGTTTATATTTTTCAGTTGCCGAACTTTCAAAATGGCAACTGACACATGTTGCCACACATAATAAGTTTTTATATTTCAGTTCGGTTGCCACACGTAATCGACCCATAATTTGAACCAAATTTCATTAAATTCGCTTTATATTTGGGACTATTCTGACCTTAAATCTCTATTCCGTGAGGAACATTTGTATGAGAGATAGATGAAATAATAGACTCATCTTCACCAATTTTAATAGGCATCGTCTTTAGGCCAAAATGATGACACATGCCAAATTTCATTAACATATCTTTAAAACTGCAACCTGACTTTTATTGTAAACCTTGTTTACATTAGACAACCGGACGAAAGAGGTGGCAGCACAAGTTTTTCGGAACGTTACACTTTTCGCACAAACGCATAATACCAACGATGGTGTAGGGTATAATAAAATTTTGATATATAAAAGTTAATTAATAAAATATAAAAATATTATTAAATATATTAAAGATTTATAGAATTAAAGAAATTAAATTAATATTTAAAAATAAACAAAACTGGCTTACAATTATTTACAATGAAAATGTTATTTTTTAAATTGTTTCTATACAGTGTAAATTGTAGAAAAATGTATAAAAATTAAAATTAAAAAAGTAAACTAAATTAAAATTAAATTTACTTAAACAGAAATTACAACTAAATTTATAATTATTTTTATGATTTTTTTTTTTTAATTTTTAATATTTTTCTTTTGTTAAAAATTAGTGGGACGGACATGCTTATTTTTTGTTAATATTTGTTTTTTGTTTTTATTATTATATTTTATTATAAAATATACAAATATTTGAGCTTTACTTGTTTATATAATTTTTAGCTTGAAAAGGATTTTTATTTGTTATAAAAAATTATGTTCAAGGGAAAATAAAAAAAAATATTTTATGTTTTTTGTTTTTTCTTTTATAAAAAATATTTATTAATTGACAATAAGGCCATATTTTTTAATTTAATTTTTTTTTTTAATATTTTGAACCTGTACAGGGGTTTTCAGTATAATTTTGTTTACTTTTCAAAATTGCTTTTAATTTCATTTAAAACAGTCTTATTTTTATAAATTATTTGCTTTTTATTTTAATTTAATTAACAAAGAATTTAAGCCAATAAAATATTATTTTAAAATTTTGTTTTCCCAAAAGGCCTCTTTTTAAGGTTTTTCTTTTTACATATAATTTTTTATTAATTTTTTTAAGTTGTTTTTGTTTGTGCTTTTTATTTCCCTGTTTTATTATTATTTTTTTAACAAAAATATGTATATTTGTTTAATTCTATTGTTTTATTTGAACAAATATCAATTCCCTTTTTTCATAAAATTCTAAGTTTTTGTTTTTGAGAAAGAAACTAGAGATTTTCTGTACTTATTTTGTTTGTTAGTTAGTTTGTATATTAATCAATAATTTTAGTTACAAAAAGAAATGTCAGAATTCGTGGAAGTTGGAATATTTCAAACAAACAACCCTCTGCGATTTTTATAAAATTTATTTCGATTTTTTCACTGTTCTAAATATGAAGTTTTTCAAACACTTTGAAAACTTTCTCCCTCAATTTGATATAATTTCGAAATATGGAAGAAGTGATAATTGTAATAAAATTGTATACCTTGAGGAAATATAGTGTTTTTGACAACTTGAAAACAGGATCTTAAGTTGATTCCAAAATGAGTAAAATTTAGTAAAACAACAGAATAAGAGTATCAAATTTTATTCAAATTGATGACATTGATTTCCAAAGTTACTTTTTTTTCATTCTAAAGATTTTAAACCTTTTGAAATGTCCCAGATGAAAATACAATAGAGTAAGTTTAATGCTAAAAAAATTCCTGAATTTTTTGTAAGTTTAATTTTTTATTCTTTTATCAGACTATTTCAGGGACACGAAAAGCTTTCGCAAAGCGAATTGTTTTATAATTATATTTAAAAAAATATAAAAAAAATTGATCAGCTGATTTGCTTTACACTAGAGATGATGAGAATTCGAAACTTTCGAAATAAGAGTTATGACAATCTTGCAACAAATGAAATTGTTTTAAAAGTCAACACTGAGAAGATCCTTTTCTAGATAAAGTTAATTTTAAAGAGTTTCATTATCTATATTGTTTTATTCTCGCATCGAGATGTCTTCCACTAGACAGTAAAATATAATTTTTATTTTTCTAAATTGTGTATGAAATCAAAAATTATCGGTGCATAATTTTTGATGGCTCCTAACTCATTCTATTAATCTTTGGAATTCAATCGAATTGGTTTTTATTCGCTATAGCTATTCCGTTTATTTATTTTATCTCGGTTTATTTGTAATTAGTCCAGTTTTAAGTTTATTTGAAAGATTAAAAAACTTAATACACAGTTTATGTACTGTATGGAACACAATGACATGGATTCCTTCATCATTATTCACAGTTGAAAACGTCAATAATAGCAGACTTTACAATCTTTGATCGATTTGGTTTATTAAGATGTTTCAGAAAGATGATATAATTGTTATTACTCAAGTATTTTATTATTTTTGTTTTAATACTTTTTCAAAACTTCCACAAAATTCATTTTAGTTTTAGTTCTGGATATTAATCAGGTTAATATAAAATTTCTATACACACATTATTTAAAATAACTTTTTGTTTTAAGGATGATTATTTTTCATTAGTAAAATTTACAATTAGTTATTGACAAGATTTTTAATTGGATAAAATGTTTCTTTAGCTTCTTAAAACATATTGTATTAACATCCTTAAATGTGTACTTTTCACAAATGTGTGCTAAATATTTGCTATAAAAAAGCATTTTAATAATTAATGATCAGTCTAATAAAGTTATTCTTTTGTAAAAAAATACTTGTTTGTATGTGTAAAAATTGTTTAGGAGAGATGCACAGTAGTTTCAAAACGTTTTTTTTATAATTCTTTAACTTTTTAAGAAATATTTGGGAATAACTTAATAAAATTTGATATGTTTTTAGCTGTACTAAATTTAACTTGATTTGGAGGACTCAACATCATCAGCTGAACAGATGGGTTTAGTCTTTCTAACTTTACTTCTTAAAGTTTATAGTTATTGAATACGAAATGATTTTTAACCTTGTTATCACCTAACTTTTATTCCTAGTGAACGTAATATAGAACCATATGTATGCCAGATTCCTCAAAAAATTCTAAACAATATTTCCGTAAGAAAATATGAATTTATATTCTCAGAATTTAGAACTTTTGGAAAAATCAGATTTTCATAAATGGTACCAATATTTATTCACTAATAAAACCATTTTTGTTCTAAACTTTGTACTTTTTTTATTTTCTAAAGAAGTCTTAACGGAAATGCACATAAAGTTAATTTGGATGTGCTTAGAGCAAAAACTATTCCAATTTTTTAATCACGTTTCGTAAGAATTTGAATTATGGGAAGGAAAATTGGAATTTCTTGTAATTTTCTGATAAGTGGACAAGTTTTTATATTTTATGCTGAAATATTCAAATAAATGTCGTTATTGTGGTTTCATCTGAATTCGAGTTCAAAAAAATCGAAATTTTAAATTCTTCATAAACTTCTCACAACAGTAAACATGCCACCAACTTTCTATTTAAGTATTTTGAAACTTCATGTTCTAACGTTTTCACGGACAGCAAATACTTGTGTAATAATTGTATAACTTTTTCTAAATTCCAACATAAATCAGGCTTCGTCTAGCCAAATTTAGCTATATTTCACACATTTCTACGGTAACAGTTCAGCTATAAACCGGTAAAATATTATTAAGATATTTCCACTAGTTTAAAAGCACAAGCATTATTTATCAAAAAATCGTTTTGGAACCACTGTAGGATGTTTTAAACAAAATAAATATAAATAAAAGTTAAAAATGGTCTTTTGTTTTTAAATTTTGTTTTAACTTTCATTTATATTTTCTATTATTTTATTTATACTCCTCCTTCATATCGCTTTAAATTTTTTAAATATTTTCGTTTAATATATTTTGTTGTTGTTTTATTATTGTTAGGTATTTTCTCTATTTGTTTTTTTGCTAAAAATATTTATTAAAATCGTTAGCATAAATATGCTTTAATTTTATGAAATTATCATGTCAAACGATATGTTTTTTTATAAAAAAAATCATTTTAAATTATTGTTATTGTTTTTTCGAGATTTTCTGTTGTTTTTTTATATATAAGACTATAATTATTGTATATATCATATATAAAAATTGTAAAATATACTTATTTTGTACTTAAGCTTAAATGTAGATAATCTTTTTTTGTTTTCTAATTGTTTTTATACAAAATATTGTTTTTTTTATATTTAGCTTTCTTAATTACTACTATTTATATATAAAAATAATTCACTGTTTATTTATATAAAAACTATAGACTCCCTTTAAAAAAAACTAGACTATTATATAAAAAAATGTGTATAATCTTTAACGTTTCAAACGTTACTTGTTTTATTTCATTTACTTAATTAATTGTTTATTTAATCTTTAACTAAAGAGCCTAAGCGAAATTCTCTTTTAAACAAATATTACAAATTAAGGACTTAATTTTTATATATAAAAAAATAAAAGTATCAACAAATATTAAAAAAATCTAATATTTTTTAGGTATGAAATTTTTATGCTTAACAACATCTTTAAAAGGATATTAAATTCAAGTAAAGTTTTTTTTTATATTAAAAAAATGTAACAGTAATCACTGTTTAAAACTTTGTCCAAATTTTTTTTTACAAAAATACATTACGCAATAAGTAGTTTACAAATCCCTTATCCCCTCTTAAAAAAAAACGTTCGTCTTATTTTTTAAAGCGTTTCCATTTGCTTTTGTGTCCTTTTTTTGTCTCCCAAAAAAAACTCTATTCGAATATATATCCTTAATTGTTCTTTAGCATAAATTTCAATAACGAATTATTTAATTATATAAAGAGAAATTCGTCATTTTTTATTTTTCATTAAAAATATAAAAATAAAGTTTAAACTAAACAAAACAAAATAAAAATTTTTGTTTATATAAAAAAATTTTACTAAAAAAATATATGTATGTATATGTTTTTATGTATATGATTGAATATGATTTACCCTTTCTGATTTTTTTGTTATTGTTGTATATTAAAATCCAGAGTATATGAATATTCCTAAGATGCCAGCATGCATGTTATATTAATCATATATATGTGCGTTTGACTTTCGTTAATGTCGATGTTTTACATGGTAATTCCTTTTCTAAATTCTCTGTCGAATTTTTACACTCATGACTACGATCTTTCTCTAAGTCTAGACTGGGCTTGCCGGGATGACAGTAGTGATTGGTATTCATAAGCAGATTAATATCTTTACCATGCTTAAGGCCAAAGTTTCTAAAAAAGGAAAATAAAGAAAATGAAACAATTATTATTTTATATCTAGAAATAATTCTGAAAACAATATCTACGTTTTAATTTCTTTACAATTCAAACATTTTTTGTAATAATTTATAAATAAAATAAATTATAGAATTAGAACTTACGGATTTGAATTAAATTGATTACGATGTGAACTGTGTATGGAGGGAGGTTTGCAGTTTCGTTTCGACACATTAAGACCCACCACCATACCAATAATGAATACTAAAGCCAAGGCTAAAGCACCAAAGCCCCAATAAAAACTTTTGCCAGCCAATTGAAGTTTTTGCTCTTCACCCAAAGGTGTAGCTTGTAAAGGATCTAAAAATAACAATGAATCATTAGAATTAGAAAAGAAATCTGAAATATTAAATTCAAGTTTTATAATACCCACCATTAACCGAATTCATTAGATCATGAGGATCCACTGAATGCAATGTTATCTTATTTTCTTCATTAAAGGTATTCAATAGAAAATCACCACCCATGGCGGTGGGTAAATCTATTTCGGGTGCACTAATATCGGGTACAATGGGATTTGAAATGCCACCAATAGAACCAACATTTGCATAAACATGTTTCTTGGCTAATTCTTCTTCGGCATGCACTTGTGTATTGACTTGAGTATCCAAATTGTTATCAGTAACTGCACCTAGATTTATAACAGGACCTTCACCCACCACTGTACCACGATTTGTAGTTTTGGGACACAAACTCATGGCAACTTTTTTGCTAGTATTCAACGATTGTAGGAATGTTTTGGTACCAAATTTATGATTGGCCGTCGAAAGGCTTTTACATTCATGATTCTGTTGATCCCAAGCACAATTGGGATCTTGAAGACCTAAACAACTGGCACAATCACAACGTGAGCACAATGATGTAATGGCACAGTTACTAAGGAGCCATCACTAACTACTAGAAGAGTGTTGGTTTTTGAGGATACAACTAACTCACGTACTGGAGTACCAACTGGTAATACTTGAAATTCTGAGATTAAAACTGTTTTTAAATTATCAATACTGGCCGCAGTGCCACCATTTGAGGCCGTGGGTATATTAAAGAATCTGGTAATTTTACCATCATCAGTACCGGTATAAATGACATCATGAAAATCTCCATTTAAAGCTTGAATTTGTGGATCAACTGCTATGGCGGTAAGACGGTGATGTAAATTCACTTTAGTCAACAAGGGGCGGGAGTACACAGCAGGTACTGACATTTCCATAAGTGGATGCATTTTAACAAAATTTACAGCTATCGAGGAAAGTGTACGAGAATCTTCTACACATTGGCCAGGTCTAGGTTCAGGTACTTGTTCATCTTGTACGGGTAACCATTGGGATTGACTATCTTTTTGGGATTTAAAACGTCCCTGAAAAGCTTCCATAATATCATCAACATTAAAAGCACAAACAGCAGAACCGGGAATAGCATTTACAGAAGTGGTAAATACACCATAAACTAAAGGATTTTTGCCACTCTCAATAACGGGTGAAATGGCCTCTATAAAAGGGAAATGAGGAAAAGTTAATAAAAAAATATTTAATATTTAAAAGAAAAAGAGAAACTTACGTATTTCATCAAAATAAAATGGAAAATCACCGGGCACCGAACAATTTAATCTGGCCTTTAAAAATGAAGTCCAACTTTTGCTTAAAGTATAAGGGCCACCTCTATCATTTTTGCATACTCGACCCACACGTGAATAAACAGTCTATTAAAAATCAAAATTATTATTTTTTTCAATAGAAATAAAATGTGAAATTATGATTACCTTGCCAAAATTCATAAATTCCATGGCTATTTCACGGAAAAAGAACATAACAAAACCATTACGTTCTATAGCACCCACAAAATCGGGTTGATTTAATTGTTTCAAATCATATTGTTCAGTACGCAAATTTTCACGATAAATCAATGGATCGCCACCCGAAAAATCTGCTACTGTAGCACTATATAACTGGCCATCAGCATAGGCATAAGTACTATTGTGTATAGGACTATAAGGACACAAACCCTGAGCTTCAACATCACGTACAATTTCATAATTTGGTGCACCAGAAGAACTTGTTTGATTTTCATCTACAATGGGAGCATAGTGACGACATCTGGGCTTATAAGAATTCGTGCCACACAAAAGTATTTGACCATCATTAAGACGTGCAAAAACTCTTATATAATTATGACAATCCGATTCACGTTTACCCTTTAGGGCACATAACTCACGATCAGCATCAGATGAGTACCATTCAATGCGGCTTTTTTCATGTAAACCATTCAAACTTATATTATAGATAACATTTCTGTGAGATATAGGAAAATAGATAAGATTAAAAATTAAATAAATACAAGAGAATTAAAAAATTATAAGTTTATAAAGATGTTAAGAAATATGATGTTATTTTAGTTAAATACTGATGTTAAATGATAAAAAATGATGTCAGATATTTTTTTAAACAATTAATTAATTATATTTTCATTTTAAAATATGATAAAAAAACAACTTAATTACAGAATGATCCCAGAGGAAGGGATACCGCCTATACAAAGCAAATATTGATTGCAGAATATCTTATGAACTATAACAGCGAGGATGCTTAAATTTGGTAACGACTTTAACTGTTTATGGCAAAACATAGGATAGATAGGACCAGGAGAGGGTTATCCCCTTCACAAAGGTAATATGGATTTTCGAATATCTAAAGAACAATAACAGCGAATAATTTCAACTACCTCTTTAAGGTACTGTTTTACTTAACAAAAAGTTGGACGGATAAGGACAGGTGAAGAGGTATCTCCCATACAAATATTGATTATCGTATAACTAAAGAGCTATAACAGCGAGAGTCTTATAATTTTGCAGCAATTATGCTACTGTAAGATATCTTCACTAAAAAATATATGGCTGATAGGATCAGGGGGAGATTTCCCCCCATACAAAGCAAATTTAAATTATTAATTATCTATTTAAATTGTATGATAATAAAACACTAAAAATTATTTTATATAAACTGCTTTGCAGACAAAATTTATTTAAAATTCTTATAAAATTTCAAAATTTACTGTCTGGTTTATTAACTGAAAATCATTCAACTTCCTAGAATTTTTATCATTTCATAAAATAAAACTCCAAACATAATCGTTTTTACTTAAATTACAATTAAATTGATAAATATATAATAATAATATAGAAAACCTTATGTAATTTAAGATAAATTTTTAAAATGTATTGAATTTTTTAATAAATAAATAAATAATAATAAATAAATAATAAATAAATAAATAAATAAGAAATATGAATAGGAAAGTGTAAAGATAATAATAAAAATAAATTTAACACGTACTTAGCGCCAACTAAAATCGTTGTATCATCATGATCCAATACTTTGAAATAGTCTGTGGTATTGCCAAAGAATTTGGCTAAAATTTTATCTTGTTCTGTAAATAAAAAAAGGGAAATAAAATTTAATGATATGTATTATAAGTATGTAAATAAAAAACAAAACAGGAAGTATTTTTATATGCAGTAAATTTATTAGCAAACGAAAAACATAACGTGACCAATAAATTCACTAAATTATAATCTGCATTATAAAATATTTTTATATATTATGATTAATAAAGACTAAACTGTAGTATATATAATTAGCTTATCATGTCCATGCCAAGAAATTGGACCACTTCAATTGAGTCCATAGATCCTTAGGACTGAGAGAGGTTCGAAGCTCCTTCCCGAACTCCATTGTGCCTTCAACCATGACATTCATACGGTAACTTGAAATTTGTAACATCTCTGAGAATGGCATTAAAAGCTGTCACATACGTATTTCAATTTTAAGTCATAAGGAGTGAGAATGACAAATTCTCAACATAAATTTATGTAAATAAATATGTAACCACTAAACATACAGTTTTATTAATACAATTTCCAAAAAATATATTTTTATAATTTCAATCACTATTGATGAAATTTTGAACACCATCTCCGTTTAAAATCTACCACACTTTTAGCACCTTCTTTGGGTTCTTTAATTCTATTTTAATAAGATCCTTGCCGGGCAGTTTGGTGGATTTGGTGTAAATACAATATTATTGTTCTTGTAACACTTAAGGGCTTGTTTACCATAGTGACAGTAGGTCTAAAGTCAGTCCAAAAAATAGTGGACATAATATGAAGTCTTATGAATGAAAGTAGATATTGATATTACTTTCACTAGGACTGCATATTACTTTTGCCGGGACTGCATATTGCTACATGAGCATCATCAACATACAATTTTTGATCAAGACATTGCGAAAAATCTGCCTGAATTTACGTTTCGTCATACTTTATGCAATAAGAATGTTTTGTTTAGAAAACTTGACTTCAATTTTCGTGCCCTGTTTATGGTCTCTGAGCTAACCGGTCTGCTTTCCTACGGGATGAGTTGGGAGCTCTCGTTTGAAAATGCTTTCAATTTTTAGGCTTTAGAAACATCATGTGGGCCAATTCCATCTACCTGAATCAGGGTTTCTATTAACAAACAAATTCTCGCGATACTGTTTAAAAATATTTGAAACAGTTTGAAAGCAGACCTTTGAATGTTTGGCCAACTTTTTATTGAAAATATTTAAAAAATCGTGTATTCGATCTCACTTCTTATCCTTTCCTACATGACGGTGGGGACTTCTTGTGAGTAATATTATTAGGACCATAAAGGAATTGCTTTCTAAGCATCACATTATGTGCTTTAACTGGAAGCACATTCATTTCTTCGTGTAGATGGTGAATTGAAGACATTAGAATACAGAATTTTACGTTTCTTAAGGCTGTATTTTAGCAACTTTAAAGGTGTCCATACTGGAGCAGCATAATTCATCATGTACTCCTTCAAATCAACACAAAAACATTTCAGCTCTAACATGTGAAATTTTATTAAGAGTTACAGAATTATTTTCTAACCTTCTAATACTCCTCTAATAGAATTAATTTTCTCTTTTTACGAATAATTTACTCTTCTCGTTTTGTTTAGCAAATTCTCGTGACAAAATTGGCCAAAATAAAATGATCAACGAATACAAAAAAAAAAAAAAAAAAAAACAATTTAATTGGTCACGTTAGTTATGTGTTGTTGCATGTATTTTAATTAAATTAGAAATTCAAATAACAAATAATTTAGAAAAGAAAATTGCAACAGATGTATAAACATACACTCATGTTCATATATATGTATATGTATGTAAAAGATTAATAACAACGGCATATATACTTACTAGATTGTAAATCTGGTCTAACATCAGGCATCCATGCTATGATGGGGCATATTAAATAAGCCATAGAAATTAACCATAATAATGATACATTTACTGTTTTTGAGGCTGTTGCCATTTTGTTACTGTTGTTTGTTGCTGCTGGCAATGATGATAATAATTTTTTTGTATTTGCCATAATGCTTTAGCTAAGCTTTTTCGCAAACTAAATAGAGCTTGTAATTTGGGTGTTGTTACAGGAAAATAAAGTGTTTCACAAAAATTTCCCGTAATTATTTTAATTTCAAAAATTAACAACTGTTTTTGTTTTATTTTTTTTTTTTGTGGCTGATGATTATTAGAAAAAACAAAAAAACAATAAACCTTGAAGGTGAAAAGTTTTTTGTTGTTTTTTTTTTCTTTTTTTTTGGGTTGGTTGGTGGTGGTTTTAATAGTGGGTTGTTGGTTGTTGAATTTTCGTTTTAATTTTTAATTGGGGTGTTGATGATTCACTTTATTCTTTGAATTGTTATGGATTTGTGGAAACAAACCCCCTTTGTTTTTAAGCAAAGGGGTGTTTTAGTTTATTAACTCCATTATTTTATTTTTATTATTATTTTTTCTTTTTTCTGCTACTTCTTCTTCTTTTTCCTCTACTGCCAATAATTTCTTTTTGCTTCTCTTACTCCTTTTAGTTATTTGTTCAATATGTTTTTTTCTCATTAATTGAAGTCAATGTCGTGTGTAAATTTAAATATAATAAAAGGTTTCAATTACACACAAATATCGCAAAAACAAATAGGTTTTTTTCTCTATATATGTTCATGAAAGCTTCATAATACTTTAGATGGTTTCGAATCCAAAAAAAAAAAAAAAAACAAAAACAAAATAACATAAAAAAGAACCACAAATAAGTTTATTTTACACAATTTATAGGTTGATTTGCCGTTTTCTTCTTTTGAGGGCAATTGTCTGGTTTATGTTGCTGGTAGTGGTGGTAGTAATGGAGCTTTATATGGTCTGAAAATATAGAAAAAATTAAAATTATATTATTTTTGCATTTAACTTTACATTGACATACATTATTATAGTTTAAAATTAAGTTTTTTTTGTTTACAATAAAAACCTTTATAAAGGTTTATAATATCAATTACATATTTATACCAAATGGTGTTTTTTTTTTTGAATTTTCTGTTTCAGTTTTTAATTGCAGTGTATAATTTTAAATAGAAATAAATTGGCATATGGTATAAAAGAAATTAAAATGTTTTAAATAATATTTCAAAAAGGAAATATAAATAAATATTGAAAAAAGGTTTAATTACTAAAAAAATATATTTAGTTTATTTAAAGTTTTAAGTACAAAAAAAAGTCTTTAAGACTAAACTATAGTCGATATTATAAAACAAACAAATGTTGTTGTAATAGATCAGCTGTATACGATATTTTTTTCTTGGAAAAAAATTTTCGTTTTTCCCTGGGTTGAGTGTGACTCGACATCCAATTGTCATGGGAACGACAACCAATAGTCCAACCTATAGAATTTATAAACAAAATACGATCGATATTATTAAATAAATGTTATCGATATTACACAGTTTGAGTGAGATCGAAAGAAAAACCCAACTTGGGGTTTGTTTAAAACCTTTATTGGCCAAAAGGGAATGGTCCAATATGGACCTCCCATGAGGAAAGCAAGTTTTCTAAAAAAAATATTCTTGCTGCATAGTGAATGACGAAATGTATATTTTAGCTGTTTTTCCCAAATTCCTTGTCAAAAATGCTCGAGGTAATTTTGAAGTTTAAGATCCAAACGCAGACAAAATTTCCTAAAAGTTCTTGTTATGTCAAGCAATATGCAGTCCAAGAAAAAACAAAAAGAAGCCAATATTTGTAATAACAGGCTCTATAAATACCGAAATCTACATCAAGCAATATTTACAAAAAGGCTTTTTGCATTCCTAAGATTCTATAATGAGTCCACATGGCTTCCTGTTACTATAATAAACAAGCCCTTAAGTGTTACAAGAACAATAATATAATACTCGGAGCTAAGGCCACTAGAAAGATGCTAAAAGAGAATTGAAGAGCACAAATAAGGTTTTAGATTTTAAACGGAGAGGGACTACCTGTTCGAGCAAAGTGAAAGCAGGCTGGCTGTCCATGTAAACCTTGTGAACAAAATGAAGGCAGCAGTTTTCAAGATATCTTAATGAAATTTGGCATGTGTCATTATTTTGCCCCAATGACGATGCCTATTGAAATTGGTGATGATGGGCCCATTATTCCAACTAGCCCCCATACAAGTATTTATCCCAAAATGGTTAAGGTCAGAAAAGTCTTAAATATAAAGTAATTTTAATGTAATTTGGCACAAATTAGTTTTATAATATTCTATAACGATGTGCCAAATTAAATGAGGATCGGTCTATTATTTCTAATAGGTCCCATACAACCCCTCTTTAAATATCACTTTTAAAGGCTTAAATCTTACAATTACGTTGGTATTGTAATAAGAATTAGTCGAATCAAGACAAAATATAAGCAAAAATCAATGTGCGAAATTTTACGAGGCTCGGCCCATAATTTCTTCTAGCTCCACAGAAAAAATCTTTTAGAACGCAGTAATCCCACATGATATCGGTATAATATACTGTACACTTAAGCATAAATTTAAAAAAATACTTTATACGAGGATGTTTCATTATTTTTTGGCTGCCAACAATGTGGTGTAGGGTATTAAATGGTCGGACTTAATTGTTATTAATATATATGTATCTTAAGAATTTTTGATTTTATTCCCTAAACAAGGCTTCTTTAAGGCAAATTTAGATATGATACAAACAAAATGAAGTCTTGCCGCTTGAATTACAAATCTTTACTTTTAAAATGTAAACTGAGTAAAAAATATATCATGAAAAATAAATCTTCATATTTGAAAAAATTAAACACTCCCTAAATTAAGTAATTTTAATTAATAAATGAATAAAATTTATACTAATTATCATAACCTGAGTGTAGATAGCTAATTTGATGCAACATTTCTAAGGTTCAGGGTTACATGTAATATTTATTTACCAAGAAAAAAAACTCCCAGAAAACATAAAATATAATTTATAATTAATAATTTATTTATTCAGTTTTATTAACCAAATTTTTGAGTGACAAAAAAAAAAAACATTTGAAATAATAATAATAAATAGCGTGTTATAAGGTGCAGCCGGTGTTCAAATGAATTTATTTATTATAACAAAATCAATGTCAACACTGATATCTTTCATAAAAGATATCATGCAATATATATATTCAAGTTTAGGGTTGATGAGTAATTTATGGGGAAAATATTACATATAAATAGAATAATAAATATGAGTTATTTTTAAATATATAAAATTAAAAAAAAATAGTTATAAAAAGAAAACCTTTTTTTTAGAGGTCAAAGAAATTCAATAAGTAATCAGAGATGGAAATGTGGGTATATGAAAATACCTAAAGAATGAAACGTAAAGTATTCCAAAAGCTTTTTTTGGCAGGAAATATTAAAATTCTTATATTATTTGTCGTGGATATGAATAGAAAATAGCTAAATTTGACTAGATGAATCCTAGTTTAGGTTAAATTTTTTAACAATGATGTTAAGTCCCTACAATAGTATCTTATCTATGGAATCTTTAAAAGAAGATTCACAAATTAACAAAAAGATTAAATAAAATTAAATAAATAAAACCAAAGCGTCAACTAATACATGTAATGATATTTTTATAGAAATTTACCAAGACTATGACTATCTAAATATATACCAAAAATCGGGTATGTTGATTATATGGCGAATTTTAGAGGATTACCATCTACACCTTTGACCAGATAGAGCCCAATACTCCTCCAATTCAAATCAAAAATACCTCAGTTCTAAAAAAGTCAAATTTAATTAATATATCTTTGAGATACAAAACAATTTCCATAAATAGAATCAAATTGCTTACTTAGACCACCCACTATTTCCCTGCTTAGTTGAGAGCCTTTATACACCAAATCGACTTAAAAACTATTCAGTTATAATCATATTAAATTTCATTAAAATAAATCCTACAGAACTATTTAAAGAAAACTTCTAAACTTCTACCAACATTGGGCCTGGTAAACCAAAAAGTTTTGTATCCAAAAACCTAATAACTCCTCCTGATATCGATATGTCAAATCTATTTATATTTATAAATATTAATCTGTGTTTAAATTATATCCGAAAGTAATATGGGCTATAAAATATTGCAGTAGAATCAGGAAAGATGTAGAGTTTTGAAATTTGGTAAATATACAAAATATTGGACGCATAGGATAAGGGAAGAGGTAGCCCATAAAAGCATATATTAATTATCGAATATCTAAAGTTACAGTATTAAAAGTTCAATTCAATTTCTTTTATCAGGAAAAGTTTTACTGGAAAAAAATAAAGGACGGATAGAATCAGGGGCAGAAGTGGCCACCTATAAGGCAAATATTAATTATCGTATAACTAAAGAACCTTTATAGCAAAAGTTTTTAAAATTAATATCAATAAATAATTTTATCATAAATTTGTAAAAATGTTTAAATAATTTTTATTTCACTTTATTTCAACCGCAAAGCAGACCAGATCTCAACTAGTTTCATTTAAATCTACTCCACTATGTTCTATTATATTGAAATTCCACTAGTTCTGAATGTTTTAAGAAACGCTTCACTAAACACTTAGTAAACATTTTTATTATTTTTAATAAATTATTTCAAATAGTTAAAAATCACACCTTCAAAATCATTTTCATAATTATTAAATTTATAATTATAAATTTTCAATAAAAAATTTTAAATTATTTGACATGTTGATAGACAATTTTGACACTTAATTTTTAAGAATTACACTGATTAACTGTCAGGGCTTTAAAATAAAATATTAACGATAAAAAAGTCATAAATTTTAAAAGAATTTTTATTTTTGAATTTACGTAATTAATTGTTTAAATATTTAAATGATTTCCTTTTTCAATTTTTTTTAATTTATCGGCATTTTTATTGTTGTTACTTTTTTGCTTGTTTAGAATAATTGTCAAATTGACAGTTTAGATTTTTGTTTTCACAGACATTTGGGCACTTGCTATTAAAAGAACACTTAGGGAATTTATAATAATTTGAAAATAAAATTAAAATTTTTGTATTTTATGATTTAAGTAATAAAAACATTTTTAAAGTTAAGTAATTTTTACAAGATTTTAAGTACTTTTTTTTAGTAAATTTTGTTGTTTCTTTTTTTTTTGGAAGTCAACACTTTTTAAATTTTTTCTTAAAAATGCTTCAAGTTTGTTATTAAAAATTTCAATTATTAATTTTTTTTCTTTAAAAATGTTATATATTTTGTATAACATCCACCACAAATGGTTAAGAGGGTATATTAACTTTGTCATTCCGTGTGTAACGCTAAGAAGGAATCATCTCAAACCTCATAATGTATATATATTCTTACATCAAATCAAAATCTGTATCGATTTAGCTATGTCTGTCTGTCTGTTGTTGTCACATTTACATTCACAACAAGAGACAGAATTCAATGAAATGTCACCTAAGTATTTCTTATAGTCCTGAGAAGTTTCCTATTTAGTATATTAAAAAATATAGACCGATATCTAGGGCAACCTCTAAGTTTAAGTGAAGTTCTTTTGTAAAATTGTCAATATTATATCGACTAATTAGAATGGGATTTTGCCATTATATTAAGTTATTTACAATTATTAAAATCGGCTCCGTGGAAAAAGAAAGATATAACCAAAAATATAACAAATTTTATGACCCATTAAGTGTTCTTGTGTTATATTTAAGGAAAATTTTTATGTAATGTATACGTTTGTGTGTGTGTGTGTATGTGAGAGTGTTAATGTACGAAACCTAAAGTATTTAATTCACAGGAATTTTTGTATTGAAGGGTATTGAAGATTCGGCATAGCCGAATATAGCATTATCACTTATTTATTGTTGTCTTTGTTGAAATATAACATTATTCCTAAACTCGAAAAAAACATACTTTATTTTTTGTTTAATTTTGTTGGTTTTTTAAGTTTCCTCTTGTAGCTTTTCACTTCTATATGATTCCTAACAACATCTTGACATTATTTAGCCTCCGGCACTTGTTCTTTATATGAAGTATTAGACATAAAGCACAACTTAGAACATAAACAACAACAGTTTTTTTTTATAAAAAAACACACACAAATGAATAAGAATCTTTTTTTTATTTAAGAAAAAAAGTAAGATGTTTTGATAAAGAGCAACTACTTTTATGTTATAACTTTTTTTTAATTCTCTATATTTTATTTTTAATTTTATTATTTTATTTGTTACTTTTATTTAACTTCCTTATAGCACCAATGTCTTTTAACAACTACTTTAAGGTTGTTTACATTTTGTCAACTCATCATAATTTTCTACATGAATTTCTTTACATTTCTCACACTACAAATGTATTGTTGTTGTTGTTTTTGTTGTTGGTGGTAATGTCTTGCCATTTAGTTCTTCTTTTAATGGTTTTATTATTATTTCTTTCTTGTAACTATTTTTCACATATATATATTACAATAACAAAAAACCAACAATAACATGTAGTTTAAAACAAAGTGAAAACGAGAGAGAAAGAGAGAGAAATTTTAACTGTTTTGTAGAAATTACAATGAGTAAACATTACATATACAGTAAATGTAATTATTTGTCATTCATAAAAATTACCCACA
Source organism: Cochliomyia hominivorax (assembly GCA_004302925.2). Classification (NCBI taxonomy): domain Eukaryota; kingdom Metazoa; phylum Arthropoda; class Insecta; order Diptera; family Calliphoridae; genus Cochliomyia; species Cochliomyia hominivorax. The sequence continues at coordinate 9,840,583 of PYHX02000494.1, forward strand.
AGAGAAAGTTTTTGAGAGAGAGAGAGGGTGGCAGTGGCATAGAGAGTGTTGAAAAAGTAGAGGGAGTAAGTTGAAATTATTGTTATGAAGTTGTAATTGTAAATAATGATAATTACAGTAGCAAATAATGCTTATTATTCCCATACGTATAAAGTGAAATCTCATACAAATTTCCCTCAATGAAATTAAATGAAGGTTTTTTTTAAAATATATGTAAATCATTATCTTTTGGGGAAATTCAAAGAATTTTAAATTATTTTAAGAATAGATAAATACATTTTTTTGGAAATATTAAAGAAATATATAAAATATGTATGAATAAAATTAAAAAAAATATATAAGTGAGATCATGTGAATTATTGTAGATGTGAGCGCACCAACAACAGACATTAGTATTTGTAACATACAGCTAGGCAGGCAGACAGGCTGACAGACAGACTGACATAGCTCAATCGACTCAGATTTTGATTTTATGAAAGAATATATATATAAAACCAAACTTGTTCCTACAAAAAGTTAACCAGGAGAACTTGTCCAGATATCAAAATAATGATGCTGATGCTCGAGGAAATATTAATGAAATGTTTAGGACCCAAAAGCAGTCAAAATATCAAATAATTAAAAAAATTCTTGGTATGACAAACAATATGCAGTTGCCGAAAAAAAACAATTATTTGTAACAACGAGCACTATAAATGCACGAAATTTTCATCCAAGAATGTTTACAAAAAAGGCTGCTTCCATTTAAAGGACTTCATAATGTGTCTACTTATTTTTGGGTTAACTTTACATGATTTTACTTTTTTAAACAAACCCCTTTGATAGTACAAGAAAAATGATGGGTTATTTGTAGCAATTAAGGCAAATCCTCCAAGCTGTACGGAGTTAAGGCCAGTGGAGATATATTGGACTCTTGTTAAAAGAGAATTGAGGAGCAGAAAAAGGAGTAAATTTAAAACGGACTACTTGCAAAGTAGCATTACAAAAAAAGTTAATGGAAGGTTGTTTGTTGGTTTATTTGGGATCATTGAACAGCCAAACTACATAACCGATTTTATTATTATTTTTTTTTTTTTGGAATTTTCACAGAATATATCCGAAAATAACATAACAAATGTCTATAGAATCAATCCCAATTTCTTTCTCAAAGAACTGTTTTACTGAACATCATGTTGGATGGTTAGGATCAGTGGAAGAAGCGGTGCCCTTACAAAGTAAATATTAAAAAACGAATATCTAAAGAACTATTTCGGGTCTCAGCCTGTACGTTATTCCAAAATATTTACAAAGTTTTTATTTAAATTTTTGGACATTTTCGAAATTTTTTATTTGTAAAAAATGTTTATATAAATTTTATGGATTTTTTCCATTATTTAGAAAAAAATACTATCAGTTTTCTAAAAATAGATAAAGTTCTTCCCTAAAAAATTCTTAAAAATCGTTTACATTTAACATCCCACCTGTTAAATATATATTTTTTCACCTTTGTGGCATCACTATCAAAGTTTATCACTTCTCTTTTTTAATGAGCATAACAAAACATAAAACATTTAGCGGAGAGTTCAATTATAGAGAGTAAAATTAAATTAAAGGGCATCACATACCATTTAAAAATACTTGTATGTACATAAATAGGAATATTTAAACGTGCGCGAGTGTGTGTGTTTAGACAATATGACATTTTTAAGGTGAATGAGATTAAGAGTGAAATAAAAAAGCAAAAACAAAATAAATGGAAAACAAAGAAAAACAACTGTCACACATGTTTTTCACAAAGAAAAACACACACCTCTCTTTTATACTCTATTTAACTGCTGTTATTCACCTTTTTTTCCTAAAATTAAAGGTAAAAGAGTGAGAGAGTGTGAAAGAGAGAGGTAATACTTGTAATAATAGTTATAAATGTTGGAAAATACAAATTAAAAAATATGACTTGTGTGAAAATAATACACAGAAAAATAATTGGAAAAAATCACGTGCGGGAAATTTTACTTTAGCATGAAGATGTCGATAAATAACATAAAATTAAAACGCTGAAAATAAGTAACCAAATAATTTAAATACGTGACATTTTCAGGGCTGCTGTTTTTGAACGAAAAATGTATTTTTCTATGTAAAATATATTTTCAACACAAATTTGTGTATTTTTCTTAATTTTGGAATAAGTTCAACAGAATTTCATTAAAAATGCTATAGAGCACAAATGTTAGAGTAGGAGATTTTTATAATTTATGAAAATGTTATTGTGTGTGGGAATTTTGTAACCAAATTTGTTAAATAATTGTTTGAAAACACGTAAAAATTCACTTGTGATCATCGAAACAGATGGTTTTTGGACGGTGAATATAAAGAGGAACATTTTGTTATGATCTTGTAAGAATTTCATATATAAAATTATTTGAATGAATGAAATTGTTTGATTTGATTTTCATTGACTTCATTCATGAATAACATTGATTTAAATGTGACAATTTTTTTTTGTATCAATGTTAACAAAGCATGTGTGTGTGATAATTTTGTATATGTATATGTGTGAGTTTAATATAAACGACATACTAGTTTTATGTGTAAATTAGATAATTATCATAAATGTTTATAAGGTTAATTATACTAAAACCACACACATGTAGGAGGTCAATCTGAAAAGTTACTTTCATAAAAACTCTCATCAATTAATTATATTACCGGAAATACAGTAGATCTCATAAAATTTTGAAATCTTTTAGAAAATGAAATAAATCTAAAGAAACTAATTATTTTGTTAGAAGAGTAAAGTAAAAAGGCATTTTCTTTACAGAGATTCTTCGGAAGAATTTAACTTTAAAAGAAATCTATAGCAAATTTTTTTCTGAAAAAGAGATTCTATTTTGCTCTTAAGAGAAAATTAAACGTAATTTACTCTTAAAAAAATAAAGAAAACATTTTCTATAGAGAGAATCTTTAGCAAACAAGAGGATCTACACAAAATGTTCACAAAATTTTAAAGAGCAATTCTTTTTAGAAAATTTTCTCCAAAGGGAGAATTGTTAAGAAAATTTTTCTAAAGATAAACAATTTCAAAAAAGAGACAAATTTTTAGAAAATCTTCTCTAAAAAGAAAATTTTCTGAAAAAAGTATCTCTTCAGAGAAAAAGTTTTAGAAAATTTTCTCTAAGGGAAGAATTTGATGAACATTTTCCTTAATGGAAAATTTTTTAGGAAATTTTCTCTAAAGGCAGAATTTTTTAGAAAATTTTTCTCTAAAGAGAGATTTTTTTAGAAAAATTTTCTCTAAAGAGAGATTTTTTTTAGAAAAATTTTCTCTAAAGAGAGATTTTTTTAGAAAAATTTTCTCTAAAGAGAGATTTTTTTAGAAAAATTTTCTCTAAAGAGAGATTTTTTTAGAAAAATTTTCTCTAATGAGAGATTTTTTTTAGAAAATTTTTTCTAAAGAGAGATTTTTTTAGAAAAATTTTCTCTAAAGAGAGAATTTTTTTTAGAAAAATTTTCTCTAAAGAGAGATTTTTTTAGGAAAAATTTTCTCTAAAGAGAGATTTTTTTTAGAAAAATTTTCTCTAAAGAGAGATTTTTTTTAGAAAAATTTTCTCTAAAGAGAGATTTTTTTTAGAAAAATTTTCTCTAATGAGAGATTTTTTTTAGAAAAATTTTTTCTAAAGAGAGATTTTTTTTAGAAAAATTTTCTCTAAAGAGAGATTTTTTTAGAAAAATTTTCTCTAAAGAGAGAATTTTTTTTAGAAAAAATTTCTCTAAAGAGAGAATTTTTTTTAGAAAAAATTTCTCTAAAGAGAGAATTTTTTTAGAAAAAATTTCTCTAAAGTGAGACTTTTTTAAAAAAATTTTCTCTAAAGAGAGATTTTTTTAGAAATTTTTTTAAGAAATTTTTTTCTAAAGAGAGATTTTTTAGAAATTTCCTAAAGAGAATTTTTTAGAAAATTTTCTCTAAAGAGAGATTTTTTTAGAAAAATTTTCCCTAAAGAGAGAATTTTTTAAAAAAATTTTCTCTAAAGAGAGAATTTTAAAAATTTTTTCTAAAGAAGAATATTTTAAAAAATTCTAAATAAAGAATTTTTAGATAATTTTCCCTAAGGAGAGAATTTTTATAAAACTGTTTATAAAGGAAAATTAAGGAAAAATTTATAATACATTTTTAATGAGAGAATTTATAGAAAAAATGTTCTGTAAGAGATTATGCAATGAAAAATCCCTCTTAAATAGAATTCAATGTAATTTTTATCTTAAGAGAAAATTTAAAGTTATAACATACTTATCATTCTACCCTCTTAGGTATACTAGTTTAGATTAGTATTCATATTTAAAACAAGGTTAGTATAAGTCTACATTTTTAAGCTTATTTGTACATGATTATTATTCATTTTAATTAAACTTAAACATTTTTGCTATTTTAGTTCTTTTCTTATTATTTATGGGGGTGTAGCGGCAATTAATTAAATGTTTTTATTAAGAAGATTTTGTATTATTTTAATTTAAATAAATTTTTACTTAATTCTTTTTCGCATTTTTTGCAATTTACATACCACAGACAATAAGTTTAAATTAAAATGATTTTAACAACAATAACAACAATTACATATAAACATAATAATTTTTTTATACAAATTAAGCGTGCAATTTATTGTTATAAATAATTGTTTGAAAGTATATTTTAAGAATTAAAGAATTAAGGAAAAATTAGAAATACATAATAAAAAAATCTGTGCAAAGAATAAAAGCGAATATACTAAAATCGGTTGTGTCGAATTTTCAATACACTCCAAAACAAATGTATGTAAGTGGTATGTTTTGTACATATACACTCACAAATGTATACATTATACAAACATTTTCTCCAATATAACAGTGAAGTACACTTAATAAGTCTTAAAATTAGTTATATATTTGGCTATAACTTTCTTTTTCCACTGAACCGATTTTGACCATTTTTGAAATTGTAATGAAGTGAATACAACTTTATATTACAGCCAAATTTCATTCTAATTTATCAATTTATAATTGAAAGGTTTTCGGAAGTTCTTCGTTTGAATCTAGAGGTTGCCTCAGATATCGATCTATATCTTTTAATATACTAAACTGATTTTGCTGGTTTTAAATAGGAAACTTCCCAGGATTATAAGTAATACTCAGGCCAAATTTCATTGAGCTCTGTCAATTATTGTGGAGATGAGTGTGCCAACAACAGACAGACAGCCAAATCGACTCAGATTTTGTTTTAATGCAAGAATACTTATATTAACAATATGGGATCTGAAATGATTACTTCTTAGCGTTACACACGAAATGACAAACTAAATATACCCCCTTCCCACTTGTGTTGGTGGTGGGTAAAAAAATAGTAAACGCCTAGATTTTATTATTCTTTTTGTATAAAAAAATTGTTTAACAATTCTTTTTTTATTATTATTTTAAAAGTTATTATGATCAAACAGACATTTTATAGTAATCAAAAGAAATAGCACACAAAAGAATCAAAAGAATAATAATTTATACATAAAAAGCAACAACAACAACAGCAATATGTTCACATTGAAAAAAAAATATAAAACTTTTTTTTTGGTAAACGTAATATTTAGCACAAAAGCTTTTGCTACCAAATAAATAAACAGACAGGCGGACGGACGGACAGACAGACAAAGTGTTTCTTTTTTACCACACTCATATGATTTGATATAAAAAAATAAAGAAATAATACTTTCAATAAATAACAATAAACAGGTAGAACAAACTACAAACAACACTTTAACAACAACAAAAGTAATAAAAAAATTACTGAAGAAAAAGAAAAAAAATATATATTTTTTATGACTCGATCATTAAATCTTTTTTATATTTATTATTCTTAACTTTACTTATGGTTGGCATACTAAGTTTATTGTGGTTTAAAACACAAAATAATAGAAATTTTGAAAAAATACACTTAAAGAAATTTTGAAAAAGAAATATCAAATTCAAAGATTTTAAAATTTTTCATTTTTACAGAAATTTAATTCATTTAAAAATATTCGAACATAATTTTGAATCATTTTAACTTTTAATATTAGAAAATTTGAATATAAAAAATTCTTTGAAAACATATGAACACACCGAAAAAAACTTTAAGTTAAATCAATGTTAATCATAGTTAATTTCAGATTGAATATTTTTTTCCATTTAGTTTAACTTAAAAGTTTTTACGTTTGTAATGAAATAATATTGTACATAATAAAATCTTTTGATATTTATATATTAATTTTCTCTGTGTATTTACTTTTGAATATTATCTCTTAAGAGAGAACTAATAGATTAACTAAATTTATTTCTTAATAGACAATTTTAAGAACAATTTTTCTTAAGAAAATATTTTTAGCAAAAAAATTTTTTTTTTTTGAGAGACAATATTTTCTAGTAAATTTTGTCTTGAGAAAGAGACATTTTTTACAAAATTCTCACTTGAGAAAGACGATTTCAAAATCATATTTTATTAGAAAAATTATTTTTTAAACGATTCAAAAAATCCTTTTATAGCAAATGTCGGCAAACAGGCGCACAATTTTTTTCACTCTTAATTTTTTGTATACTCTCTCAGTCTGGCTCAAAAAATAAATTGGATTTTATTTCAAGCAGTGATTAATATTATTTTTGAAATTAGGAAACATTTTTTCTATGTATTTTAAGAGTTAATATGAACAGCTCTCACATACACATGTACAAAATGTGGAAATTACTCTCTGCCGGCTACGTTTTAGGGATAGACATTCTTATAGAAAATTCTCTCTTTAGAGTGAGATATTGAAAGAAATATTTCTTAAATGAGAGATTTTCTTTTTGAGAATATTCTATTATTCTCAAAAAGAAAAAGAATATTCTATTCTTTCTCTTTTAAAAGAGAAAGATTTATTTTAGAAAATCTTATCTTGTGAGTTTTTCTTGGAAATTTTCTCTTAGAGAGTTAGAACTCTTTTTTTAATTTTCTCTAAAAAGAGAGATTTTTTTTGGCGAAAAAATTAATAGAGATTTTTAAATTTCTCTAAAGAAAGATTTTTTACTAAATTTCTCTTGAAATTTTCTTTAGAAAATTTTCTTTTAACATTTTTTTAGAATTTTTTTTTTTGAATTTTTTTAGAAAAATTTCTCTTAAACATTTTTTTAGAAACTTTTATCTTAAATTTTTTTAGAAAATTTTCTCTAATTTTTTTTTCTCTTAATTTTTTTTTAGAAAATTTTTAGAAAATTTTCTCTTAAATTATTTTTAGAAAATTTACTCTTAAATTATTTTTAGAAAATTTACTCTTAAAATCTTTTTAGAAAATTTCTCTTAAAATTTTTTTAGAGAATTTTCTCTTAAATTTTTTTTTTTAGAAAATTAAAATTTAAAATTTTGACTAAAATTCAATTTTTTTTTACCAAAATTTAAAATTTTTACTAATATTTGGAATTTTTACAAAAATTTCTGTTAAATGGAAGAACTCATTTGGAAAAATATTTTCTTAAGAGAGTCTCTTAAACATTTTTTTAAAAACTTTTCTCTTAAATTTTTTTTAGAAAATTTTCTCTAATTTTTTTTTCTCTTAATTTTTTTTAGAAAATTTTTTAGAAAATTTTCTCTTAAATTATTTTTAGAAAATTTACTCTTAAATTATTTTTAGAAAATTTACTCTTAAAATCTTTTTAGAAAATTTTCTCTTAAAATTTTTTTAGAGAATTTTCTCTTAAATTTTTTTTTTAGAAAATAAAATTTAAAATTTTGACTAAAATTCTTTTTTTTTTACCAAATTTAAAATTTTTACTAATATTTGGAATTTTTTACAAAAATTTCTGTTAAATGGAAGAACTCATTTGGAAAAATATTTTCTTAAGAGAGTTTTTTTTCAAATTTTTTTTTAAGGAGAGAAAGAATTATAGAAAAAATCTCTTAAAGTGGCGCTATTTGAAGAAAATTTTCTCTTAAAGATAGAGAATTTTACATAATTGTCTCTTTAGAAATCAGAGAATTTTTCTCTTTAGATAAATAAATCAAAGACCAATTTTTCATTCGAATTTTAAATTTTTATTAAAATAAAAAATTTTAAGAAAAAATAAATATTTTTACAAAGAATTTGAATTTTAATAACTTTTTCTAAATAATTAAAAGTTTGCTAGAAAATTGAAATTTTCACTAAAAATTAATATTTTTACTAAAATTTATTTTTTTACTAAAACTTTAAATTAAATTTTTTTATTAAAACAAAAGCTATTTATTGTTATATATTAAAAAAGCTTTTAGCTTTTTAATATATAACAAAATTCATGATTTATTATTTTAAGTCACATAAATAATTCAAGGTAGATTTTGGTATTTTGTTGACAATAAACCTTAATTTATATCATTAAATATAAAATAAAAACGATTGTTTTGTTTTATAAAAAAAAACAATAAAACAAATTGAAATATAAATTATTTATTCCACCTTTTTTTCCATCAAATTATTTATTAGTTTAAAATTTGAAATATTTCTCATTAAAAAAATAAATTTTTTAATTATTAAACAAATAAAACAATAAGACTTCATGAAATGAAGTTCAAACAACTAAAAATCGTTTTATTCGGTCAAGCCCAATTATGTATAATCCTATACCACATTATTTTTTATAAATGACTGTTAAGAAAAATTTATGTACGGCCCTCGTATTATTTTCTGTTCGTATTTATGCTTATGTGTGCAAAACATTATTCTGATACAAATATTTATGTAAAATTTTTGAGTTGTAAAAGGATTACTTTTTTCTGGAGGGTTTAATGGTTGTTAGAAAGAATTATGGACCGAACCTTGTTCATTTTCGCATAGCAGTTTTGACTTAATTTGGCTAAATATTTTTACATTCCCCACATATATGTGGGAGAGGGTGGTTGTACGGAACCTCTGAGAAATAATGGACCGATCCTCGTATAAATTGGCACATCGTTTTTGAATGCAATAAGACTTATTTTTTAACAAAGTTTGGATAAAATAGGTTTATATTTAGAGATTTCATGGACTTAAACCCTTATTCCGGGGATTGGGGACCCATGAATGGGATCAATAATTTAAATTCATTAATATATCTTCAAAACTGCGATCTGTACTTTGAGACAGCCAGCAGACGAACGAATGGTCGGACATATTTAAATCGACTCAAGAAGCGATTCTGAGTCGAAGGTTATACTTAACCCTCTTTAACTGACGTGATATCATATGATTTTTTCACTGATCTTTTTCTCCTAAATTCCATTTTTAAAACTGGATTCCACTATTAATTTGTCTACATAAATAACTTAACTTGTTATATATTTTGATACTTTTCCGAATTGGGGCCAATAAATCCTATGAATCTGTAATTTCTTACAACACTGGTGTCTGCTGGACTACCACATCACTAACAAAGGATTAAAGGTATTCTTTCTGCCGTTACAAACATCTGCACCAACACATAATACCCCCATCATCTATGATGGTGTAGGGTACAATGATGTCAAGCGTGTAATTTTTTGAAGAAAAAAACTTAAATGCTGGACAAAGAATTTAAATATAAAAATAAATTTTCTAAGATAATTTTTTTTGTAAAGCTTTAAAGGTTTTTTTTATTTTAATATTTTTATTCTAATATCAAGTTAAAAAAAAAGACTCCAAAAATTTGACCTCCTGTGATGCTGGAAAATAAGTTTTTTTAACTTGAAAACTGTTATACTGTGTTATACACAAATTAAACAAACAAGTTTTCATATCATGAATATAAAAAAAAACGAAAAAAAAACCTTTAACACATTAATGTGATATGGCCATTAATATGTGATTTGGTTTTCTTTTGTTTAAACTATTGTTTTGTTTTACACAGTTATCGTTATTTTATTATTATTATTTTTTTTAATTTTTTTTACTCATTTTGTTGTTTATTAACTTTGCTATGAGTCAAGTTTTTATACCCTACACCACTGAAGGTGATTGGGTATTATGCGTTTGTGCTAATGTTTGTAAAATGACAAAAAAACAGAATCACTTTCTGTCTCTCACTGTAGTTGCTGTCTGTTGTCTGTCTGTCTGTCTGTCTGTCTGTCTGTCTGTCTATCTATCCATCTGGTTGTCCATGTAAACAATCTACAGTTCTCAATGTTTGAAATATTCGATGAAATTTGTAATATTATTATTGTCCTAAAAACGAAGCCTATTGAAATTGGCCATGTTCGGTTGAATATTTCTGGTACCTCCCATATAAATGTTCTTCCCGGAATAGAGTTTTAAGATCATAAAAGAGTTAAATGCAAAGCGATTTAAATGAAACTTGGCACAAATAAGTCTTCTCTTCTAAAACGATGTGCCAAAATATACGAGGGTCGGTCCAAAAATCTCACATAAACGTTAGCATTATAATAATTGGTCAAATTTAAATAAATATAAACAAAAATCGATGAGCAAAATTATACGAGGGTCGTTTTATAATTTCTTATAGTCCCCTTATAAGCCCCTCTTCAGAAAAAAATCTTTTTAAAACTCATAAATTTAACATAAATCTTTGTGTCACAATAATGTACTGCACACTTAAGATAAATCAGAAAATCAAATTTACGAGGGTCGTTCATTAATTTCCTGTAATTACCATTTTTAACCGACAATGTGGTGTAGGGTATTAGATAGTTGTAATTGTCCAACTATATGTGTGTTTACCTGTTTTCAAATGTATTTTGTAAATTTTATAAAACTTACAAACGTGTATTGAAATTAATAATGTTTTTTTCAATATTTTCTACAATATTTTGTTAGTATTTGTTTATAACAGTTTTAATTTAAACATTTCAATTTAGTTGTATTTGTATTTTGTAGATATCTAAAATATCTGTATAAAATTTATAATGATTTAGCGAGAAAAAAGTACAAATCATTTGTTTTTTTTAATTTTTTTATAAAATTATACAAATAAATTACTGAGATCAATAGAAATAACCCAGTAATCATTTTGTAATTGATTTGATAAAACATTTGTTAGATTTTAGTTTCAAAGAATTATTTGTAAAACAAGTGAATTTGAAAAATGTTGTGGAAATTCTCTAAAATTATTCAACTTGAATTTAAAAGTTCTGTTAGGAGTGAGATCGAAAAATTCTTAACATACATATATGTTTAAAGAAAACGAAAAAGAATTGAAATTTTGAAAAATTTTCGGAAAGACTTCAATTAATGTTTTTATAGTGCATTCTGTCACTTTTGAACACCTTGTTTTGTGCTATTCAATATCTCTTCACTGGCCTTAGCCCACAAATACCACATTTCTGTTCTTGTACTACTCAAAGACTTATTCACTATGAATGGAAGCAGCATTTTTATAAACATTTCTTGATCCAAATTTCGGCATTTATAGAGCCCGTTATAACAAATGATTGGCTTCTTTTGTTGCAAGTGCATATTGGTTGCTATACCAAGATATTTTTTTGGGAAATTTTGATCTTCAACATTCCCTCGAGCATCAGCAACGTTAAATTTTTGACCAGGAATTTGCGAAAAATCTCTTTTTTTACGGCAGACCTTTTTTTGTAGGACCAAGATGGAATTTGTTGAAAATATTTAATCATTTTTGGTCACTCATTTTAATTAGATTTAAAAACGGTCTCCATATGGGTTCTTAAAGATTGTAAAAGCTTTATATCAGAGATGCCCATCCAACTTACATTTGTCTTTTTGTGATTGCTCTGCTTAAGTTCAATGAGAGTGATCCAATTGTTGTGGGAACTCACGTGTAATCTGGTTTTGTGATTTGTTCTTGATTGTGAAAGAATTATCATTCAAAGTGATTTTTAAAAGTGGTTTTTAAAGGGCTATGGGAACTTATGGACCACACTTCATATATACAATATTCATTTGTTACACATTTAACGTAATAACTGACATGTTTACAAAGATAAGTTGATTAAGAAAAATCAAATAATACTTGAATTACAAGATTTAATGGAAAACGTGTGTTAAGAATTTTTCGTTCTCACTCTTTAGTTTTAAGTTTCAACTATAATTAGTTATTAATTTTAATAAAAATATTTATTGATCAAATAATTATGGGATGATTCACATTTTTTCTTACGAATATTTTTTCATTTGTTAAAAACATTTAAAAAAATGATTCACAATAGATTCTATGAAATATAAAAAAATAAATAAATAATTTATATCATAAAAATTGATTTCTTGTAAAACTAATAAAATTTGAATTTCTTAAAAAGCCCAAATGTAATATGAAATTTCAATAATGAAAGTTTCAGCTGTTGCTGAATATGAAGAGACCCATTTTTTTCGATAATTAAAAGGGGTTGTTTTTACAAAGAAACTTAAGTATTCAAATTATTATAAAAACATTTTTATGTATTTCAAAACGTACATAATTTCATTGGTTGCATTAAAGTAAAAAAAATGTATAAAATTTCAATATTTTTAAACCCGTTTTGAAAATGTTTTCTTTTTTTATTAGAAATTTATCTAAATAAAAATGAAACGTAATTTTGTTTATCTCAGAAAATGACGTTTTATGTCATTTACATACCTTTTTGAAAATATTGTTAAATATTTTGAATTGTTTGGCAATTTGAATTTTGAATTTTGATGAATGAATGAACGAATAATAAAAAATATTTCATATGTATCTTAGAGATACATTATTTAAATAAATAAAAATATACAATTGTTTAATTGCTAAATTTATATAAATTCACACAATTTATATATATACAGTCTTGAACAAAACTATTGGCACAGCAAGTTTATTTTTCTTTATTCCCAATTTTCAAGCGTTTAAAAACTTTTCAAACAATTCAAAAATGTGTGCTGGAATTACCTTTACCAAAGTAGTTAATAATGCAAATAGGTTTTTTGCAAGAACAAATTATTTAACTAATTATAATGCGTTTAAAATCCTACTATCTCGGTTCTGCCACACAAAAGTATTGGTACACCTAATAAGAAAAATTATGTAACTTCATCCAAACACTTTGGCATTGAATGGACTAAATTTCTTGTAACTTCCTCTCCGAATTTTATCTATACATCCTTAAACCCCTTTTGAAGATCAGATTTATTTGAAATAGGACGCTTTTTTATCCCGTCTGTCGAGTTTTACTCCTCCGTTCAATTCTTCCCACAAATTCTCAATTGGATTGAGGTTTGGAGATTGTGGTGTCTGCGTTAGGTCATGAGCCACATTGTAAATTCACCACAACATGAACTAAATGTTTTGGATCGTTGTCTTGTGGAAATGTGAAACTTGTTTTGTAAATTTAACTATTCCGCACAATTCCTGTCCAAATGAGATAAAACCCCAGACCATTACACCACTTTTACCGTATTTAACAATAGAAGAAAAATTTTGTTTTTCATATTCTGTATTGGGCTTTTTAAACGCGGTAATTCGGACCCCTGATTCTAAATTGTAATAGATTTACATTTAAACTGTTGCGCATACTCTAAACGCTTAATATGGTTTACGTCTAGCTAACTTCGAGCATTAAAACCAGCTTAATGCAGTTCGTACTGCACTGTACGAACAGTAATGGAATGAATTTTTCAGACAATTTGATTACTTTCGAAGGAAGTTAAAATTTTAAGTTATCCGATTCTATTCGGAAATTGAAAAACTAACTTTCTTTTACTACGATGTACTACGCTTCTTGACCTAACAGGGCATACGACTTGCTTTGATTATGCGCATGCTCAGATTCGCGTTTTTCTTTTGTTTTTGGGCTCATTATTGGTTTTAAAGAGTTTCTTTTGAATTTTTATCAACAAATTGTCACTTTAACCGATTAGAAACTACACATAATGATTTATCGTATACCAAAAAATATATACGTTGTTTCATGGTTGCATGCTGAACTGAGTGTGCCAATACTTTTGTTCGGCTAATTAATGACTTTTTTTAAACAAATTATTCTATTAAAAATATGTTTTGAGTTTTTTTTCTAAAATTAATGATATAAAACATAAAATGCTTGTTGTGGCAATAGTTTTGTTCGCCACTGTATGTACTTATATAAATATTTATATATGTATTTTATATATATATTTTCCTGGGCTGCATATAAAATATTATTTTAAATTAATAATTTTAATATTTTCGTGGAATTAAATGCTGCAATTGAATTTTAAATAAACACATGCGTTTATAGTTTAATTAATTTAATTATTTTGCTATTCATTTTGCTATTGCGTTATTTATATCACTGAGTGAATGAGTTTCTAGTTTTAATGAGGTGATAAGTTTTTTTTAATATAGAAAACACTGATGTTTATTTAAATTCTCTTAAATTACCATACAATTTCTAAAGGCAGTGAGATACAAAAGGTGTGTGTGTGTGTTTGTATGTGCAATGAAATTTAATTTTCACCACCTCAAGTGGTGAAGAGAGTATATTAAGTTTGTCATTACGTGTGTAACGCTAAGAAGGAATCATCTTAGACCCCATAGTGTATATATTTGTATTCTTGCATCAAATCAAAATCTGAGTCGATTTAACTATGTCCGTCTATCTGCCTCTTGTTGGCATGCTCACATCCACAATAATTGAAAGGGCTCAATGAAATTTAACCTGAGTATTTGTTAAAATCCTGAGAAGTTTCCAAAACACAGTTTAGAATATCAAAAGATATAGACCGATATCTAAAGCAACCTCTTAGACCTCTTTTCGTAAAACTGTCAATTAGAAATCAACAAATTAAAATATGATTCCGGCATAATATAAAGTTATCATTCCAAAAGTTCTAAAAATCAGTTGATTTTTGTGGTGAAGGGTATTGATGGTTCGGCAAAGCCGAATATAACATTTTTTTTCATTTGAATAAAATTATAAACAAAATAGCGAATAAATATATGCAAGATAAATATTTTATTTGTTAATAAAAAAAGGAAACTACTGACTGTTTTTTAATTATTTTTAAATACATTTGTTGTTGTTTTTATTATGTTTTTTTTTTTTTGTTTTAAAATAAATTCCACTGAACTGAAGTAATAACAATTAAATTTGGTATAAAAGTTTTTTTTTTTTATTTTTAATTTTTGTTTTTGGAAATGAAATTAACATTAAACGAATGAGAATGCTTTTTATACGGTTATGCAAATCGCAATTAAGCTTCATAAGGGAAAAGGAAAATATTTTATCTATGAGGAGTGAGTTTGAAAAATTCTTAACATACATATATGTTAACAAAAAACGAAAGCAATAAACTTTAAGTTTTTATTTGAATGATCACTAGTGATGAAATTTTGAAGCTTTTTCCATTTAATTAACGCTTCTTAGAGTACTTTCTGTCAATTTATTCCGTTTTAAATCTACCACACTTTGAGACATCTTTTTTACGCTCTTTAACTGTCTTTTTCAAGAGTCTAATATCTATCCACTGGCCTTAGCTTCGGAGATTGAAGATTGCCTCTTTTGGTACAAATATTACATTATTGTTCTTGTACCACTCAAGCGCTAGATTTCTACAGTGACAGATGCCAAGTCAGGCCAATTAAATAAGTCTTATGAATGGAAGCAGCCTTTTTGATAAACATTCCGTGATTTAAATTTTGGTATTTATAGAGTCCGTTGTAACAAATGGTTGCAGCAATTGCATATGACTTTCTCTACCAAGAATTTTTTGGGAAATTTTTACTGCTTTTGCATTTAAACTATTCCTTCGAGCATCAACAGCATAAAATTGTTGACCAGGAAGTTACAAAAAATCTGTCAGAACATACGTTTTATTATACATCGTGCAGAAAAAATATATATTTTTAGAAATCTTGACCGTGTTTTGTTTTTGGCCTCAAAATTATTAGAAACATCTTGAGTTTTGTATACACTGAAAAAAAATCAATGTAAAATTAACTAAAATAGAAATAATTTAACTTTTTTTCAGTTATAATTTTGCTTTATAGATAAAAAATGTTAGTTTAACATTGTTTCACATTAACTACAGTTTCATAAGAATAATCTTGAAATTTTACTTCTTAAAAGTAATTTTAAAATTAATCTCTGTATAATTTTATATATAAATATCGAAGATTCTTATATGTACAATATAACTTCACCACAAACGTAAAAATGTCTTATTTAAATTAAACGAAAAATGAGTTATTCAATCTTAAATCAACTATGTTCACGTTTGATTTTTTTTTTTTTTTGTATGTTTTATAGACGGCGGCATTAGCTTTAACTTTCGTATCAAAATAGGCCAGAGTACTAGCTAATCGAGCTTCTTTCTTGGCCGGTTCCTGGCTTATAAGCTTTTTAAAAGGCTTTTCCATTTTTGGCTTAGAAATAAAAATCATGAGTTACGTATTTTTCGATCTTATGATCAGGTTACCCAAGAAAAATATGGTACATTGGCAGTTCGTAATGCTAAAGCTTTTAAATGTTTATGTTATATAAATACAAAATTATTGAATCCTTATTTCAGATTTTATGGATCTTGCTATTATATCTATAAATTTCCAAATTTAATGAATCTCGATGTAGTTTTTATTAACCTCAAAAAAAAAAAATCAATTTAAAAACTTAATCTATTTAATACCAGGAAGACATAAATTTTTAATCTAGATACATATAAAGTGATCAATATTTAAATTATTTAATGAATTTCATATATGAGAACCATATTAAGCCTAATAACTTAAATAATAATATTAAAAATGGAGAGAAAACATTAAAAAAAATACATGACTAAAATATTTTTATAGAGATGTCATTGTCATAATTAATGACCAACAGAAATTAATATTGATTTGAACTTATTAAACCGTTAAAATATTCTTATTCTACATAACCACAAAAAAAGCATTATGTCGATCAAGACTGTGGTAGAAAAAAAATGAACAACTCTAACGGTAATAAATATTAAAGAAAAATGTTCTAAAACAATTTTTATAAAAAAATCTATGGAAAAAACAATACAAATCTAATAAAGTCGATTACTTTATTTATATATTTACTATATTCTTGTATTAAATTCAGAAAGAAAAAACAGAAAACTTGAATAAACAACAAAATTACAAAAAAAAAAAAAAAAAAAAAAAAAAAAAAAAACATAATTTGCATTTCAATTTAGAATTTATAGGAAAAATATATAGTGTTTGTATCTATGTATTATGTATGTATGCATGTATGTATGTATGTATGTATGTATGTATGTATGTATGTATGTATGCATGTATGTATGTGTGTTTACATAGAGAAAAACAGGTCTCTGTCAGTGGTTGTCTATTAAACTAACTGACGTACTAACTGAATGACTTGTCTGTCTGTCTATCTATCTGCCTGTCTAGTTGTCTAGTTTGTTTGTATGTGTTTCTATATATATGTATATGTATATGTATATGTATATGTATATGTATATGTATATGTATATGTATATGTATTTAATTCTTACATTTTATTGGTAGTATTTTCTGTATTTGTTGTATTAAAAAAATAAACTTATAAGGTTGCTGGATTTTAATACCTCTCAATATGTTATTGAATCCATATTGAATGAATAAAAGAAAATAAGAATAAGAAGAATGAGAAGAAAGAAAGAAAAGAAAAGAAGAAAAAACTTTTCTTTTATAATGGTTTTGATAAGCCTATGCAACAATACAACAAACATTAATTGGGTTACAAACATAGATATCGACATAAATTAAAAACAATATGATAAACAACATAAGACCCTTGTTTAACGGCTTAAGTTAGAACTTTAAAAATCAAGTCATAAATTAATACTTTCTTTTGACATTTCTATTGACACATGAACAAAAGCTAAAAAAGAAATATGAAAATTCTAAAAATATTATAAAGAAAATATGTAAATAAGATATTTTCATTCGGATTAAATATCTGTTATAAATTATGTAATAAATTATCACACAAATATAAGTTCAATAACACTTGTTCTTTTTAAAACCTTTATATAACTATTTTTTGGGGGAAAAGAACGCAGACCTTTGGAACTGGTGGTGATTGGTTGGCATGGTCTCTCCATTTAATCTTCCAAACGAATTTCATTTTTGTTTTTATAACCATTTACACCAATGCCTTGATATATCTTAATGAAATTTATATATCTTAATGAAATTAGAACAAGAACTTAGCCCATTGAAATTGGTTATGGTCGATTCAATATTTTGATTAGCTCACATACAAATCTCTCCTCATGAATATTCATATATTTTAATAATAAAAATTGGTATTATTGCAAATCCAGATCGCTTCACAAGCAGTAGCACCCATAGAGACTCACTTTAAAGTGCACAAACCTTAAAAGAATTATAATCCTAATACCGATGCTTTAAAATATTGCGATGATACTTGGTACATATGAAATCTATTTAAAACAATATTGATCGGTCTATTACCATACAATAGTCATCCCGGAATGGGTGTTTAAGCTCATAATTCTCTTAAGTATTTTAGAGTTGATATAACATTTTATTAATTTTAAAAATATATAAAGAAAAAATGGCATACGAAATTTTTCGGGGATGGATCCATACTTTTCTATATCCTCCAGACAACACCCACTTACGAAAATCTTTACAAATGGCATTAATATGTCATATATGAGAGTTCCAAAATATATATATTAAATAAATTTATTCCATACAACCAAAAAATATAATTCTAATAGGATCGACCTATAACTTTGTACACCAGCGCACAGTGGTTATGTTTTTATACTTTTTTTACATTTCTATTACTTTTCAACCATTAGAAATATCATAACAAAATTTAACATGGTAAGAGCTTGAAATTGAACGGGGGAAGTATTAGGCCACATCTGTTCAGAGGCATAATCGAGGACTTTCTAAAGATGAGCACCTCGGGAATGTTGTAAAAAGAATCGCAAAAAATTCATTTGTAAAGTGAAGCAAAACAAATTTTGTTTGTAGATAATTCAGAGGTATTTTGGAATTTATCTGAAGGAATAAAGGCTCATAATTGCTAAGGGGCGTAGTTAATGTCTTTCCGAAGTACCTTGTTAAAAAAAAATAGCCAAAAAATCATTCGTGAAATGAACATTTTTATTCTAAAGAAATATTATGACCACAAGCCCTATTTTAGATAAAAATTAGTTAAACAAAATCACCAACGATGCAAAAATTATAGAGTTATAAAAATTACATTTTCGAACCACTGTCCTTTCCCCGTTGCTTTGGGTTTAAGTGTTTGAAATACAACACTCGTCAGGCAGAGTTTGAAATAAAATAAAAATCAAGAAATCAAATCAAACATTGAAAAACAACAACAAGCAGACGGACAAAGGAGTAGCAAGCAACACAAACACTTGAGAAAAAAAAAACTTTTTCTATATATTTATTATTAATGTTGTTGTACACACTTCTCACTCTTTGGTCTACGTAACACACATAGAGAGGAGAGCAACTGAAACATAATGATTATTGTCGAAGATGAAGAAATTCATTGTATACAACAACTACAACAACAACAGTATGAGGAAAACAAAAACATTAAGATTTTTTTTGTACATACACACGCACACTTGCCCTCCTCTCAACACACACTTTTAAAATCAAATACAAGTTTATTATTTTTATATAGAAAAAAATATTTATATAGAGAAAAACTTGATCAACGGAAGTTGTTTGTAATGTATACGATGTATATGGGTATGATTGTTGAATTTCAGACAACTTTACATATACAGAGACACCATTTACAACTATACTAAACTAGACTCTGGAGACTGTAATAGAGATGCCAGAATTTGGAATTTATAATAATTAAGTACCAACAGGTAGATTCATTTTAATACAACATTTACTTTAAGTTTAAAATTGATATTATAAAAGAGTAAGAAGATCGCAGTGACAATTTCGGGAAAATTAGAGCGCTCTCACTGTTTATGACTTTGATTATTCAAACTAAAATAGATCTTCATGTATCCAAAAATAGATGTCTTATATCACCGTTGGAGATATAAACATGTTTTAAATTAAGGTCTTTTTCAGTTGTTCTGGAGAAGTACAATCTCGTACCCGGTGAAGGTGATAGTGGGTGGACTTACAAATCTGATCATCATGGATATATTGAATATTTGACAATTCGCCAAAAGAAATTTATAAAGATTTATACATCAATTTTTTTTGCATAAAGTTGGCATAAAGTTATCGATCACCATTAAGAAGTATGAATGATATAATCTGCCATTCCATACAGTTATCATATTGAAGAGTCCGGTAAACGGCGTATAAATAAGAGCTATTGCAAAATATGGACCGAGATTAGTCAAATGTTAAAAAAATGATAAAATGATTTGGCGTCGATTAGACGTCAAATCATTTTCCAAAAGACAGATAAACGGAATGACACTTATCACTACTTGTGATATTGGGGGCTGTAAAACTTTTGTTTGAAATAATTTTCAAAAGTGAGGTTATATAGAAAATTATACACTCGAAATATTTGCACAGTGTTTTCTGGTTGCATAAATTTGATTTTGTGATTTGTGTTTATATAAAATTGAACTATTTTCAGGGTTCTCGTGATATATAAGATATTTTTGAGAAGTGAGTTTATATAAGAAATTATATATCGATCATCGCATTAATTGGTACATTGTTCTCTGGTTGTACAAGTCTTAAACATACGAAATAAATCTTAAAAAAATAATGTAATAATGTAATGCTTTAAGGTAATTTTTAAAAAATGGATCTATGTGGAAGCCTCAAGGCGAGATTTTTAAAATGTTACAAAAATACATAAATTTATTTTTATCAAATTTAACTAAAATATCATTAAATCTGTATGTTTTATGAGCTTAAACCTTGATACCAAAAGGACATTTGGGAAATATCTGAAATATTGAACTAATCGACGCCAATTCCGTAATAACTAATATTTCTAAAATTGCAACATTTAGGTGTTCACCAGGTGAATAGACAGCCTGCCAGACGACCATGATGCAAACCATGCAAACCGAAAAATTAAAACATGAAGTAAAATCTACATTGAACATAGTTGATTTCAACTTGATTTTTTTTCATTTAAATTAAACGTTCTTACGTTTGTGATGAAATAATATTGTATATATAAAAACTTTCGATATTTATATATAAAATTATAAAACGATAAAATTTTAAAAT
Source organism: Cochliomyia hominivorax (assembly GCA_004302925.2). Lineage (NCBI taxonomy): Eukaryota > Metazoa > Arthropoda > Insecta > Diptera > Calliphoridae > Cochliomyia > Cochliomyia hominivorax. The sequence goes on from PYHX02000494.1 coordinate 9,861,688, forward strand.
TTTTTAATTAAAAAATAATAATTTTTAAAATTAAAAATAAATTAAAAATAAAATTAAATAGTAAAATTTCAAAAATATTCTCAATAGACTGTATTTACTGTGAAACAATGTTAAATTAACATTGTTTTTAATTATGAAGCAAAATTATAACTAAAAAAATTAAATTATTTCTATTTTAATTAATTTTATAATGACTTTGTTCTGTGTGTGTGTATGTGTATGATGGTTAAGGTATAAATTTGTTGGGATTAGAATCTGAGGAAATATGTTCTATACTAAGAATCTAACCATTATTCGATGTTTTGGATTGAAAAATAATAACTATACCGGATTTGGAACCTTTGTAAAATTTCATGTAAAGTGACATTTATCATACCTGATCCATCGCATAACCAATTGCTTTAAACTTTTGAGAGCGTAAAAGTTAAACTCATAATGTTCCCTTATTTTCGCCCTTTTATTTACAATTTATAATTCAGTCTGGCAACATTATGTGTAGAACTTTAAAGAGGCGTATAAACAGCGACTTATGAGTAATCTGGACAATTTTCTTTACAAAAAAATGAAAAAAAAATCATAATTTCAATTTAATGCATAAATAATTATATTAAAGCAACAAATATTATAGTAAATAAATTAGTCATTTTATAGCAAACAAAAAAAATAATAATAAAAAACAGAAACTTAATGGTCAGTAGTTGTGGCAGTTAAAGTTTGCCGCTTGATTTTTTTATTATTAACTAAAATAGGAAATTAGATAACAATTTGTGTAATAATAATGTTGCATGCTACAAAAAATGTTTATTAAAAAATAGAAAAAAATTAAATAAATTTTATTAAGAGACGATTTCATATTCTCTAAACTAAATGTGCAGCCCGATAATAATGATTATGAGACAATTTAAGCGAAATACAGGTCAATGTCAACAAAATTAAAAATATCTGGAAATAAAATTATATCAACAAATTTATTTAATAAATATTTGTAGAACAGCAGACGGACGACAAAGTGTTATTATCGATTTACGAATGAAATTCTATTCTGGTCTGTTGTTTTTTTGTGCTTTATTTTTTGTTTATTTCCGGATAATGACAGGAAATGCTACAACAAAAATTAAGGTTTGCAGTTATCAGTAAATGTAGTTTTTATTGATGGTGTTTCGTTGAAATTTAATAAACAAAAAATAGAGTCGGGCAATTGATACCAAAAGTGTCAGCAATTATTTGAAAAATAAATAAATTTATCTCGACTTTTTTTGTAGGCAAAATAAACAGACAAAAAAGTTATTTTTGGCGAAAAAAATAGAATTAAAATACATATATTTTTTGCAAGATAACCTCTTTTTGTGATCTTGTGAATTCTGATTTTTTTATATGTTTATAGACAACACTACACCGAAGTGAGTGGTATAATAAGTTTGTTGTTTCGTTTGTAACACCATGAAAAATTATCATACATTTATAAATTTTCCTATAAACGTATTAGATCCATATTCCTATAAACGCATGGAATTTTTTCTCGATTTTTTTGTTCTCAACCAAAAGTTAATTTGAAGTTTTTTTAATTTTTTAAATTAAGCAAAATTTGTCCTTAATCTTGTTTTATACATACGACCAAATATTCTTTTAAATATTTTATGTGGATTATTTCTATAAATGCAGAGTGAAAATTGTTTAAAAAAAACTTACATAAATAAAAGTATATTTTTTCAATGAGAAAATCTAAGTTTTACTAGTGAATATTCTAATTTAATCGTCATATTTCAGTACATCTAATGAACCTCAAGGGAACTCTTCTGTTTGATCAAGAAAAGATCCCAATAAATTTTTTCCTGACACACCCCTGGTCCAGTAGAGAAGTTGGTTGTGAAATTAAACGTTCCGAAAGTATGATGCGTTATTTTTTAAAAAAGGACATAATTTTGGTGTACGGAAACTATCCAAGGGAAATACAAAATCTTCCTGTGATTTCCACATTCTCACACGTTTACTCACATTTTACGAAGAGATAAAAACATAAAATGGAAAAAGAAAATGCCAAAAATCTGCATAAAGAAAATCGTCCAAATATCTTAAACACATGAAAGAGGCGGAGGAGTGGCAAAAGAGTAGTTTTCTCGCACGATTTGAGAATAAACGATGTAGGGAAGTCAAAACGTAATTTAGGCATTATAAGAGTTATGGTCTGGGCCACATTTTCTGCAATTAGAAAATCTAAAATTTGTTTTGTTCCAACAGAAAAGAATAGCAAAATTTATAATGAATTGCTTTGAATTGCTCTGCCCACTTTTATGGATAAAAAAAAATAAAATAGATTAGTATTGCATATTTCAGCAGTACATGTTTAATAGCAGTCGAAATCATGATTTAACGAACACAGCATACCTCTGTTAAACTGCTGTCCAGCAGTCCAGACTTATACCCAATTGAGAACCTGTGGAAATTTATAAGCCGTAAAGTTTATTTAAAGAGAACATAATGATTCTTACAGAACTAAAATTTAAAATAAAGCACATTTGGGAGGAAATTGATTTCTTACAAATTAATGGGATCAAGGCTAGACCACATTTTTCAGATAAACCATAATCTGTTGGTAAGTTTTTAGGATCATTCACCCATTATAAATAACGCTAAAGGGACTGACAAACTTTAGTGCGTTTATAGGAAATTACCAATTAAAAATTACAGTTAAACTCTAAAATTAAGTTAAAAAATAAAAGAAAGTTCTTAGTTACCATTATTTAAAATGAAGTCTTACACACTGACAAAAATCAATGTAAAATAAAAATAATTTAACTTTTTTTCAGTTATGATTTTGCTTTTTAGATGAAAAAAATTTTAATTTAACATTGTTTTACATTAAAACAATTTCTTGAGAATATTCTTGAAATTTTACTATTTAAATGTAATTTTAAACTTAATTTAATTCTCAAATCAACTATGTTCAACCTTGATTATGCTTCATGTTTTCTTTGTGTAGTTGATTTAAAAACAAAATATTTTTTTAATTTAATTTTTTTCTAATTTTCTTAAAAAAATTCATGTGCATTTACACGAATATTTAGCAGTGTAAAATTATAACATGAGCTCTTCTTTATTTTGTTTACCTAAGATTTAAATATCACTGTCATTATAAGTTGTTTAAAAGATTCTTTAGGTTTATTAACATTTTCTTTTCCGAATATTTGTTTTGCTGTCTATCAATTAGTGATGCCAACTGTTATTTTCACATTATTGTGGTTACCCTCATTTCCTGTTGACATTCTAATTAATAATCAGAGAAAACCAGATTTAATGACAAAAAAATTCAATAATCAATTGAGAATGATCGATTAAAAACTTTTTTTAATAAATTAATAAATAATTAATTAATGAAAAAAATATGAAAACATAAAGAAATTTAGTTTAAATTGTTGTATGAGATATAAGAGATTTTTAGAAGTTTACATTCCAGATTCTATTTATTTTTATTGCCAAAGAAATGTATTTTCTCCCTCCCCCTAAAATATATGTCATAATTTTTTTGACATACTTTCATCTTTCCCCAAAATGAATAACAAATAAAAACTTCCGCTCTTTCTTTACCCATCTTGTCCCAAAAAAAAAAAAAAAAAAAAAAAATCAAATGTATCTTAAAAACTATGTTAACATTTATTTTCTTCCATATGATTCAATATTTTAATGTTTTGCAATATTAAGGAGAAACTCAAGTCCAAAAAAAAAAAAAAAAAAAAGAATAAGATATTTATAATATTAAAAGGAAATGATACCGCAAGCTGTAAATAATATACTTAAAAGTCATTGGGATATATGTTTTTTTTTTTCTTTTCTTTAAATCTCGTAACATAAATGAGTCATAGGCAAAAACAAATACATATACAGACATACCCATAAGATAGTATTTGCAGGATATGCTAAACAGTCGATTGGATAATGGTTTTTAAACATAAACGTTATAAAAGTAGAAGAGAATTGAGGCAATTAAATATGAAAAAAGTTAACAAACAATAATAAAAATTTATGTATTTTAATAATAAAAACATAATCAAAACAATATTAAACAAGAGATTTATAATATTAGTCATTTTAGCGGACGGGATTAGAAATAAACTGTAAATATTGAAATTTTTAAAACATTTTTTGATTTCTTATTCCAAAAAAAAATAGCAATTTTTATGAAAATATAAATATTTTTCCATTTTCGAAAAGTTCGAACTTATGTTCGAAAAATTCGAAATTAGGGAAATTGTAAAATTCAACAAAAATAAGTATAATAAAACAAATTAAAGAGTGGGATTAAAAAATTCTTAACATACACACATGTTAAAAGAACCGAAACCACAAAAGTTACAATTTTATTTTTTTATTTATCTAAATTTATTTACAATTTACAAAAAAAATATTTTTGTAGCTTAAATCACAAGTGATGAAATTTTGAACCTTTTTCGGAAACCCTTCTATTAACTTTTTTATAGAGATCCGCTGAAAGTCTTCCACAGGACGGGGTTAGAAATAAACGGTAAATATTGAAATTTTTGAAACTTTTTTTGATTTTTTATTAAAAAAATAATTTTTTTTTTAAAATATAAGTATTTTTCCATTGTCGAAAAGTTCGAACTTATGTTCGAAAAATTCGAAATTAGGGAAATTATAAAATTCAACAAAAATAAGTTTAATAAAACAAATTAAAGAGTGGGATTAAAAAATTCTTAACATACACACATGTTAAATTAAGCGAAACCACAAAAGTTACAGTTTTAATTTTTTATTTATCTAAATTTATTTATAATTTACAAAAAAATGTTTTTGTAGCTTAAATCACAAGTGATGAAATTTTGAACCTTTTTCGGAAACCCTTTTTATTAACTTTTTTATAGAGATCCGCTGAAAGTCTACCACAGTTTTGGACATCTTTTTGGGCTTTTCAATTCTCTTATAATAAGAGACCAATATCTCTCTCCACTGACCTTAGATCCGAGCAGCCTTTCTAGATACAAATATCACATTACTGTTCCTGTACCACTCAGAGGGCTTATTTACCACAGTGACAGAATGCCAAGTGGCCACATTATAAAGACTTATGAATTGAAGCAGCCTTTTTTGAAAACGTTCCTTTTGATGTAAACTTCGCTATTTATAGAGACCGTTGTAACAAGTGAATGACATCTAACTCTCGATCAGCATGACATTACTTTAGCTGTCATCAGGTTTAATTGTAGAAATTAACTTAATCAGAAAAAAAGATTTTATGATTCATTGAATAAAACTTTAAATCTTTTTTTTCGTATTCCAACTGGCACATTAAGCAATTTTTCATAGATAATTTTAAAGACTTGAATGCACGAAAAACTTATTAAATTAACATTAATTTCAATTTTCAAATTATAACACTTTTTTTCAAAGTTTTTTGTTTTAATTTATTTTTATTTTTATCAGCAAAATTTACAATTTGTCTCCCCCTTTTTTCATTTTAGTTTGTTAAATTTCAGAAATTTGTATCGTTTTATCTTAATATCTGGAAGACCCCAAAAAATGTGTGTAATAAATTTCCACCATAAATATCTCCAACTCTGCACAGATTTAATACTTTATAACATTAATTTTTCCGTTAAATAAAACTGTAAATTATAATTAGAAGAAGTAGAAGAAGAAAACGGGGAAAACAAACCAATAAAACAAAACACATGTAAAGAACAAATAAGACTATTAAATAAAACAGGCAGAAAAATAGAAGATGAAAAGGGGGAAGGAAGAAAATCAATTGATTTTTTACAGAAGCGTTAAGTATACAGTTAATTAAATCGTTAAAATATATTGAAAAATTATTATGAGATTCAATGAATCTGAGATTTTTTATTGTTTACTTATTTATTAAGTTTATGAATTTTGTTTCTGATATACAAATTTGGTAATTTAGCACCACAGGAAAAACGAAACAGAAAAAGAAATAAAAAAGTTTTTGTCATAAAATTAATGACAGAAATTTCTATGTCTGTCATAGGAGAGTTGTTTTCTTTTTTTAAAGGCGTCAATAATTTCTCCCTTCAGAAACAATTGTAAAGTATAAAAATAAATATTAAATCAAAATTTATTGCTTTTAATGATTTTCATTCGTTTCATTTCATGTATAAATCAGCTAAAGTAACACTCCCTTTTTTTGGAATTTCGAAAATTATCCTTTTTTTCCATAACAAAGAAGTGTTGAAAGTATTTAGTTTAACTTTATATCATTTACCAGTAATGAGGAAAATGGGTATATAAAGTTTGTTATGTCGTGTGTAACACCAAAAAGCCATTGAAGAGAGTTTCTAATAGAAGATTTACAGTACTTTCTTCAGACCTTCTCTATTAATTCTAAACTTACGGAATTATCTAAATGTAAAACTACTTTTGGAGCCACTGTCTGTCATAGTGTAGGTTATTATAGTGTCAGTTTACACCGACTATTACACTTTTTATGTTGTTTTTTAATAATTACAACTTAGAACCAATAAAACTAGTTTAATTTTATCTACGAAGTTTCAAAATTGTAGCATAGACAGATTTTACGTACGAACTATCAAAACTGATGAGTAAATAGATTTCCAAAAGGTTTCAAATGAAGAAAATTCAATATTTCAATACTTCAATATTTTCTGATCAGTTTAGGTAACAATATTAATAATTTTCTTCAAATATTAGACCCGCATATTATTTTGAATCTTTTTTCAAACAACATTGACATTAAATTTATTAACTTTTTCGTAAGATTTTTATTTTATTATACCCATAAATATATTTCTATATAGTAATCAATTTTGGATCTTAAAAGTTGACATGTTTTTATTTAAAATAAAATTTATTTTTATGGTATTTTAACAAAATAAAATAATATTTTTTCAAGTTTGAAATCTTTTTAAGTTATAAAATAGACAACAAAGATGATGACTTCTTGTTTATGGAAATTTTATTTATAGAATTTTTTAAAAACTTTAAGGTTTTGAAAATAAATTTTCTTTACAAGAAAAATGAAGCTTTAAGAGCTTAAATGATTTTCATAGCATAAGAAAAAATTTTGAATAAATTCTTCAAATTTTCATAAATAAAGTTATATTTAAATAAAATCTTAATAGAAAATGTTGTTCATATTTATAATGAAAACTCTTATGATTCCTAAAAACGTTTAACTCTTAACTCATGAGAAATTATTAGTATTTTTTTTTCTTTCTCCAGGAATTTCTATTATAAAAAATCATCAATTTATGTTAATTAACTCTTACAATCTCCTTAATGAATCTCTCTCTTTTTCTTGTGTCTATTCTCTATCTAACAGAAAAGATCTCATTTAATTGATTTCTTTAAGTGTAAAAAAATCACAGTGACATTTAATGTCAATGTAAATAAAAGAAAAAGAAAGAAGAAGATTTATGGTTTTACTTAAAACAAAAGATGCATTCATGAGTGTGTGTGGTTGATTAAATAACGGGTCAAAGCAAAGAGATGAACAAAAACAATAAAAACATATAAAATAACAAGAGAGTTTCAGGTAAGAGAAATCACTAATAAATATTAACAACATGACATTTTTAACTGGTTTTAAATTTAATGGAGGAAAAAAATCAAGAAAAATTTATGTAAAAAATTTATTTAATTCGAAATAAAAAAGAAGAAATTATTAAATGTTATTAAAGTAATAAATAGAATTAAAAATGAAAGAACCATGTCAAAACCCATAATGTAAATATATTCTTGCATCAAAACTAAATCTGAGTGGATTTACATCCGTCTGTCTGTATGTCTGTTGTTGACATGTGAGCGTGCCACAATAAACGAAAGTCCAATAAAATTTGGCCTGAGTATTTGTTATAGTCCTGATAAGTTTCCTATTTAAAACCAGCAAAATCGGTTAAGTATTTATAAAGATCTATATTAATATATAGACCGATATTTGAAGCAACTTCTACGTTTGTACGTGTGAGTGTGTTTATAATCCACGAGCATTTTGTGTATGGAGCTTTCTTACTTATTTTTATCAATATTATTAAACAATATCGGGAGAACTTATCGGCTGATTTAGATAAAAGGAAATATCTTCATTATGATTCTTAACAAGTGATGCCTTTCAATACTACTACGACAACAAACGAATTCATTATCAAAAGAACTTCCAATACACCCAGCAGGAAAGCAGTCCGTTTAGCTCAGTGCTCTATTTGATATGAATAGTTAAAACTTACAAGGCTCTTTAATTTCCTGACGCAACGCTGCTAAAAATTTAGAGGCCAAAAACAGAGCATAGAAATTAAAGTCAAGTTTAAAAAAAATATTTTTGCTGCTAATAAATAACTTATGTTCCGGCAGATTTTTCACAACGTCCAGGACAAAAATCTTATGTTGTTGATGCTCGAGGGAATGTTGGTATGCAAGCAAAAATTCTGCTTCCATTCGTATATTTGGCATCCTGTTATAAGGGTGAACAAGCCTTTGAGGGATACAAGAATAATAATGTGGTGTTTGTACCTCCAAAGTGCCGGGAGCTAAGGCCAGTAGAGAAGATGTTGGGATCTTGATACATTGAGAATTGGAGAACACAAAATAGGTATTAAAAAGTGTTAATGACAGGTTTCCGAAAAGGGTTCAAATTCTTATCTATTTTAATATGTTATTTTGTGAATTGTATTAGAAAACTTAAATAAAATAAAAAAATAAAACTCTACGTTTTGTTTGTTTTTATTAACATGTATGTTAAGAATTTTTCGATCTCACTCCTTACATGAATTCATTCATAAAATTTTTCAAAAGTAATTAATTTTAAACAAAAGATACATTAAAAATGTTATCAAAAAGTTAAACAAAAAAAAATTTTTATATTTTGTTTATATTTCAAAATTAGAAATTCTAAATTAAAATATTAATAATATACTTATGCCAATTTATTTCTATAGATTTGAAGATTTTTATTCCATATTCAACTCAATAATTTTTAATAGAAATATTGTTCAGGTGTTTTTATTTCAAATAGTTTTTATATTAAAAATCCGTACAGTGTGTCATAAAATTAAGATTTCAAATTCATTTCTGTTTATTTAAAATTTTTTTTCACTTATTAGTAAAAGTATTGCATTTTATAATTTTTTTAATTAAAATTTAATATAAAAATTTGTTATTTTTTAAGAAATTTTTACTTTTTAGTAGTTTTTTTTTTAATTTAATTTTTTTAAATATTTCTAATTCAATATTTATGATTTATATATTTTTTATATTTATATTACTTTTTGTTTATAATTTCCTTTTACTTTTTTCATTTCCGATTTGATTTATTATTTTCAATATTATTTTCTTTATTCTTGCTTAATCAATTTTTGATTTATTGCATATGTTTTTATTATTAATTAATTTGTATTATTTTCTTGCTTTTTGATTTCAATTATTCATGCTCTTAAGGGTTTTTTTTTTTTTTGTGTTTTGCTTTTACTTTTTTTGTTTTCTCTTTCAAAATATTCCCCTAATTTCTTATTTCCCAACACTGTGGGAGTTTATTTTTGTTAAGTAAATATTTACACTTCACTGACATGATTTTTTTTTTTTTTTGGTAAAATGGTTCCACTTAAATTTCTCAAAAATATATGTATGTATTTTTTCTTACATTTTATGTAGCTTTTTAAAACTCCCAAGAGTTTTTTTATTACAATTTTATTTTCTGGTTACGTTTTAGTTTAATACACAACACTCCCTTAAAAAATTATTTCAATATAAAATTGTTGTTTTTGCTTTCGCATACGAGACAAAAAACTAAACTGTATATTTCAAAAGAACTATTAAAACTAAACAACAACACAACATATACAAAATGTTCAAACTCTAATAAATAGAGTATACAGAGAGAGAGCGAGTATAACGAATATGAGATGATAATAATTAATGTAAACATACACACAAACAGATACTTAAACACACATGCATACATGAACATTTGTATGGTTATAAATTTACACCCGTCACTAAATGCATTTGGACTACGAACCATACCAGCTTAAGTAAGTTTTACGTAGTTTGGTTATAGAACAGACAAAAAGTCGTCTTGTTTTTGTTGATAGATTTTCGATTGTACTGAAAGGGGGGATGAAATAATATAATTTATTTAGAAAAAAATAATTTTGTAATTAAATAGCACAAAATGATAATTATTTTATATTTATTATATTTTACTTATTGAACTGGCTTTGTGTTTATACCCTACACTATCATAAGTGGTTGGGGTATAATGCGTTTATGCAAAAATTGTAAAGACCAGAAAAAATTGCTTGCACCACTTTTAAATATACCGTTCGACTCAGAATCGCTTTCTGAGTCAATTTAATGATGACAGTCCGTTTGGCAGGCTGGCTGTCAAAGTAATCTTTGTGACCAAATTGCCTATTAAAAATTGGTCATGATGGGTGATTATTTATTTAAGCTTATAATATTCCAAAATGATTTGCCAAATTATATAGGGATCGGTTCATTTTTTTTTCATATGTCCCATACAATACCATTTGCAAATACCACCTATGTGGACTTAAACCTCACATTTACATTGGAATTCTAAAAGTAAAATCAAGGCAAATATAAGCATAAATCGATGTGCGAATTTTACCAAAAAAGCCCTATTAAGCAAAAATAAAAATACCTTATACGAGGGTGGTTCATTAATTTTATGTAGCTAACATTTAAAACCAACAATGTAATGTATGATATTATATAGTCTAGTCCGGCCTTATCGACTATAACTTCTTACTTGTTTTTTTTTTTTTTTTCAAAATTTTCATGATTCAGGAAATCTTTAAAAATTGAGGCCAATAGCCTAAATATCATAAAAAGAAAATTAGTTAAAAAATAGATAATAAATAATATACACCTGTAGCTTCATTTTGGTGACCAGTTTTTGTCTCCTTATCAAGTCTTTTAATTTTTCTCTATACGTTTAAAAATAAAAGAAAAGAAAAACTCCTCAAAGAGCTGAAGCATTATTTTTTCAACGCTCTTTTAAATACTATAACTTTTTTCTTAAACATTATCAAAGAGTTACTGGTTATACTAGCTTTACATTATTATGTGTTGTTGTTGTTTTTGAATAAATTAAAAACAACTTATCATATACCAACACAAAAAGAGAAAACCCCTCCATGATGCTCTTTTTGTATTATAAAGCTAAGCTCTTTATAATAAAGAACTAATATTCCAATCAATATGAAAAAAAAACAAAACAGATTTAACCATAAAAGCAACATAAATACACTCACACACAAAATCTTTATACTCTTAACAACTTCTACACAACAACAAAAGCTAATGTTTATTATATTCAAACATAAAAAACAACAACAAAAGATAAAAAACTGGAAACTTGCTTGTAACCAAAAAAATGAACCAAAAACCTGTTTGCTTTTTTACACACACACAAAGAATATACACCTAAATAGGTTTTAAACACAACATACAAAAAAACATAAATATGTTTGTTGTTGTTTTCTTACGTTTGTTTTACAACTGCAGTTTACTTTAAGTTTTCTTATTACTTAACACACACACGGTTCAAAAAAAAAACTACAATTTACACACAAACTCTTTTACAGCAATTTATTGTATTTTGTTTTTTCCTTCTTTAACATTTATTTTTCTTTTACCAATTCCTTTTTCTTGTTTAATTTTATGTTTATAACACAAGCATCATTTTATATTATTTATATGCTGGTTTTTTTTCTCAATTCATAATGACTTTTTTCATTTTTATATTTCGTTCTATTTTTATAGACAAGTTTTAGCATATTTTTTTCGTTTTTCTCTTCACCTTTAAACACTCACCAATTTTATTTTTTAAACCATAAATTGTTTTTATATTTATTTATTATATTACTTTTATTTTTCAATGTTTTATAATTTTTATTTATTTATTAGAAAAATAATAAATTAAAATAACACAAAAAACACAACAAAATCTCTCACTTTACACTAATGTTCATTACAGTAGGCGGACATTTTACTAACTAAAAATTAATGTGAGTATACATAAAAGTGTAAAATGAGTTGCCATATTAGTAGGAGATAAAATTATTTAGTATTATATAGGAAATATATTTATAATAAATTTAAAAAAAAAATTAAAAATATTCATAAAAAATATTTTTAATATAACATTGAAAATATATTTTTTACATAAAATAGAATAAACATTACAAAAAATTGTTAAATGTATTAATGGTGACGATTTTTTTATATTTGTTTAATTCGTAACTCTTCAATCTGGTAATTTTAAAATTGTCAAAGTTGCACAACAAACATTGTTGCCATCTCCTTTCAATATTCACAATCTACTTATCCAATTTCTTTGGAATCAAGACATTTTTATGTAAGGTGGCTGTATTAATAGTACAAATAACACATTACAAAAACAAGATATTATGAGAACGTCAAAATTCTCTTATAGTAACAGAAAAACTTAAATAACAAACATTCAAACACATAGTGAAGCATCCCTGCAAATATTTTTTTGCGGAAATAGCTTAGAAAAGTCTTCAAAAAGTTAAATTTCATTGAAAAATCTATCTTCAAAGTCCCATAAAAATCATCTTCCGTCGGGACAAACTATTCGTCTGGTTTTATAAAAATTAATTATCGATTAAAAAGATAAAAATCTTTTTAATAACAGTAAAAATCTTATAAACTTTAAAATTATTAGTAAAAATCGATCTCTTAGCAAAAAATCGTTTTCTCAGTAAAAGATCGATTTCTGAGTAAAAGTAAAAAGTATGTTTTAATAAAAAAAAATAATTTTTTTGTCAAAATCTTAGTTTTACTGAAATATTAGAAACTTAGTAAAATTATAAGATGTCATAGAGATATAGTAGATTAAAGGAGTTTCAATACTACTTAATGGAAAACAATTCTACAAATTAAATTTTACTAAACCGATCCTTAGTGGAAAATTTAAATATAATATTATGTACTTCTGTAGATTTTTTTAATTTTAATTAATAACTATTTTGAATTTATTACATCTTTCCTACGCTTTTTGAGTATTTTTAACAATATTAGCAGAACTATATGTATATATTAAATATTTTATATATTTGACCAGATAATATATAATTTCAAATTTTCCATCCCAAATTCCATTCCAAGATTTCAATGTTATTACATTTAAAACGCCCTCAAGTTTTTATCTTATTAATTAATTTTTTATTTATATCATTTTCTACAGATTTTCAATCCATACTCTTTTACCGACAGTGTCTCATTTTCTGACTTTCTTAATAGTTTTACATTTAACATTGGCAACACTGTCGTGTAAAAATTTTCATTATTTCCAACATCTGTGTGATTTTTCCCATGAATCGAGTTTTTGCCACAGGAACAACTTTGTTACGATCAAGATTAATAAGGTTTGCTATAAATCCACAACAGAAAATGGTATCCTTGGAACAAGTTGTAGAAAATAATAAACGTACTCAAGATATAATACAGTCTCTTAAAAATGAAGTAAGTTATTAACATAAATACAAAAAAGACACTTAACAAAAAGTTGGGTTAGAATAAAACTTGAATTTATTATCTTGCTTCCAGTTGACAGCCATACGTGGAGAATTGATTTGCCGTAGAAAGCGTGATCTATTAGCGGAAAACGCCCAATTACAGAAACAAGTAGAATTGGCCAAAGCCCAATTAATTGCTTTGGAAATAAAGAATGGCAAGAAACAAATACCAGTACCGGGAGTTCGCAACTTGTGTACTGATGCTAAGATAACAGAACATTCAGCAGAACCTGTTGCTGAGTTATCAGCCGAAACTAAACACGATGGTAAACAAAAACCTAATAAAGAAAAGAAACCCAAAAAGGAAAAACCTGCTGCAGCGGACAATAAAGATGCTACTGCTAATGAATTACCCGTAGATGTAAGACGTTTAGATATGCGTGTGGGTAAAATTATTGAGGTCGGACGTTATCCAGATGCTGACAGTTTGTATTTGGAAAAAATTGATTGCGGTGAACCTCAACCACGCACTGTTGTCTCTGGTTTAGTGAAATTTGTACCCTTAGAAGAAATGCAAAATCGTTTGGTTGTGGTTATGTGTAATCTTAAACCTGCTAAAATGCGTGGCATTACTTCTGAAGCCATGGTTATGTGTGCCTCAACTCCAGAAAAAGTTGAAGTATTAAGTCCTCCCCCAGGCTCAGTACCCGGAGATCTTGTCCATTGTGAAGGTTATCCCCGTCAACCAGATGCTCAAATGAATCCTAAAAAGAAAATATTTGAAACTTGTGCCCCCGATTTGAAGACAAATGATGATTTGGTGGCTTGCTACAAGGGTGCTGCTTTGCATGTGCCCAGTAAAGGCAATGTTGTATCACAAACCTTGAAAAATGTCCAAGTTAAATAAATTTATTTCTTAATATTTCTACCTTTATTAAGAACTTTTCGCTAAATTTATACATTGTTCTTTAAATATACATAAATAACTCATCAAATAACCATATTTTTTTAGTTCTTGCTATACAAAATATCTCTAAGAGTAAAATGAACATGATTATGGCAAGTAAACTAAACAATTTTTTTTATAAAATTAAAGAATGTTGTTTCATTTTTTACAATAACAATTAACAATCTTAACAAAAACTCCAATTATTATGATTTTTGTTACTGCTGTTGTTGTTGGGGATTTCTTCTTAGAACCAAGGGTTGACTGGAGGTTTCTACCACAATGGTTTTAGTCATTATATCGTAGGCTGTACGATTGTTTTTAAAGAAAACCATTAAGAAAAACATGGGAAATAGTAGACTTAATATAACATTTTTGGCTACGGCCCTTACAAAGGCTCTATTAAAACTTGGCGTTTCAGCGGGAAATAGTAGAGCACGCATTTGTACACGAGCAGCCTGGAAGCCTAATTGTATTTGTGGTATGGGTTGTGCTGGTAGATTATTGTTAGGTAATGGTAACATGGCTTCCACATATTTAATACTCAAACCCATAACATGTTTACCCACCGAGGCACCATTGAAGAAAGTAGTCAAGATGGCTTCATATAAGCAAACAAACAATTTAGTGGCTATTTCAAAGGCCAGCAGATCCGAAGAGAATGCCAAAAAGTCCATAGAATAAAGTAAAGCCCCTGCAAAATCCTCATTATCCATGGCTTTATTCAAAACATCTTTGTCCATGTCCATCATTAGATTGTAACCGAACACATTGGTTACAACAAAAATAACCACAATTTTCAAAAAGAGCATAATAATCATATCTATTACCTCGGCTACTGCTCTTTTCCAAAATGGAGCCACCACATACTCATAGCCTCCTGTGCGATTAATCATTTCGGCTTGTGCTTGATCATTTATAATTCTTAAACCGAAACCATTAAACCCTCCTACACCAGCTGCTCCAGCCCCATTAAAAGCTGCATTCAAATTATTGGCATTCAAGGGTTGTTGAGTATTTTGTTGTTGTGGAAGATTGTTTGGCATTTGCAAACCCATGACAGGCATAAAATTACCTGACGCTGGTTGTGAGAATAACTGAGGATAAGAGGACATAAAATACCAGGGAAACATGGCCATAGCATTTTGTGATATATTGGCATGTTTAACCCACTCATTTAGACTAGCAAAATAGGCTTCTTTGGTTGATATCTCCCGCGGCTGCTCATCTTTACCAACATCTGGTTTGGATGTAGTTGTTGCTGCTGCTGCTGTCGTTGAAGTTTTTAATGATGACGAAGTTGTTGCATCTTCTGCAGATTCACTTTTATTTACTTTATTTTCCTCATTTCCGCTCATTTTGAAATATTTTTATAATCCAAAGTTCTCTTTAATACAAATAAGGTTTTCTTTATTGCTTTTTGAAATAAAAGGACACGTTTGTATTTTGAATTATTTATTAACACTCACCTACAAAAAGAAAACGTCATTAATCACAATAATTTATATATTGTTGTAAATTGTGTGTGTATAAAACAAAAAAAAAAAGAAAAAATTGCAGGGGGAATGAGAGGGGGATGAATTATCAGACATATGTTGCAATAATCAATCAGCTGTCCCTTAGAGTGACCAGATTACTATTTAATTGTTAGTTTAACTATAAGCGATTTTAAAGAGAAATTTAATATAAAATAATTAGATAATAAGATTTATCAAAATATAAAACAAAATATACATATTTGTTCCCTTCTTCGATATTTTTCGTGATATAAGGCTTTGTAGTTTCGATTACAGATTGATTATAACCTCCAGCACTGCAGATAGTTGAGGTATTATACGTTTAGGAAGGCGTTTGTGACGGAAAAAATTTGGGCCAACACCACTTTTAAGTATAACATTCGACTTGGAATCACATTTAACCTTGTTCGTCTGTTTCGCTGTTCATGTAAAGTTTGTTCGCAAAGTACAAGTCGTACTTTTTAAGATATCTTAATGAACTGCGACAAATTTAATTTGGCACAAATTTTACATACAAGCATCCCACCAAAATAAGGATTTTAGCCCTTAAAATTCTTAAATATAAAACGATTTTAACAAAATTGTTCGAAAATAAGTCTTATGATTTTGTTAAAATATGTGCCAGATTACACAAGGTCCCATACAAGCAACCTTCCAAATATCACTTTGAAACACATAAATCACAAGTATACGTGTGTATTGTAATAGTACTTGGTCAAATTAAGATAACTATAAGCCAAAACCACTGTGCGAAATTATACGAGGATCGGTTCAAAATTTTTTCTAAATCCCATATAACTATTAAGAAAATAAAGTCCACATTAATATCATAATAATCTATTGCATACATATTATAAGAGAACCGTTCATAAATTTTTTGCAGCAGTCATTTACAGCAGCAATTATTGATATTCGATATCTCTTCAACCACAAATGATTTTGGTCAAAGGAAAATATTGCGACATTTAATGACAAATTTTTAAATATATGTATGTGGAGGATTTCCGAGGGTATTAGTAGAAACACTTTCCCCGCCAACCCCTTTCAAAATTTTGTCATTTTTAATTTACTGAAAAAAATCTATTTTTGAATCAAATTTTGTACGGTTGGACATATTGGTTATCTCGGAGTGAAAAGGTGGGAATCATTTTATAGTTTTTCATTAAAGAAAACTGTATTTTTCTCATCAAATTATGATTTTAAAGAATTTTCGTATACGATGTCACCAAATCATTTGTCCTTTGACAGTTTAAAAAAATATTCAGTAGTTTTTAAGTCAGTTTTTTCTAACTCGTTTTTGGATCTATTTTTGTTGCTCGGATAATAAGTACGATTCGGGTCATTCCATATTCCATGTGTTGTATTCTGAACGGTATTCCCTAATAGTTAATCCCTTAAAAATAAATTGGAAACAGTTATTTTTTATATATCTTTTATTGTTTTTAATTTATAACTAATATATTTGAATTTTTCTTATACATTTTCTTTTAAATACTCTTAATCTTGTTTAAAAAAATCAAAACGGATAATTTATTTTTATAATTTCATAAAGATTTTTTTATTTTTAAAGAGAATCATGATAATATAACTCTCTTTCTTGATGTTATATGTTTTAATTCCTTTTTTATTTTGTATAAGCTAAAAAATTACTTAATTTTATATTAAGTTTATTCTTTTTTTTTAATTTTTAAATTAATTAAACCTTTACAAGATTATGTATTAAGTTTCTTAATTTTTGTTATTTAAAAAGTGTTACTAGTTAGGTTTTGGGAGGGATAGGGAGCGATATTTTCATTTTTAAATTTCCTTAATTTTTCGTTTCTATGGAACGCAAAACTAAATAACATTATTTTAATCTATAAATATTCATTTTATTTTTTAATAAAAGAATAAATAAATCAACATTTCGTATTACAATATTTGGAGTGTAAAGAAGGAGGAGGAGCAGATGGGAAATATAGTTAAGAGAAAAACCCATTACATAAATGTTTTAATAATACTTTGGAGTGGAAACATTACGAAAAAATAATAATAACTAAATATTTTTAGATGAAAAACATTCTGTTGTTGGAAGAGGGTAGGTGGTTTTGGAAATTTCTATAAAGGTGAACAAAGAAGTTGGGGAATTATTCTTCGTTTAAGATAGTCATTGTTTTCAATTTTAACGGCAAGTTATTGTTAATTAAGTAAGTTATAAGTTCTTTTTTGAAAGATATAAACTAGAAGTATTGAAATGGAAAATCTAACTTTATTTATTGCCATACATTGCCGATATTAAGATTACCAAATTGTTGTTGTAAACTTGAGGTTGCCGCATTAGTCTGATTACTGCTATTATTACCCAAAGCATTGACAGGAAAACCACCCATTAAACTTTGATGATTAAAAGTTGCTTGTGTTTGCATAGTTGGGGCCATGCCGGGAAACATTAAAGGTGTATTGTTGGCCGCTAAACTAGACATAAGACTTTGATTATTCGTATGCATGAGGTTTCCTGTTGCTCCAGCAGGTTGACCTGTGGCCATAATGCCACCCATCGTTTGAGTTTGTGGGAATGCAGTTTGCATAGGAAATTGGGCAGCAAAACCTGCATTACCAACAGCTCCACCAGCTCCTAAATGCATTGCTGACATGCCAGGCGCGGTAAAAGCCGCCGGAGCGGTCATTACCGGGGCATTATACATACTGGCTGAATTGGGTGGTGTCATAAATTGCTGTTGCTGATTGGCAGCTGGACCACCAGCACCCATGAAACCTCCCGGAGCCATACCGGTAAAGACTCCCGTGGCACCGAACATTGCAGTCTGTGGATTTATTTGTTGTTGCTGTTGTAGGAAATTTATAGCTGGAGTTGGATTGGGAGGAGCTTGGCCATATAACGCCAATATACTATCCTTTGTTAATTTCCCTGATTTATCTTTGTCACCCCCTGTAGCCAATGAACCCTGATTGAAAAAGTCTTCTTCTTCTTTGGCCAAAGAATTTTGCGAGGCGTTTACATTATTGGTTAACTGTTGTTGAGTATCACTCACAGCCGGTGTTGCACTCAGGAAACAACTAAACGTATCATTCTGTAAATCACTAACATTTGACGATTGTTGTCCAGACATCGTTGTTTGCACGGGTTTAGTAGGTGAGGCCAAACCCAATAGATCATTACTATGATTACTCTCAGCACCCGCTGAACTAGTGGAAATACGTTGTATTTTAGGACTACTTCCACTTTGACCAGGTTTTGGCTTGGGTAAGGGAGCTGGAAGAGGTGAAGATTTAGATGCCGTTGTTGACATTTTTTTATCTTGTCCTCCCGTTCCTGTAACATTGCTACTGCCCGATATAACACCAATACCCAGGGCTGTATTTGCCTGGGCTGCTTTCTTCTTACGTTTTTGTCTTTCCAACTCCTCATCAATTTCCTTGGCCCAATCGACTTTGGGAGGAGATGGTGGTACCCATTCACGTGCTAAATATTTTTTATGCTCATATTTGGCACGTATAAACGACTCCAAAGCGGTATCAGTTTGTGGACGTCGAAAACCATCGGGCAATTGAGCTTCATAAACGGCTCTTGCTCTGGAATTGCCCATTTGTTGCAATGAGATAACCTGTTCCGGTGTCCATGTATCTAAATTTACTGACTTTACACGTGATATGTGTACGCCAAGATTACGATGAATACCGGCACAGCGAATGCATAGGAAAACACCTAAATTCCATGATGCCCAACGTGGTCCTAATAAAAGGGAAAAAATAAAATGATTTGATAAGATGTTAATAATGTATAGATAATTCCTATTGTTACAAAAAATATGCATTTCGAATTACTGATTCTGCTTCGGATAAGACTACTTAATGAACCCAATATTTTTTATTTTTATGAGAAAATTGAAATAAAAAAATAAAATAAAAATCTATAGTTTATGGACATGAGTTATGAAAAAAAAGTGAAAAATAATTTTTAAATTCTTTAACAGAAATGTCTATTAAATAAATGTGAACCAGCTGTCCTATTTTATAGGGATTGAGATTTTGTGTATTTTGGTATTTTATTTATTCAATCATAGGAATTAAAAATCAATTGAAACCGGGATGCAGGTCTCATTAGAATTCACTGTTTCGTCGCATCTTGTATGAGATTGCAGAAGGCTGCTGAGCAATCTTATGTCTGACTATATAATTAGGTTGTGCTGGATTCTGGGTCACTGCGACGTTCACAAACTCGCAAAATCAGGATCGGAGGTAATTTTGACAACAGAGTTGTCTAGGCCAAAAGAATTCTTTTTTGGTGAGTTCTAGAGGATATGGACTGGTCATGTTAATGTACTTATGGCAAAAGTTTAAAACCAGAGTTTCAGAGGTATGATGGGTGTTCTCACGGACAACGGGTCTTTTAGGGTTAGGAAGTTCATAAGGAGGCAGAAGTAAGGCAAAGGAATCAGTGAACCATTTTTTATGTCTGTTAAAATCTGACGAAATGAATTGGATAATTTCAACGATTACAGAATGTTTGATCTTATGGAGGTCGTAAATGGTATCGACTAGCTAATAGATTGTATGCTGCCTTTAAAAAATATTAAAAAATTAATTTAGTGTGATATGACAGATAAGAAAAATATAAATTATTTCTCTTTTATGTATAAAAAATAAGTAAATATGAAATATAGAATATAAACAAAACTTTAGTATTATAAATAAATACGATAAACAAATAGAGAAATACTCATATGCATGATGATAAATATTTAAATTATTAAATATAATTCATTTATGATTGTAGTTAGCAACAACAATAATGCAATAACATGCATGTCATTTTAAATTTAATACATTTTTTATCAGAGAAAAAACCAACAAAGTTAACTACAACAATTTTTTAACAATTTTGTATGAACATTTGTAGATATTACAAAATGCTTGCAAGAGGCTAAATAAAAACAAAAGTGATTTTTTTTCTATTTTTTGCCAAAAATTAAGTTACTTATGACGCACCTTATTTTTGTGTTAAATCACAAACTGAAATCACAGAAAAACGTCATCAGTTCATTTTATAGAAGATCGTAAACTGATAAATATCAAATTAGAAAAAAAATATCCAAAAACATTATCTTGCAAACGTGTTTAATTGTTTGCAATGAAAACAAACAAAATCAGACAGACGCTCAGAAAAACTTAATACCTTCATTTAATACCTTAAGACGGACAAATATTTGTCAATAATATTTGCAAACACTTGTTATCTATTATTTCTCATGCAATAGTTGTTAGTTGGTTGGCTAGTTACTTATAATGGTTAACGCACACGCATCGTAATACGGCTCTGCCCGCACTTCTCATACTCCATACTCCCACAAAAACTAACATTATTCGTGATCATAATTAAATCGTTTAAAAGTGACAAAAATTATTTCCAAATAAAAAAAACCAAACAAACAAATACGGTAAGCACTAATACAAATATGAAATCCACGTAAATGTAACCAATTGATTGACTGACTCACCCTTTGCATCACAATCTACACAATATTTGTTGTCCTCATCTCTTAGCATTTGTGTTAATAGAGTTTGACATTTTTCCTGTATAAGTTTGGTCCTTTCCGTTTCTTTGCGACTTGCTGTTGACGAACTCATTCTGGCTGTGCGGCTGCTTCTACACTACTTAACTGCCTGCTAATTTTGTTGTTGTTATTATTTTTTCTGATTGTTTTAATTCTCTTCTTCTTTTTGAGGCTTTTTCCTTTATTTTACTTTTTTGCTACGGCTGCTAAAATATTGGTATAGTTTTATTTTCCAAGGAAATAACTTTCTTCCTTTTCATTCCACGTAAAATCTTTTAAACTTTAAGTTCAATTTCTTTCACATTTAACAAAACATTTGCGTAATATTTTCTAATTTAATTCCAAAGAAAATTTTTAAGAATAATTTTTTTCATGTTGAAATGAAAATCCTCCAAAAATCAATGATGACAATTATATTTAGATATAAGCGTTTTTATGTAAAATTTATCGCATGCAATTATTTTATATTTTACTAACAAAATCCAAATATTTGCAAACATATAACTTGAAAAGTATGCAAACAGTTTAAATTTCTATAAAAAATATAAAAATGTAAATAAAATTTATGTTCAATTTATTAATTTTTCTCGGCAGATTAAAGCTATATTGATAAAAAAAAGTTGTCATCACTCACCAAACGAAATCATTAATTTTGACATCTGATATTTTTTTGTATATATTAAGTAGAGATGGCAACTTCGCCTTTAGTTGTATGTTGCCAGATAAAACTTCTTTTGCAGATGATTAAAATACTTTATCAAAATTTATCGTCCATATATATAAAATAGGATGTATGTAACATCTGGATTCCAAAATGGCTTGGCAAATTTTGATATAGAATGATCCCAATATACCCGAAAGTAACATACGCTATAAAAAATTTCAATAGGACAATAGGACGGATACTCCCAATACAAAGCAAATATTGATTATTTAATATCTAAAGAACTACAACAGCGATCTGAACGATCTGTTTCACGAAAAAAAAAACGTAGGACGGATATGATATTGATATTGATTATCGAATTTCTAAAGAATAATAACAGTGAAAATTTTTTAATTCACTTTGTCAAGGAATCGTTTTACTGGACAAAATGTAGTAGTACCAAGCATACATATATTAATGAACTATTACAGCGAGGGTTTTAAATTTTTCAACAATATTGCTACTGAGAGACACCATCAGAGGAAAAATACAGGACGGTTAGGATGAATGGAGGTGGTACCGCCCATACTAAGCAAATTTAAATTTATTTTTATTTATTTTTTTAACGATTTTTCCCGGGTGTGGTAGTTTATAATAACTTCCAAATGATTTAGATTGTCCACCCAGTGACAACTATATCAATTTAATTTTTTCCAAGAACAAACAAATAGTGACTAAGATGTTTCAAATTAATATTAAGGTACCTAAATCTCGAAAATTATCGAAGAGCGAAATCAAATTTCTACTTTCCTATATTATTTGTATTTGTGGAGAACTTTCTTCATATTCTAACAAAATTGCTGAATTCAATATTTCTAGATTTAAGAAAATTACTGTATGAAAACCACATATTTTTTAGTTTTCGTTGCCACATTAACAGTTGGGTTATTTATAAATTTGCCGTTTATTTGTTTAAAGTGTTGCCATTCAATGTATTTGCAAATAGGTTTGCCGCTAAAAATACTACTATTTTAACAACTAAGAGTACATTTTTAAATAATAAGGCGCTTGAATTCGCCTTAGTTTAAATCAACAGATATTTTCGTATACGTACGTGACAATATATCAGGAGTTAATTTATATTTATTATTAATTAGAAAATAGAAAATATTTTAAACAATAAGATTATTAAATCATGGACAAATGTAATGAAGAACTAAAAAAACAATTAATTAAGTGTCACAATATAGTAAACAAAGGTTATACCAGCATACAAAACACTCGATTATCCTGGCTAAATGTAAGAAGCATAGTTTTCATTATTCCTTATAAAGCGAAAAAAATTGTAATTGAAATATTTATTTTAGACATTTTGTTTGGAATTTCTAAAATTTACACAAATTTTGCATAAATTTTTGGCACTACTGCAGCAGGAGACGCAACAAAAAGATAAAGCGATCAAATAGAAATAGTTTATTTGTGTTTAACACAAATTATAACTTGCGTCAGGCACATGGAAAACACCATTAATGCAGAGGAACAAATACAAGCGGCCATTTCGGTAAATGATGAAATTATGTTAATAAATCAACAGCTTGTAACATAATGTTATTATTAATTTTTAATTTTAAAAGGCTTCACGTCAACATTTTTTGGATCGCATAATTTGGTGTTTGGGCCGCCTGCGTACTTGCTTAAAATCCTTGCAAAGTTCAGAAGCCAAAAAACCTATTCTACCCGAAGAAAGATCTTTTGTAGAACTTATGGATGTAGTATTCGATTTTTTAGCTCCCTACAGTAGTTATCAGGATGAAAATGATAACAATGAATCCCGGGAATACGTAAATGTAGCTGAGAATCAAGCTCAGGCCATGTTTGCTAGTCGCAAAATCCGCTCTATTGTAGACCTGGTTTTAAGTCATACATTAGCTTTTGCTAATGTGGCCCTGAAGCAGGACAAAAAAGCCTTAAGTGCCTTATGTCAAAAAGTTTTACGTGAATGCATGGCATTCCAAGAAGAATGTTCAACAGCTCTATTACCGGGAGCTAAATTCAATGAGTGTAATCGTAAACTAAAAGCCATTACTTTGGAGAACGCTTTGTATCAGTTGGAGGATTATATAAATGAAGCCTTATTACGTTTAGTTTATAATTGCTTTTTAGATTTCAATAAACTTTCCATAGATCGTCTAAGACAAGTAATTAAGGAAAAGGATGCGATCGATG
This sequence comes from Cochliomyia hominivorax, assembly GCA_004302925.2. Classification (NCBI taxonomy): domain Eukaryota; kingdom Metazoa; phylum Arthropoda; class Insecta; order Diptera; family Calliphoridae; genus Cochliomyia; species Cochliomyia hominivorax. The sequence continues at coordinate 9,886,068 of PYHX02000494.1, forward strand.
ACACGGAATTGGATGAATTAATAGCTGATTTTGATGTGAATGTTGATAGAACAACACAAATTGGCATATTTGCTATAGCATTTGCGCCAAATGTAAAAAGTAAGTTAAACAAATAACAAAAGCAAAATTAAAAGGATCTACTTTTTTCCAAAAATCTCTATTTTTTCACAAAAATTTAATTTTCAAAATTTCACAAAATTTTAATTTTCACAAAAATTTAAATTTTCACAAAAAATTTAAATTTTCACAAAAAATTTAAATTTTCACAAAAATTAAATTTTCACAAAAATTTAAATTTTCACAAAAAATTTAAATTTTCACAAAAATTTAAATTTTCACAAAAAATTTAAATTTTCACAAAAAATTTAAATTTTCACAAAAAATTTAAATTTTCACAAAAAATTTAAATTTTCACAAAAAATTTAAATTTTCACAAAAAATTTAAATTTTCACAAAAAATTTAAATTTTCACAAAAAATTTAAATTTTCACAAAAAATTTAAATTTTCACAAAAAATTTAAATTTTCACAAAAAATTTAAATTTTCACAAAAAATTTAAATTTTCACAAAAAATTTAAATTTTCACAAAAAATTTAAATTTTCACAAAAAATTTAAATTTTCACAAAAAATTTAAATTTTCACAAAAAATTTAAATTTTCACAAAAAATTTAAATTTTCACAAAAAATTTAAATTTTCACAAAAATTTAAATTTCACAAAATTAAATTTTCACTAAAAGTTGAAATTTTCACAAAAATTAAATTTCACTAAAATAGAAATTTTTACTAAAAATTGAAATTTTTACTAAAAAATGAAATTTTCACTTAAAATTGAAACTTTCACTCAAAATTAAAATTTTCACTCAAAATTGATTTTTCACTTAAAATTTAATTTTAACTAAATGGAAAAAAATTTTAAGTTGTTGTAATTGTTGTGTTCTATTTATTATATTTGTTTTTAGTTAAAACTATTGTGCGCAGTTGTTTGGCATCATTTGAATCCCTAGATTCTTGCATCATACCATCACTACAATCTAAGGGAACTTCCGATATTTTTGCCCAACTCCTCGAGCAACATTTCAATGAGGAGGTGACAAATTTTAAAAAAGCCATACAGGAGATAATCGACAGTCAAGCATTTGCTTCCTGCTACTATGACCTATTAAATCAAGTTATAACACAAAATGATAAAGATTATAATAGAGAATCTCTAGGGGATATTTTAAAAATGGCTGAATTTTTATATGAACATTTTCAATTGCCAGTTAATAATAAAGTACTACAAAAAGCAGCCAATCGTTTGGAATTATTTAAGAAATTCCATTTAATGCTACAAGAATGTCAGGCTATTTTGAAATGTGCTGGAACTCAGGACATAGAACCGCAAAGAGTTATGAAACGCTTTAAAATTTTACGTTCTGTTTTACGTAAATTTATTGATGAACTAGGTGATAGTAAAGGTATGGCGGGTAAATCACAAGTTTTCATAATGTCAGATGAAATAACATCTGATTCGCAGCAAATGTTTGCATCTATTGGTATATCGCCTTCTATACGTAGTATTTTGTACAATAATCAATCATCTATAGAAAAACGTAGACAACAGCGTTTGTTAAATGATTCTTTAAAGGCAAATAACTCTAAATTGCCACTAACTCCACCAAAAATAATAGCACCAGGCAAAGATATGAATTGCAGAGCTCTCAAAACACCACAGCAGCCAATTGAAATAAATCTTGTAAATCAAAAAAATATCCCGACATCAGTGCCAGCACAACAGACTCGTGCCAGTTTGCGTAGAAGTAAGTTTTTTGAATTTTTTTATTTGATTTATAAAAAATATTATTATTTATTTATTAATAATTTTTAGTATCTGTTAATATTATTTCATTTGTTTTTAGAGGAAAGTCTACGTACCGCTTTGTTTAAGCGACAAAAAACATGTGAAACCGAACAAATTTATAGTGTTTATAAAAATAATTCCGATAGTTTACAAATAAGTGGTAAATTTTAATTCTTTAATTTTTTATTTATAAATTTATAAACATAATTTTATTTTTTTTTATTTTTTTTTAGAAATTCTCGATCAATTAACTGGCTTATCTTCGAATTTATCTAAAAACTCTCTTAATAAAAGTATTATTTCTAATTAATTGCTTTACTTTCGATTTTAATTAATTTATTCTTATAAAAATTAAGTTAAGAAAATTTCTTTAATTTGTAAATTTACACTTTAAAAAGTGTATTCGTTTATTTATTCTTAATGACTAAATGATTTCAAATCAATTTCCCATTAAAAAATAATAAATTTTAGTATTATTATTAAAAACTGAGAAAATACACAAATGTATTTTTAATTAATTTGTATTTTTATTTGTAAGTTTGTATTAAAAAATCGTAATTAAAAAAATTTGTGTACGTTATTTTTTAAAATGTTTAATAAAAATTAAATAAAACAAACATTTTGTATGATTTTGTAGAACGTAATTGTTGCAAGAGCTGAAAAATAATAATAATCTTGGTATTTACGTTGGTTTGTGTTTTGATTTAAATCCAGACCAAAAAAATTGGCCATTGCGAGTACATAGATATTCAGGACTGAAAGAGGTAGGATTGGACTGGTAGTTAAACAAATATGGTGTATAATGTGGTCCTTCGTCACATACAGGACATAGGTTTATGACGGATTGCCTAATACAAGACCAGTAGGCTTTGAGCCAATTATTCCATTCCGATATCAGTCTGCAATGATCGGTGGTCGTAGTCAAATATTACATACTGAGTATTATCACTAACCGGCTCAAGATTGTTTATGAACTCATTTCAAAAATTAGAGAGATAAAATTGGGTTCAAAAATAAAAGTAAGGTAAAATTGTTATCAATCAGCGTCATAACTAAGTCCAAGTATCGGGAAATACGTTTTTACCTATAACTCAGAAACTAACGGTCCGATTCAGCTCATAAATCTACTATGGTATTTGATATTTAACTGCTAAATCTTTAGCTCTTATAGAATCTTAAAAAATTGCTATCGTTTGATATACACACATCTAAGGTTCATAGCGACAGGAACGCAGCTAAAAATTTACAGGCAAAAAGCCGAGCACGGAAATTGACAGGTTTTCAAAAAAAAAAAAAAAAATAATATAATGTATGACTCAACGTTTGTTCTGGAAATTGTTTTCTATTGCTCGAGTGAATGTTGAATAAAAGTTTAGATCCCAAAATTTCGTAAAAAAATCCTTGTCATGGTATGCAGTTGCAGCAAATGAAGCCAAACATTTGTTACAATGCAGAGGCCATGGTGGATTACTTCTTCCAATTTATAGCAGGATAAGATCCTAAAAAGAGAAGAAAGAGGAAACAAGAAATAGAAGAAAAGTAATAGAAAATAAAAATAATCGCCGTTAACCGATGTTACCAAAAAACCGGTCAGCCCACTTTTAATATAAGTAAAATGAGAATTTGTAGTTCAACGACTGCAGTTCATCTAGCCTATCCAGAAATTGCCGGGCTATGAAGGTGTTCCACTGACTCCACTTCATTCTCATCCTTACACATCCTGCAAATGCTTGACGCGCCTGAATACCATTTTACCGCTTCTATTCGGCAGTGTCCCATCAGAAATCTTATAAACCTCCTCAGGCAGACTCTGTCGGTGCTTAATTGTAGGCTCGTGCCCTTGACATCCTACAGTCGCTTCTATCCATCCACATGCGTTAAGCTCTCCACAGAACATTCTACCAATATATTGTGTTGTAGAAAAAGTACAAGGGAGGGTTGATCTGCTATCAATTACCAGACATGCCCTTAGCCGATCCACCACAAGCTAGTCCTTTTGCTATTTCGTTACCGTTTGTGTTGCAGTGTCCCGGTACCTAGCAAAGTCCGACCATGTGTGTCAGACTATCTCTACACTTCCAGACCAATATCGAATTCACATAGTGACTACTAAGTGTATATATTGACAGTCACCCCTACATTCACATATTCCATAGCCAATTCCGCAACTCTCCTAAGACTCCTAAAATTTCCGCCTGGAATACACTGCAACTATCCGGACCTTATATCATAACCCACGAGATAGAACACCGTGCTAAAGTGTGGTAGATTTTAAACTGATGTGGCCTACCTGTGGCAGAAAGCTTTATAAAAACTTTAATGAAAAAACGTGCAAAATTTCAACATAATAATAATTTCAATTAAAACTTTAAGTTTAGTGGTTTCGTTTCTATTTACTTATATGTATATTATTTTTCTTTCTCACTCCTTTGACTTTAAAGATTCAATATTTATAAAATTTATAAAAAAATCTATTTACACACATACATAACAAATGTATGTGCTAAAACATGTATATTAATTATAAAATATATTTATTTATTAAAAAAATGGCAAAAATTATTATATTAAATTTTGTTAATAATTTCATTAATAAATCTCTGTTTATAAAGAAAAGACTTTAATAAAACTTAATAATTAAAATTAAACAATTTTGTTAATAAATTTATTTAAGTATAAAATAAAAACATAAAATATATTCAGCCATCAATTTTGAGAAAAGTATTTAACTTTACAATTAAAAAAAATGAAATTAATATTAATTAAAATTTGTCAATGTAATTATTACATAAAATATATGTAATTAAAAATACTTAATTATTAATACAATAATAAGAGAGACTTGGATTTTAGTAAAAAAAAATAAAATAAAAACAGATAAAATAAGATTTCTAACTTAATTTTTAATTGTTTTTTAAACAAAATTGCTTACAAATTGCATTACATGTGTATGTGTGTGTGTGTGTAAGTGTGTATTTTATTAAAATATCACATTATCAAAAATGCATAAATACATGACTAAATAATGATGACATATTAATATGAAAAATAATATTAAATAATGTTTATATGTTAGAAAATATTTTATAAAATAATAATTATGATTAGATTTTGTATATAGTCATGAATTGGCAGTATCTACTACATCTGTACCAGGCATATTTGATGATAGATCTATGGAAAAACGATGAACATCTGGATGTAAATTTACAGAGGATGAAGAACTATCGGTTTTATCCTCATCTTCTGCAGTATCTTCTGGCGAAGACATTGTGAAACGTTCTAAACTGTAGTAAACACCCTCATCATCGATGGTAGAGAATTGTGTAAAGTTTTTGTGGATAAAAATTTGTTGGGCCTCATTGCCATCCAATTTTAAACAAGACAATAATTCAGGTTTATCACTCGAACCCGTTAGACCAGACCAATTGCTACCATCATCTTTCTCTACACTGGCACTGAAAACATTATTTTCCAGCAATTCATCACTGGTAATAGTTTGCTCTAAACTATTATTAAGTACAAGCACATTATTTTTAAATTCTGGTGAATTTATAAGCATATAATTCAAATTCAATAAATTATCACCACCAAGTCTCTGATGTTTAGAATTAACTTTGAAATCAACTTCTTCCATACTTTTTTGTGAATTGAAACGTGAACTGTGTCTCTTTTTATTACCCAAATCTAAAGGATTATTAATTACATAATTCATATTCCAAAAGCATATTTGTTCGGCAACACTAATCAATACATCGTTGTGGGGTGAGAAACGCAAATCATTGATGGGTTTCACATGAGATTTGAGACAAAACATTAATTGCGGTTTATAGTCATCAATTAATTTCCAAATTTCAATATCTCCTGTGGAACGTAAATCTTCACTTGTTGTATTTTGTAGACCGATGGCCAAAAGTTTATTATTTGAGGCTGCCAAACAGGTTATCCGTAAAGAATTAACAGTTGGAATTTCAGAACGTTTCAAACAACTAATTGATCCATTGCTGTCTTTATCCAAAGTATAAATCTTTAAAATGAAAAAAGAAGAAGGGAAAATTTTTGTTAATTCATATTAAACTGAGTTCAAATCGTATTTTAAATAAAAATGTTATTAAATGTTAGAAAGTATAATCTGTATATTAGAGTGATGGAATTTTAGAATTGCAAAAACGTGCAATTTCTAATAAACCGGTTAACCGTTTTTTGCCAAATATTAAAACGCCTTAAAATATAAAAATCCGTTCATATATTTGAACTCTGATAACCAATAAACCTTTTAAAAACTCTTAAGATACTTTTGGTTTATAATTATGATTATTTCTTTTAAATTATATTTTAGAAATAAAACGCATTTTAAATGCTTTGGAGTACATCGTTTTTTTTTTTTACCTTCCAGCATCACAAGTGTTGATAGTGGGAATTTTCTAAAACCCCATAAAGTATAAATATTCCTGCCATGTACATGGTCTGTCTGTTAAAAACATTCTCACAATCATCAAAATATTCCGAATTCAAAACAAATTGTCAAAATTGCTTGTTATTGTTTTAAGCAGTTAAATTAAACAAAAAAGTTATAGACCGATATCTAAGTTAACCTCAAAATTTAAGATAAAAACCGTTTGTCAATTTTGGAAAAACTATTTATCAGATTGAAATAAAATTTAACTATGATGTATTTGTGTGTAAATGTGTAAAGTGTGTTCAACTGTAATGTTGTTGAAACTTCATACATACATATATACATGTGGTGGAGGTTTTTATAAAGCTTGACATTGAAAATGATCTTTAACTCAGTGAAATTGTAGACATGATTTCAAGATTTTTGAATCGACTATAAAAAATTATCTTTTGTAAATAAGTTTTTTTTATTTTGAATACAATTATTTCCTGCATGTTCCAAATTATATGAAGAGTCATTACTGTTTAGATCTTTAGATTTAGATCCAGTATCTTTCATATCAGTTTTTGTGAAATTATTAATGAAAGGTTCACCTATTTGAGGCTATTTGAGGAGAAAAACCTGCTTTCTTCGAAATGTCAGCTCTTCAGAAAAACCGAAACCGACTTAACAAACAAAAAAGTTAAAACCGGTTATTAAAAACCTGATCGATCCTCTAAATATATATATAAAATGAATATGTGTTTCTTTGTTTGTGACTTATGGACAGCTAAAATACTGGATCGATTTTGTTGAACTTTTCACAGAACGATCCTAATATATTCGAAAGTAATAAAAGCTATAAAAAACTTTTATCGGATCAGAAGGAAAGTTACCCCATAGAAAGAAAATATTAAGTTCCAAATATCTAAAGAACTATTACATTGAGAGTTTTCATATTTGGTCCCAATTACTTTCTCAATTATAGGATTTGGGGGAGGTAGGAAAGATGTACCAAAAAATTAGAGAATATATAGAAGAATTAAGGTGTAAGATTGAAAAATTCTTAACATACATACAATAATAGAAAGGTACCCACTAAACTTAGAGCTTTTTTATTTGATTAAAATGTTTTTATTTTATCGTTTTAATCACCAGTGATGAAATTTTAAACTTTTTCCGGAAACCCTTTTTGGTAATTTTTTTTGTGCTCTTCAATTTTCTTTTAACAAGAGTCTAAAATCTCCCTTAGCTCCGGACAATTTGGAGAATTTGCCTCTCTTGTTACAAATACCATATTAATGTTGCTATACCACTCAAGGGCTTGTTTACGATAGTGAAAGGATGCTAAAAAGCTGACTTTTTGTAAATTTCGGAATTTTTAGAATTTGGCTTCTTTTGCTGCAACTGCTTATTGCTTGCCATAACAAGAAATTTTGACTGCTTTTGGATCCTCTCTTTTTCAATATTCTCTCGAGCATCAACAACATATCACATCTGTGACCAGGAAGTAGCGAAAAATCTGTCAGTACATACGTTTCATCATCCATTTTTAACTTCAATTTCAGTACTCTGTTTTTGGCCTCGTGCTCTGTTTTTGGCGTTCCTGTAGGGAACTTTTTGAGTCTTTTATGTTTTTAAACCAGCATTAGTTTTAACTTGCCGTACCAAATAGTCTGAGCACTGAGCTAACCGGGGTGATTTTATTTCCGTATGTGTTGAGAGTTCTTTTGAAAATACTTTTTCATAGATAGAAGAATGGTTTACTTTTCCATCTGAACCATGGTTTTGTATTAAGAAGCAAGTTCTCCGTTGCTGTTTAATAACATTGTAAACAGTTTGACAGCAGATCTTTGAAAGCTTGAACTTTTTGTACGACCAAGTTGAGTTTTGTTGAAAATATATAATATTCTGGTCACTCATTTTAATTAGATTAACAATATATTGATTTGTTTGACATTAAACATAATAACTGATTTGTTTAAAAAGGTAACTTGATAAAAACAAATAATACTTGGTTAAAGGTTTTAATGAAAACCGCCTGTTAAGAATTTTTCGATCTCGCTCCTTATAACGCAGTATTATTGTTAATTAACGAAATTAACGAATTAATTTTTCAAATATCTTGAAATTCACTTATGACTTTTTGACCAGATTTAAAGGTAATTTACTATACTGTGCGACATATATAACTGATTACTTAAAATAGTTAATATAGATGTGATAGAGCTCTCAATATTAATTAATTTTCATTAATAAATATTATTTTTCTCATTTTTATGAAATATTAAGATGGAGTGAGTTTCTTATGATTTTTAGGAAAAAAGGTTTCTTTATTAAATGATTTTAATTAAGTGATTTCTTGTAGAGTTGACATTTTGTGTTTAAAGTGCATTTAGAATAATTATACACAGTTATTAAAGTGTAAAACAAATTTTATGAAATCTTTACCTTTTCAATAATTAAATCAAAATTTATATTTACATAACATTTGATATTTTTAAGAGAGAAAAAAAGTATAGCAAGTAGAACTGTAGAAAATAAATTATTTAATAAATAATAGAAAAGATAAATAAAATAAAAAACTAAATTAATAAATTAAAATTTCTTTCTATTTTTTTTATTTAAATAGAAATTATAAAAGAAAATCGTATTAATACTTACATGTACAGCATATTGAGAGAAGCCCAAAAATAGTACATTATCTTTTAGATCACAAGATGATAAATTATTGCATGCTTTAATCCCAATAACAATATTCACTTTATCGGGATTTTTAAAAAATCCTTCACAATCAAAAATCTGCAGGGGAAAAAGAAGTAAAAAATCAAAAAATTATAGAAATAAATATTTTTCTTTTATTTTCGAACATACCAGTGCTGCTCCACAATTGTTAATAATTAATAAATGAGTATTCATAATGATTTTGCAATACTTTGTTTGTGTTTGTAGTAATTTTTCCGAATGTTCAATTTGCATATGTTTAAAATATGTTAATTCGTTGGCATTTGATGTTATAAGTATATTATTGTCCATGGTTTTTAAAAAGAAATCCTTTTCAACGACATCATTGGCTTTAACCAATAAACGTTTCTCCAAATAATCATAAATTTCACCATTATTAAATGCAACAATAAGTTTACTTTTAAAACAATGTATTCCAATTATATTCTGTTGTACATCTAACGATGGTAATATCGATATTTTTTTTGTATCGCTAAGACAAATTTGATGAATCTGAAATGAATGAATAAGGAAAATTAAATATTGGAAACAATATTATATGTATATATTTATGTCATAACAAATATAAGATTCTTTCAAGTTCGAGAACAAAGCAATTTTCAGAGATTGAAAAATTCTTAACACACGTTTATCGTTCAGACTTTTTTGATCAAGTTTCTTTAGTAAAACATGTTAGTTATTATGTTTAATGTTAAACAAATGTATATATTTTTAAGCAAATTAAGAAGGGTGACCAGAAAAAAACATTCTAAAATTATTAAATATTTTCAGCAAAACTCAACTTGGTCGTAAAAAAACCTGGCCAAGCATCCAAAGGTCAGATGTCAAACTGTTTAAAATGTTATTAAACAGTATCGGGAGAACTTGTTCCTTGATATAAAACCTGGTTCAGTTAGCAGGAATGGTGATGAATGATGTTTCTAAAGTCATTTTATTTTCAAAAGAGCTCACTTTATATTCGGCAGGAAAGCGGTCCTTTAGCTTAGTGCTCGGTAATTCAAATTAAGAAACATACAAGACTCAAAAAGTTACTGACAGGAAGGTTGCTAAAATTTAGAGGCCAAAAACAGAGCAGTTGAATTCAAGTTGTCTAAAAAATATTTCTGCTTTATAATTGATGATGAAACGTATGTACTGCCAGATTTCCTGTTGTCAATGCTCGCAAGAACGTTGTGAAAAGTTTAAGAACCCAAAAGTTGTCAAACTTTAAAAAAAGACAGAGATGGACTATTCGAGCACAAAACGTTAATGGAAGAGTTTCTTAAAAATGTTCAAAATTTCATCACTGATGATTAAAACTCAATAAAAATTGTAAATTGTAATAATAATAAAAAGGTTTTCGATCTCATTCTTTAAAACTGATTTTTGTTAAAAAAAATAGAAAAGTTTTTATTTGAATTTTCAGATTGACTTAGAAATCGGTCTATACTTTTTACTAAGCACTTATGTGATTCCTTTTCAGCATTACACAAAACTATCCATCCTTCTGTTTTAAGTATGGAATGGGCAGAGGTTAGCTTTCAAGTATGTCATTCATATGCCTCTGAGGAAAATTCAATTGTGTAACTTGAAGTTAGAATGATGCCTTCGATGATATCCAAGAAGGACAAGTTCCACTGTCTGTTCACTTGGTCTATGCTTATTAAAAACATGAGTGATTTAAATGCCATTAGCTGTTAATGATGTTGATGAAATATACATTTTAAGGAATCCATACTAATAACGAGATGACAATTTAGCTAAGGAAAGAAACTCAAGAGTCTTCGCGATATGTGATAATAGGGAAATTCGCATCCTTCTCAGATTTCTGCACTGGGATGACCCTATCCATTTGCATTCATTGTTTATATCCAGTTTCCTCTTTGAGAGGTTAAAAACCGTTGTCAATTACTTAACTTTTTGTTCGCCAAGATTCTTCAACATTAGTCAAGGTATACCTTTAAGGCCAATTGCCTGCGATGGTTGTAGAGTATCCATGACTGGTAGATTTTGAAGTTTACAAACAACACTTCATTTGACCTTATCTCCCTCAGGATGCTCAATGAGCAGTTGACGAAAAGCTCACTAGAATTCTTTAGAGTTAGATTTTTCTTTGTAATTAATTATTTGCAGCAAATAGAACTATGGATAACTTGCTTAGGTTTTCAACAACGATTTTTAGAGAAAAAACTTTAATTTGTTACCATATTTTCACTTACCCTATTTTTTGAGTCCACTGCATATAATGTATCATTTTCTTCACATACATCAAATAATTTATTGCCAATGTATCTAGTATAAATCTGTTCAAATGATGCTAACTCATCTGATTCATTTTGACGTAGGGGATTATGATCCCAATCCAATTTGCTACCATTAGTTAAATGTAAACCAAAAATATATAAAATATTTTTGTGATTACAGCCACAAACAATCATCGATTTATATTTGTCATCATCCAAATCATAATTGTCAATTGAGCTTATACTTTCACTAACAATACTCTGTAATGTTACCGAGCGTTTGGTAATATCAAAAACATTAATCCCTTTTTGAGTGCCCAGTATTAGATATTGATTATCTAATAATAATTTAGCGCAATTAATAATGTTATCATGATTCTCATATAATAGTTCAAGATTGCTTTTCTCAAATGAGTCAAATATTAAATTTAGACGCAATATATAACGTTGAAAAACAAATATAACATAATTTTGAAATACCTCATGATATATGAGTTTATCATTATCGGGAAATTTTAGTTCTAAATTCTCAAGTTGTGTGTTTTTACGTTTAAGAAATTGAACATCGATTTTATTATTTTCCTTGTAATAAATAATCATGTAATGTTTTTCATTTAGTAAACAAACGCTGTGGATTGTTTTGATCTTAACATTGTAGGGATTTTCAAATGATTTCTTATATTTTTTATCTTTTTTATTCCAATCGAAAAACATAAGTAAACCACCACCAAATGCTACTAATATTCTATTATTATTGGGATCCACATAAAATGTTTGAATTTTTTCACTTGGATTATAGTAATTAGAAATGATTTGTTCATGGAAAAATTTTTTGTTTGTATCATCTTTTAGACGGGGTTTGAAATTGGCATTAGATCTTTGTTTTGAAATACATCTCTTTTCTTCGGTAATATTCCATAATTTCAATGAACCATAACAGTCTTGTGTTAACACATGATTGTAATCATCAATTATTTTCATATCGACTATATTAATACCCTTCATTAGGGGCATTTCACAACATTTGCTGCCCAATGTTAAGTCTATTAACAATACCTTATGATTGGACAAAACAACAATGCATAAATCATCATCTAAAAGTCGTATTAATTTCGCTGTTTCTGGTAGATTAAATATAGGACGCCATTGTTGATATTGATTTCTAAAGAGAGAGAGAAGATAAGTAATCAATAAGATTGAGTTAAATTTTAAAGAATTTTGCAAATTCACCTTTCAGTAAACCACAAACGTTGAGGAAATTTTTTTACTTGCTTCAAGGCCAATTCTTTTATAAAATCTTCTGTAGAGAATAGAGCATATTGTAGGAGACAACAATCTGGAAAATATTTTATTTTCTCCTCTATTTTAGCTAGAAAATTTTCAAATTTTCTTAATGAAAAATTTCTTTCTGCACTTGCAATTTCAACACTGTAAGTATGTAAATCGGCAATGGTGTCGTTCAGTCCCACCAAACGAATTTTCTGACCCAAAAAACCAAAATCTGTGTAAAGTGTTGGCAGTAAATGTTTATATGATGAACGGTACAAGTGAAAACCGATGCAGTGAAAAAAATATCCATCATATGAATAAATATCTATATCGACATCCTTTCGATTGTTTAAATGATCTTTAACTCTAAAGCGATAAAGGGATGGAATAAAAAAAAGTAAATTAAAAATTCAATTTCTTTTTGTTACTTACTCGTAGAAATCGACAATTCTTGAGTGCAATTCCAAAGGATCAATAATACTTTTTATGTTGTTGCAATTTCTTATATATGAACTGTACATAAATTTAACACAACATGTAATAGTTTCTTGATCATCAAGCAATACTCTTTGTACAAAGAAATGATCATGTAATTTATTAATAAAATGTTCAGTTTCATAAGTTCTCATATTCCACAAGAAGGCTAATAACTGAAAACAAGTAAACGTTAGAGTGTGATAATAAAGCACTATAAAAATAAATATCATTTAGTTAATTTACTTTAACTGGTATTTGGGCACATCTGGGAAAGACAGATAATGTTGCAAATAATTTTAATTCATCTGGTGTAAAAATCTCTAAAGATTTTTCTATTTCTTGTTTAAGTTTTCTATTTGATATTCTGTAAATGGAAAAATCTGTAAATGGAAATTCCCAATTCTCAAAGTAAATTCATAATAATACATACTCGAAATTATTAATATTTTTCATACATTCAATCCAATTCGATTTCTTCTGGCTTATGTGTTTCGCAATAATACTTAGTGAACATGGTTCACCAAGACTCATATGATAGATATCATTGGCCAAAGGGATACTATCCATACGCCAATCATAATTAGCATTTTTATATTTGTCAATCAATAAATAAAATTCATTTAGAGTTAAACCTTTATTAAGTTCAAGATGTTTATTGAGACTTGTCGGCATAGAGTCACTGACTTTTCTATTACGCGTTATAATCAAACGTTTGCATTCCAAATTAAAAGCATTAATACATTTGTTGTTTTGTACATTGCATAAGACTAACAAACATTCATTGTTTTCTTTTTCACTGAATAAACATTTGATTTGTTCCTTTAGACGAATGAAATTTTCTTTTGTATAATTAACATTGTAGAATTGATGATCATGTTTCAGTTGATACATAAGATTTTTTAAGGCTTCATAATCTTTTTCCTGCGAAATGCATTCGGAGCAATCAATCCAAAATATTTTAAATTTCATTGATTTTAACACATCAAAATCTGAGCAAACATCATATGCTAACCACTTTTTACCACTGCTTAAACCGCCTAAAAGGACAACACTATTGTGGGGTTTAAGTTTACGAAGAGCTGAGCGTAAAGCTATATACTGTAAGAGTAAATAAGAAAATTAATAAAAAAAACAAGTAAATAAATATATCTATATATAAAAATGAATCTGTGTTTGTTTAATTGGTTGTTTGTTTATTTGGGACTTATAGACGGCTAAACTACTGGACCGATTTTGCTGAAATTTTCCTGACAGGAACTCTGCTTAAAATTTATAGAATATTGAAATAAAGTTTTCCAAAAAACATTCTTGGTGTACAAGAAGAATGTTCTGGCAGATTTTTCGCAACTTCCTGGTCAAAAATTGACTGTTGGTGATGCGCGAGGGAATGTTGAAGAATTGTTTATGACTCAAAATTCCCAACAAGTTTTTGGTATGCAAGCAACGGGCTCTATAAATACCGAAATATTCATCGAGGAATGTTACATAGAAGCTCCATTCATAAGACTTCAAAATGTGTCTACTTATTTTTGGCCTGACTTGGCATCCTTACACTATGGCTAACAAAACCTTAAGTGATATAAGAAGAATAATGTGGTATTTGTAAAGAGGCAAACCCTCTAAACTGCTCGGAGCTAAGCTAAGTAGAGAGATATTCTATTGGAGAGAACAAGAAAGGTGTCCACAAGTCTGCTAGAGTTTAAACAGAGATGGACTACCGATCAAAGCAAGAGACAGAAAACATTATGGAAAAGTTAATGGAAGTGTTTACGACAAAGGTTCAATATTTTATTTCTAGTGATTAAAATTATAAAGTGAGAGGTTTTTTTAATTTGTTTCCAACAACTTTCTTAAGGAAATGTTTTACAGCACAAAACGTATGAAGGGGAATGTGCTTCGCCCATACAAAGCAAATATTGAATAACGAATATCTAATGAACTATAACAGCGATAGTTCTCAAATTTGGTCCCAAACTTTCTCAAGTAACTGTTTTACTAGATAAAACTTAGGACAGATAAGACCAGGGGAGAAGCATTGCCCATACAAAGCAAAATTTTTTGTGGCGTAACGAAGTTTGCCGGGTTTGCAACTGTAAGTTTGTGATTTCGTTTTTGTTAACATATATGTATATTAAGAATTTTTCAATCTCACTTCTTAGACACTTTACCTCTTTAGTGCGATGTACATTATATTTTGTATGTTTGTGATTTTTAGACTGCATTGAACTTAATTTAATTAAATATTTTATTGTTTCATCACTGTGACATTTTACTTCATTTTCAATTTTCCTCACTATCCAATCATAATATTTTTCTATTTTCTTTAGAAATTCTCGGATTTGGTCATCATGCATTGTTTGTAAAATCCAAATTAAATGAAAAATTTGTTCATCCTTGTTCTCCTAAAATTAAAATTAAAAAAATATGAAACTCGAAGAAAAATATTTTTGAATTTTAAATTGGAAGAAAAAAATTACCTGTTTTATTATGTAATCTAATGAGGTTCTAGTAAATAACAAGTTTATATCATCCAGAACATCTTCAATATCAAAATCTTTAAGAAAATCTAGTAAAAAAATTGATATTAAAACTGATAAAGCTGTAGCTTTAGATTCACTAGAACTACGTGTGTGGACATACATATTGCAGGATTATTTGAGGAGCTGATTAAAGATAAAATATAATAATTAAGAATTAAATTATATAATTTATAGTTTATTTAACTAAATATATAAAGAATACTTTTATGTTCATATCAAGTGTATTTTTAGAGAAGATTTAACAAACTGATTTATGGCCATTTGACATTGAACACTGTTTATGGTCAAATGACATACTTTAAATTCTATAAAAGATTTTCATTTAAAGTTTTTTCTTTTATTATAATCTTACAAATGAAAACAACAAAATGTTGGTTTCATAGTTGTACCCTATACCATCATAGCGCAGTCATTTCAAAAATTATTTTTTTGGAAAATTACATACATGGCATCGATACAAAACCCATATAAGGTCCCTTCCCGGAAAACAGTTTTGAGGTTTATCTTTATACAAATCAGTCTCATTTTAATCTCGGTCCCTCGATAAAAAACCCGTAGAAGGTTCCTTCCCGAAAAGTTTTGAGGTTTGTCTTTATGCAAATCAAACTCATTGAAATTGTCATAATTATAGTTCTAATTATATTTCTACGAATATGGGTCCATATTTCGCTATAGTTTCCATATAAGGCTCCGTCCTGGAAAACAGTTTAAAACTTATAAAACTTGAATATAAACCATTTATATTGTTCCAACTATCTTAATATATGTCATTAATTTGACAATTATCGGTTCATATTTTTCTATGGCTTCTATTGTAAACACAAACTTTACATTAACGTTTCTATAGTGCTTTCTGTCCCCATTTCTAGACATCTTTTTTGTGTTCTTCAAATCTGTATTAATAAGAGTCCAAAATCTCTCTACTGGCCTTAGCTGGTCGGGCTAAAAAGTAAGTGGACACATTATGAATTCTATTAATGAAAGTTAACTTTTTTGTCAACATTAATTGGCTTCTTTTGTAGCAACTGCATATTGTTTGCCATATCAAGAAGTTTTAGTGAAATTTCCCAATTTTTCTTTAACATTCCCTCTGAACATCATTGCATAATATTTCACTAACTATTATCGAATGGTTAATCTTTATCTTTAGTTGACATCAAGTCTAAATAAGTCTACATTAAGCCAAATTTTCATACATTTGTATATCATACAACAAGTATTAGAATACTTTAAAACGTGCTAATAACTAATGACAACAAGTAAAATTTTTACGGCCGATCAAGCCCAACTTTATAATACCCTACAGATCGCACATTGCTCTTTACTTTTATTTATCTTAATTTCACCAATTACAATCCTATCTACAGCGATAAAGTGATATTTGGAATGTGGGTTGTATCGGATCTATGAGAAAGAAATGGACCGATCCTCGTTTTTGACTCAATAATTGATTCAAAGTCGAACGGTATACTAAGAAGTGGTGGTAGCAGTAAGAGTAAAGGCATGATAAATAATTGACTCACACTTGAAGAATTTTGTTTCTTTTCATGATACTCATTTATATAAGGAGTGAGATTGAAAAATTCTTAACATATTTATATTTCTAAAAACGAAAGCATACAGTTTTATTATTATTATTTTTTGATCGTAAGTTTTAATTACCTTTAGAGGATTTGCCTCTCCTTGTACAAATACCAGACTATTTTTCTTGTAACACTTAAGGACCTGTTTACCATAGTGACAGGATGACAAGGCAGAACAAAACTAAATGAATACGTATGAAGTCTTATTAATAGAAGAAGCCTTTTTTTACTTATATAAAATTATTAACCAGGAAAGTGCTATCAATCTGCTAGAACATAAGATTCGTCAACCTTTATGTAGCAAAAATATTTTTTTAAGGAAATTAAACTTTTTACGCCAATTAGTCCGACCACTAAGATAACCAGGCTGCTTTCTGAATGTGTGAAAATCTTTTGAAAAACCTTTAAAGTTTTTGCCATTAGAAACATCATGTGGACCCTGAATCAGGTTTTCTATCAACGCACAAGATCTTCCAATACTGTTAAACGAAATTGGAAACAGTGTGATGCCTGACCATTGAATGCTTGATCAACTTTTCTTCATACCAACTTGAATTTTGTTAAAAATGTTCAATAATTCTAGTACGCACTTTTTTCTGATCACTTATTTTAATCAGATAAATTTCTTTGTGTGACATGTTTTAAAACATAACTTGATCGAAAAATACTCAAATAATAGTTGAATTAAAAATTTTAATATAAAAAATGTGTTAAGAATTTTTCGATCTCATTCCTTAAAATAAGGTTATTTGAAAGTTGGTTGTGGTATGCTTTAATTAAAATATCTTATCATCTGTAAGTTTTATAAGCTTATATGGGTGCACCCGGAAAAATTGGAATGCACATAATCAAAATTTCATATGCTAACAATAATAATTTACACTAAATTTTATCAAGGTATCTCTAAAATTCCGACAACGTTTATATGGAAGCTCATCTTTCAATGGACCTCAAATGTAATTCATAGTCCAATGGCACATTTTTTCTGCATGTTACAAACACACAATTACACCGACCACCTGCGATGGCGTAGAGTATAACAAAAACAATTAGTAAGTAAACAAAAATTTCATAACAGAGACGAAAAGAGAAAAAAGAGAATAATTTAAAATTGACAACTAATTTGAATAAAACAAAAACAACACAAACAATGTTGGTAAAGGTAGGAGTAAATTTGTTGTTATTTTTAGAAAGTTGAATGAACTTTGAATTTATTAAAATAATTGTAAAAAATTTATATAATAAAAATACATTTTTTTTAATATTTGAAAAAAAACTGTAATTGTAACAAGGCCAAAAAACAAAATTAATGAAAAAAAACTGTACAAGTTGTTGGCAAAACTAAATTTAGCAAAAAAAAAAAAAAAAAAAAACACTAACGTGCGTATGTGATGCCAAAACTGCAATTTCTTTAGTTGTAATAATACTAACAAATACATATGAACATATGCATATAAATTTGTATATATATTTTATTTTAAAATTCAAATTTCCCAGAATAATTTAAATATGTATATTTCAATAAATTTCTTTATGTTAATAATAATAAAAGATTTATTAATCATCGTTAACTAGATAAAGAATAAATTTAGTTTAGTCTTCTTTTACCAGTTAAGAAGAATGTAAATTATATTTATAATAAATTATTTTTACCTTGTTTTATATATGTATTTTTTTCAATTAAAATTATAAATATTTTAGTTATAAAAAATTTATTAAGTTGTTTCTTTTTAAATCTTTTTTTATCAAACTTATCAATGCACTTGATTTTCTTTTTCTTGCTTCACTTTTTTCTTTGTTTATGCTACATTTGTCTTGGAAGAATTGCACTTTTGTTATTGTTTTTATTTACTTAACGATTTTCTAGAATGTTGTTTTTTTAATAGACAATTTTCACTAAAATAACTAAAGTTATTAATTTACAATTTTATTAAAAAAATAATAATTTAATAATGTTGCTGATTATGCCAAAATAAATCTAATCTATCTTTTATGCGGTGGTTTGTTAAACAAATATTTTTTGTTAGTGAAAAAAAAAGCAGAATGTTGCCATATTGAAAATAAATTTAAAGTCGTTTTTACACCGTTGAGTTAAGCGCTTTTTATAATGTTTCATTGGAGTTAATATCATAATACGAAAACTCGAAACAAAATTTTCTTTTCAAATGATCTTTGTTTCTTCTTTTAGGAGATTAAAAAATAAAGCTCTTTTTTCGAATAAAATTTCAATCTTCATTTTTTCTATTTTGCTCTGTGCAAAACGGAAAAATATTTTATTATTCTTTATGGAAGAGCAAAAAAAAGATGTTCATTTTTTTACTCCTCAAAATTGCGAAATGGTTGAAAAGAAGACAAAAAAGAAACAAAAAAATGTGCATACACAAGCCCACAAAAATTTCTTGTCGCAAAAAACTTACTGTTGATGTAGTATACTAAAATATGTAATTTTATAATTTTTTAGATTAAACTCTTATTCGAATGCGATTTAAAATAAAACTCTTTTTTTTAATTAAATTAAACTCTTTGAAAAATGCGATCTTACGAAGAATAAATAAAGAGTGAAAAACTTATTGTTAATATTAAATTTTTGCTTAGGCCGAGCCTAAATCTGTAATAGCATGCACCGCAAATATATTTTTACAATAATAAAAAAGGTACATTTTTCCACTCTTTTTTATAATATATTTTTCTATAATATAAAAAAGAGTTTAAAAATGAATATATTTTTGCAATAATAAAAAAGTTACGTTTTACCACTCTTTTTTTTACTCTTCAAAGAGGTTAATTTTAATTCTTAAAAAATAGTTTTATTTTTTATCACTCTTCGAAAAGAGTTTATTCTAAAAATGATAAAAATCAAATAAGATAAAAAACAGCGAAATATAAAAAGAGTTTAAAAATGAATAATTTGCACAAATTGTTTTGGAGTCGTGTGTAGCAGAAAAATATGTTTTTTATTAAATTGAAAAAAGGAATGTTTGCATGTTTACAATATTTGTATGGATAAACATGAGTACTGACATATTAAGACGTTTTGTTGAGAGTTCTTTTTTATTCTTAACTTAAAGAAGAGTAAAAAATGTTTGTTTAATTTTTATACTGTCGACCACCAAAAGTGTTGATATTAACTTTGTCATTTCGTGTGTAACACAAAGATTATTTTTGTAACTGCAAAGAACATATGTTATTAATTTAACCAATATCAGACCTGTTTGATATAGCTCCCATAAAAGACCCCTTTCTGGATAACGGGTTTGAGTTTATAAAACTCTTTAATGTAGACAAATATTATTATAATTTGTCGCACCTTGTTAAGATATACTTCAAATACAAGGCCCATTTTCGAAATATGGTAGAATGTACCAATAACTTCCATTTAAGGCCTCTTCCCGGAAAGTGCTGAAATTTTATACAAAATTTTTTTAAGTGTAGTTAATATGTGATGTGGAAGGACATTCTAATATGACTTTTTCAGAAGAGACTTAGCCCACTTATTAGCGAAAATATGGGACTACAATAATTAATAATTTGAAAAATTTTGTTTTTCGTTTTAGAACCACTGTGCAGTGGTTCATTTGTAATAAATGAATTTAACATTTCAGAATTAAATAAAAGTTATATCATTGTTTTTATTGCTGTATATTTCCAAATATCTTATGATATATTTAAATAAAACTTTAAAATATACTTTATTGGTTATAAAAAGAATAAACTAAAATTAAAAACAAATACAAAAAATTATTAAATCATAGAAAAACTAAAAACTTGTTATTTGTGGTAAAATCGTGCATATGGGCATATACTATATTTTTTCTTTGTTTTCGAACTAATTCATTCAATTCATAAACGAACTGCTTCTTTATCTAAAACTTAATCGTTAAGATCATGACTCATATACATGGGATTTGGAGAGTCACATTCTTCGAATACCATATCTTCATCACCCGCGTGCCAGCGTACAGTTCGAGTACCACTCGTTTTAAATCTAAATAACGATAGAGTCGCAACGAAAAAGGAAAAGAAGTTCAATCATTAGTTTTAGTTAATTTGAAGTTGTTAAAAAGAGAGGAAGTTATATTTTTTCTGAAACATATTTTAGAACATATAAAATTAATAACGTTGATAGAACCTGTTAGAGGGTGGTGGAGGTGGCGGAGGGGCTGAACGTGGTGGTGTACGACGAGCCCTGAGAGAAAAAAGGAAAATTTTTGCTTAAAATGAAACATAAATTTTTAGATAAACTTACGCTTGCACGGCTTGGGAAGTACTTCTGGAAGTGCCATAACGATTATCATCTTCTAAATCAAAATCTTCTGTGTTCTGGCGTTGCCTAAGAAATAATTATGAAAAATAACATTTTACTGACAACATTCAAGAAATTAAATTAAAAAAATTCAACATCATCACTCCAAATCCTTCCTTTAATATATATTTTCTTAAACTTACAGTGACCGAGATTGACTACCTCGACCTTCAACAATTTGTTTAACTGCTCGACTAGTTAGTGAAACTCGACTTCTTAAAGGGGTTGGTGTTCGAGGTTTTGGTTGGGCTGGCTTGATATCTGGTCGCACTGGTAGCACAGGTGTTATGGAACGCCTGCTTCGATCTCCGCTATCCATTTGACGACGTCCCTGTCCTCGACTAGGTTCACTACGCCCACGTAGAGTTTGGTTAGGTGATTGCCAAGCACGATCATCTTCATCACCGTTTAACGATAATTCTTCTGTGTTACGTCGGCGTCTATAAATAGAGAACGAATTTAGAATTTAACTACAAAATTCCCGGATTCGGATTCGATATGCGATATAAAGTTTACTTACAAAGGATATGGAAGTTGAAATCTTGAGCGTTGTTGTTGTTGTTGCTGCTGCTGTTGTTTTTGTGATTGTTGTCTTTGTTGTTGTCTTTGTATACTACTACCTCTACCCCGAGTTTGACTTTGTTCGCGTTCATAAGAAGTACCTCGACTTGGATACGAATCCAAACTTTCCTCTTCGGTTCCTTGACGTCGTCTTTTATATATTATATAATAATATTAAATTTATATTCTTTTGTAAAATAATCAAATTTCATTCGGGGTTGTTTTATTAAGGTTTAAGATTTGGAGTGACATTTTATAAATTAATTGAAGACAAAAAAGGAATGGAATAGAAAACCCAGTGAAGGTTTTTTTGAACTTACAATTGTCCTATTCTGCGACCACCTGATTTATCTTGAGACACTTCACGACTGCGACTTTTTCGTTCGCGCTCTCTTTCTCGTTCTCTAGATCGATCACGTTCACGCTCCCTTTCTCTTTCCCTTGAACGTTCGCGTTCACGTTCTCGTTCTCTTTCACGACCCATTTGAGCGCGTTGTGAAGGTATGTCATCTAAGTTTTCTATATCTAAAGTCTCTTCGGTAGCTGAACGTTGTCTGCCGTTAAATACAGTATGAAGTTATTAATTAACTTTTTATCTTATTTATATACTCACAAAGTCGGTCTAGATCTACCCGTGCTACTTGTACTCCTATCTCTTTCTCGTGATGAACTACGTGCACGATCTCTTCTTCGTCCACGACTAAAGAATCACCTCTTTCGGTTGCTCTTTCCGCAGCCCGCAATTTAAGTTGACGCAAACTATTGAGTTTTCTCTGTAAAGTAATAAGATTCAATCCCACTGGTGCTGCAATGGACCACAAAAGCAGAGTTAGGAAGGTAAAAAACCATAAAGCATTTACAAAATCAATCATATTTCGACAAAGAAATATGCGATTTGCATCGAATATATCGAAAAATGGTCGACATCTGGCAGTGGTTTCACCCAGTTGTGAAGACATTGTGGCCTTGTCGTTGCTCAAATAGGTTTTTAATCTGAAATTGTTTTTTTTTAATTACAAATAATTGAAAAAGTAATAATATATATTTTCTTAATAAAGATGGATCGACGGGTAATAATGTATCCAAAATAATGTTTACATCAATTTCTCTTTATTTCAGTTCAGTTATAATTCAGTTCTAGTTCAGTTACAGTTCAATTTTAGTTCAGTTCTAGTTTAATTGGAACAAATCGATCCATCCTTATTTAAAAATTCGCCTAAAGTGTTTAAAAGAAATGATGATAACAGACCTTTCTGTATAGATACGCGTTTGATTTTGACATATTTCACCAGCTGTCTTTTCCAAATATTCCTGTATGTTGCGCAAATGATTCAAAGTTTGATTCACCTGTTTGGCCCAGGGATCCCTTTGTAATTCCAATGCTGTCAAATGATAGAGAATTTCATTTTGTAATTGTTCTAAAGGTTGTAAAATGGATGCTTGTAAACGTTTCGAACGACTGCCAAGTGTTGTCATTCGGGAGGATGTGGCTACATCTTGGATCTATAAGAAAAATAATTATGGATTATTAATTTTAAAAATTATTTTTAATATTTTGAAAAAATAATATACTCATAATAGTTGCCAATACTGTAGGACCTAACTAATCAAGAAATATAGACATCTTTAATTAATATGCACCTGGGAGTTAAGCAATCTGATCAACATGAACTTTTATGTATGTATGTTTATGTCTATATTTTCATTTATGTAACATTTTACAATACTGTTCCATACTGTTTCATATGTGTTAGTGTTGCAAGATTGTTTCTTTTTACAATTTCTTGTTCACCTAAATTTTTCCTAAACAAGAATTACGAATTACAATTTCAATTACATACGAAAAACTTCACATCACATAAACATATATACTGTGTATATGCACATGTATGTGTAGCTAATATATGCTGTCTTATCTTGTATTTGGGATAATTTAATGGGTCATGTTTGCATCCCTTTAAAAAAGAGAAGTGAATATAAGAATTTTTATTGAAAATATAAAATATAATTAAAATCCCAAATTATATTTCAGGAATATATTATCAGACCAGATCATATCATTTCACCCTGAGATTGTTTATTATTAACATTTGAATTTTTAAGTGAAAAATTAAATTTTTAAGTGAAAAATAGATTTTTTAATGAAAAATTAAATTTTTAGTGAAAAATTGAATTTTTAGTGAAAAATTGAATTTTTAGTGAAAAATTGAATTTTTAGTGAAAAATTGAATTTTTAGTGAAAATTGAATTTTAGTGAAAAATTGAATTTTTAGTGAAAAATTGAATTTTTAGTGAAAAATTGAATTTTTAGTGAAAAATTAAATTTTTAAATGAAAAATTGAATTTTTAGTGAAAAATTGAATTTTTAGTGAAAAATTGAATTTTTAGTGAAAAATTTAATTTTTAGTGAAAAATTGAATTTTTAGTGAAAAATTTAATTTTTAGTGAAAAATTTAATTTTTAGTGAAAAATTGAATTTTTAGTGAAAATTTAATTTTTAGTGAAAAATTTAATTTTTAGTGAAAATTGAATTTTAGTGAAAATTAATTTTAGTGAAAAATTTAATTTTTAGTGAAAATTGAATTTTTAGTGAAAATTGAATTTTAGTGAAAATTGAATTTTAGTGAAAAATTGAATTTTAATGAAAAATTGGAAATTTTTGTGACAAAATTGAATTTTTAGTGAAAAATTGAATTTTTAGTGAAAAATTGAATTTTTAGTGAAAAATTGAATTTTTAGTGAAAAATTGAATTTTTAGTGAAAAATTGAATTTTTAGTGAAAAATTAAAATTTTTAGTGAAAAATTGAATTTTTAGTGAAAAATTGAATTTTTAGTGAAAAATTCAAATTTTAGCGAAAAATTGAATTTTTAGTGAAAAATTTAAAATTTTTAGCGAAAAATTGAATTTATAGTGCAAAATTCATTTTTTTTGCGAAAAATTTAATTTTTAGTGAAAAATTCAAATTTTTAGCGAAAAATTGAATTTTTAAGTGAAAAATTCAAATTTTGTGAAAAATTTATTTTTAGTGAAAATTGAAATTTAAAATTTTCACTAAAAATTGCATTCGAACTTAACTAGAACTGAACTGGAACTGAACTAGAATTGAACTGGAACTGAACTAGAATTGAACTAGAACTATAATATTGGACCGATCATCATGTATAGGTCGTACAGTATTTAGGATTTCCACATAAACGGACGGACGGACAGGAATATAGTGTTGAGTATGATATATATTTTGATTCTTACCTGCAATGCGACTCTTTGCATTTGATCAATAAAAGTAGCTAAATCTTTTTCCGGTGTAGGGGCTCCAATTGTCGAACGATATGTGGTTAAATTAAACGATGACATTTGTAACATATTTTCCAAAATCGTTTGTATTGTCTGTGTCAACGACAATAGGGTACGTTCAGATACATCGATAGCATCAATGGCCTGTGTTACTTTTGGGAATTGTTTTATATCGGAAATGGCTGTTGTATTAACGAATGCATCCAATTGAAAGACATTGTACGATGCTTCATTTTTTTCACATCCTCTAAAGGTTTTTTTCGTTGTTTTTGTTATTGTATTTGCGATATAATGATGAAGATGATGATGATGATAATAATGATGACAATGACGAAGATGTTTATACAAGACCATCATTGTTACAATATGTCCAAAATATTGTTGTTTTTGTTAGTGTGTGTTTTTTTAAAGGAGAAGAATTTTAGATTCGTTTCGTAATTGAAGATTATTTTGTTAAGCAAAGTTCACACATACACACACACACATTACAGGGGAAAAGGTTCATTCATTTAGTATTCAAAATATTAAAAATTGAAAAAAAGTTGTTGGTTTCCAGACATAATGGAGCAGTTTGACAAAAAAGGCACGTAATATGTGAAAGAAAATGTTTTAAAAAAGATTTGTGATTTTTTTTTGTTTTCATTTAGAAATTTCTAGGAATTTTTAGCATTTTTTTTAAATCACTTAGAGTTTAAGGTGCTGTTCTTTTTTCCAAAAGGGGGGGGGGCAGGGGACTAGTAATGCTAGACTAAATATTGATTTATAATTCTTGCATAGTTTATTAGGGTTATAAACCTCTTCCGACTTTACCAAAGATTTATTTAGATTTCTTTCTAAAGGATTTTTCTTTTGGCCTTTAAAAAGGAAAATTTGATTATGTTGCTTCATTAAAGGATCTTTATTTTATATTTTTCTCTGCTTTTGGTTGTTTCAAATCAAATATCAGTAAAACTACATTTGTTGTTCGACCATAAAGTGTTACCGTGTTAACCTCCCGAAAAAAAAGGAAACACGTACAGTATCAATAACTAATTGGCATGCATAACACTTCCAAACCAAATCAAATGTGGACCAAACAAAAAGGAAAATAATAATAGAACTTGGAAGAGAAATGAAATCATCAACATTTTATTAAATTAATAAAGTATTTCATAACAAAATAAATATAAAAATCAAGCGAAAAAATGTGAACTACATAAAATATAAATTATATGGGTTATTCCATGATATCGAATAGGATTCTAAGGAGAGAGTTCGAACAATTCTTAACACATGTTTTTCATTAAAACTTTTAAGCCAAACATTATTTGAATCATGTTAACTTTGTAAAAGAGTTATAAAATTATTTAATATTTGCAACAAAACCCAATTTGGTCCTACAACAAGTTGGACAAGCATTCGAAAGTCTGAAGTCATAGTGTTTCCAATTTGATTAAACAGTACCGTAAGAACTTGTTCGTTAAAGGAATGGTCCAAAGCAATTTCAGAAGAGTTCCCAACACATCCAACAGAAAAGCAGTTAAAGCTAAAGCAGCAAAAAGTTCCTAATAGAAACGCTGCTAAATATTTAGAGGTCAAAAATTGAGCACGGAAAATTAAGTCAAATTTTCTAAAACAATAATTTTGCTACATAATGGATGACAAAACTAAGTACGCAATTATCTGGTCAAAAAATTTATGTTGAAAAGGTTTCACAATTTTCCAAAAAGTTCTTGGTATTATAGTTGCGGCAAAAGAAGCCAAGACATAATGCTTAATTTTGGTCTGACTTGGCATCTTAACACTATGGAAAACAAGCCCTTGAGTTGGATAAGAACATTAATGTGGTATTTGTACCAAAGCAAAGTGATTTGAAGAACACGAAAAGTGTCCAAAAGTGTGGTAGATTTTAAATGGTTCTGTTCTTGTTCAATTCAAGTTCAGTTTTAGTTAAGTTCTAGTTCAGTTCAAGTTTAATTCTAGTTCAGGTTTTGGTTCAGTTCTAGTTCAGATTTATTTTGGTTCTGGTTCAGTTCTAGTTCAGTTCTAATTTAGTTCTAGTTTAGTACTAGTTCAGGGTCTTCTGTAGATTCCAGTTTAGGTTATAGTTAAGTTCTAGTTCAGTTCTAGTTTAGTTCTAGTTCAGGGTCTTCTTAAGGTTCTAGTACAGATCCTAGTTTAGGTTCCCATTTAGTTCTAGTTCAGTTATAGTTCAGTTCTAGTTCTTCTTTAGGTTTTAGTACAGATTCTAGTTTAAGTTCCTGTTTTGTTTTAGTTCTGTTTTAGTTCAGTTCTAATTCAGTTCTACTTCTGTTTAACTTCAGTTCTATTTTGGGGGTCTTCTTTAGATTCTAGTACAGATTCTAGTACAGGTTTCAGTTAAGGTTCTAGTTTAGTAGTTAAGTTGTAGTTAAGTTTTAGTTCAGTTCGAGTTCATTTCTAGTTAAGTTTTAGTTCAGTTCTAGTTCAGTTCCAGTTCAGTTCCAGTTCAGTTATAGTTCAGTTCTATATCAGTTTTAGTTCAGTTCTATATCAGTTTTTAATTCAGTTCTGGTTCAGTTTTAGTTTGCAGCAATTAAGCGATATATAAATTAATTTTTTCTCCCCCAAAAAAAGTAAAACAAACCATGGAATTTCCCATATATTATTTATTTATTATTTATAAATTCTACGCATTTCTACACATAAATAGTTCTTCTACGAAACTCAACTATAACTAAGTACTAGACATCTACTTATATAAAAAAATAAGCAAAATCCTCTTAAGAAACTATAGTTGTACAAATATACTCAATATATAGCATATAGCAATAGCAATAGCAATATCCAATAGCCAATTGTTTATTCTTATTTGTGAGGGTTAATAATCAATATTAATTCCAAGACAAGTTGTTCACATACCTTAAAGCTGTTGCCAAGCTCACATTTACAATTGAATGATTCACTCCATCTGGTCGTAAAAGTTCACCAATAATACCCGTTTGCGGTTCATGTTCATAAACATAACCGGGTTTATCAAATAACTTACCCAACACATAATAACCATGATTATCTTTATTATTATGATTAACACTATTAATACCATTCATCATTTTCCATTTAATATCTGTTGATATTGAAGTTGTTATTGTTGATGTGGACATCTCGTGGCCTGAATCATACATTGGCTGACATAGAAATATTTCTGCATTTCCACCAATCGCTAGTGAAACAACTCCATAAATTGTTATACAAATACTACTCAAACATATAATGATGACAGCAACAAAGAGTATAACTCCAGCTTTAATGTTCGCATTGCATAAAAAACAACAATAGGACATGAGTAAAAATAATAGTATCCAGACAACAACCATAGCTGCTACCCAGCCACTTGTCCAATAGATATTTGACCAGTCTTGTAATTTGACATAGTGCGGTTCGACATTATCCCAAACGTTTTTTAAACGTTCCAACAAAGCATTAATGGTCACTGTCAACATTTGTGCATTGGCGGTGGTACGATGACGTATGCCCTCCAATTGTTCTAAAGTATCTGGAAAATTGTACGTTGTTTGTATACAATTAAACTCAGTTTCACTAAAATGTATTTGTTCAAACGTAAAAGTTAATTGAATTTCGAAAATTTTGTAAAATTTGGCAAAATGGTTAAACGTATTAGTTGGTATTCGGATTACAGTTTTGGAAAACACTTAATGTTTTCAATTAGCTCAAAGGATTTTAAATTGTTTTTTTTTTTTTGTTTTTTTTAGGGGGGAGGGGGAAATTGAAATGAATGGATAAATTAAGAAGGTTGAGGTGGATAAAAATTGCATATTTGTTATCAAGTGAAACGAATTGAAAATTTTACGAATTAAACTATAATTTCAACACTAAAGTTTAGTTTATGATTAAGTTATTAGTTTCATTCTATTAGCTAAACAGTCTTAGTAATTATTACCATGAATATGATCCAATTTAGTTCTAGTTCAGATACTTATTCATTTCCAGTTTAATTCTAATTCCATTCTAGTTCAATTCAAGTTTAGGTTCTAGTACAGCTTCTAGTTCAGGTTCTGATTCAGGTTTTAGTTTGGGTTGTAGTTCAGTTTTAGTTCTGTTTTAGTTTTGTTTTAGTTCAGTTTTAGTTCGGTTTTAGTTCGGTTTTAGTTCAGTTTTAATTCAGTTTTGGTTAAGTTTTAATTCAGTTCTAGTTCAGTTCTAGTTCAGTTATAGTTCTGTTTTGGTTCAGTTCTGGTTTAGTTCTAATTCAGTTCTAGTTCAGATCTAGTTCAGTTCTAGTTCAGTTATAGTTCAGTTCTAGTTCAGTTCTAGTTCAGTTATAGTTTAGTTCTAGTTCAGTTCTAGTTCAGTTCTAGTTCAGTTCTAATTCAGATCTAGTTCAGTTCTAGTTCAGTTGTAGTTCAGTTCTAGTTCAGTTCCAGTTCTGTTCTAGTTCAGTTATAGTTCAGTTCCAGTTCAGTTTCAGTTCTAGTTCAGTTTAAGTTCAGTTCTGATTTAGTTCTAATTCAGTTCTAGTTCAGTTATAGTTCAGTTATAGTTCAGTTCCAGTTCAGTTCTACTTCAGTTCTAGTTCAATTCTAGTTCAGTTTAAATTCAGTTCTGGTTTAGTTCTAATTCAGTTCTAGTTCAGATCTAGTTCAGTTCTAGTTCAGTTCCACTGTAGTTATAGTTCAGTTCTGGTTCAGTTCTAGATCAGTTATAGTTCAGTTCCAGTTCAGTTCTAGTTTAGTTCAGGTTTAGTTCTAGTTAAGTTATAGTTCAGTTCTAGTTCAGTTATAGTTCAGTTCTGGTCAGTTTTAGTTCAGTTATAGTTCAGTTCGAGTTCAGTTCGAGTTCAGTTCGAGTTCAGTTCGAGTTCAGTTCGAGTTCAGTTTTAGTTCAGTTCTGGTTCAGTTCCAGTTCAGCTCTGGTTCAGTTTTAGTTCAGTTATAGTTCAGTTTAGTTCCCTTCTAGTTCAGTTCTAATTCAGTTCTGACAGAAAATGTCAATATTATTCCAATTTCATATTTCTTCTTCAATAAATTCTTTTTCAATTCAAATGAATTTCAATACTTCAAAAACGAAAACTGTGTAAAAACTTAATTTTAATACTTTTTATAATAAAGTTTCCAAGTTCTCAAGAAATATTGACAAGTGTAAATGGAATTGACATTTTTTAAGAAAAAAATGAAAGAAAAATGGCACAGGAAAAATGGTCGCAGGAAGAATAATAAATAAAAGAAGAAGAATAAGAAGAGAAGAAAGGAAATATATAGAAAATAAAATAAATGACTTACAATTTCTTTCATATGCTGTATCCAGTTTAACTTGTTGAGGAAAATTACTAAATACTGAACGTGACATACCAACTTCGGATGATAAATTCTTAACAGTTGCACCAAATTCAATTTCACCCAAATAACGCATTCGAAAAATGGCTTGATCTTCTTGTAACTGTTTTACCATAAAATAGAAGAATTGAAAAAAAAGAAAGAAAAAAAAACATTGGAAGAAAGAGCAATAAAAGAAAAAGATGAGAAATGAAAAGTAAACAAAATAACAAAAATACAGTTATGAAAACATTAAAAATCATATACAAACATTTTGTGTCAATGTGTGCAATTTGATTGTAACAGAAAATTAATTTCTAACGACTTGTCATAACTTGACATGACATAACATAATATGTATGTTATCTTATGACAACATCATCATCATTCAATACATTTGTTGCAATAACAAGTTTGTTTTTTCATTTCTATTTTTTTTCTATTCTTCCAAAGGTTTTGTTTGATTTTCTTCGGTTCTGAGTTGTTTTATTAATTTTCTTTATGTTTCTATCATGTTGTTGCAATTATATGACATTTTGTTGCAGAGACAACAAATTCAATTTTATAATTGCAAAAATGGTAGTTAATAAATATTATGATTGATTTATGGTGATGGGAAAACACTCCCAGTAGAGATGGATAAAGAATGGATCAAGTTTAAATAAGATAATGGAATTATCTAAACTGGAGTATAAATTGGAAAAGAGATTTAGTGTATTTATAGTTCAGTTTAAGATAATGCTTTAGTTTAGTTTCTAGTTCAGGTTTAAGCTCAATTCTAGTTTAGGTTCCAGTTCAGGATTTAGTTCAGGTTCTACTTCAGGATCTGGTTCTAGTTTAGGTTCTAGTTAAGGGCCTAATTCAGGTTCTTGTTCAGTTCTTGTTCAATTCTCGTTCAGCTCTAGTTTAGTTCTAGTTCCGATTCTAGATCAGTTTCTAGCTTAAGTTCTAGTTTGGGTTTAAGTTCAGGATCTAGTTCAGGTTCTTTTTCAGGCTTTATTTCAGGTTCTACTTCAGGATCTAGTTTAGGTGGTATTTCAGGCTCTATTTCTGGTTCTAGTTCAGGTTCTAGTTTAGGGCCCAGTTCAGGTTTTTGTTCAATTATGGTTTAGTTCTAGTTCAGATCTAGTTCAGTTCCAGTTCCGATTCCGATCAGTTTCTAGTTTAGGTTCTAGTTCAGCTTCTAGTTCAGTTCTTGTTCAGTTCTAGTTCAGTTTTAGTTCAGTTTTATTTCAGTTCTACTTCAGTTCTAGATCAGTTCTAGTTCAGTTCTGTTTTAGTTCTAGTTTCGTTCTAGTTCAACTTTAATTTAGTACTAATTCAGTTCTGTTTTAGTTCTATTTCAGTTCCACTTCAGTTCTAGTTAAATTCCTGTTAAGTTCAGTTCAGTTCAGTTCTAGTTCAGTTCCAGTTTCGTTCTAATTCAATTCTAGTTCAGTTCTAATTCAGCTCTAATTTAGTTCTTGTTCAGTTCTTCTTTAGTTCTAATTCAGTTCTATTTCAGTTCAATTACAATTCAACAATTGTACTTTAGTTTTATTTTTTTCAAAACTTTTCTACTGGCACAATAATTTTCTATTCTTCCATGTACATTTACAGTTACATTTTCTTCACCACCATTTTCATATCCGTTTGTTTTATTATTTTCTTACCGTTTTAAGGGCATCAATAATACCATTTTCCTCAAAACTCCTTATACGTAGTGTATCACATAGTGGTCGGTCACGATATGTACATTGACGTTGTAACACGGACAATTGTATTTGTAATTCTTCCATACGAGCTGCTGCCTCTTGTGCCAATTTCAAGGCTCGACCCACTGTCTCCTGTAGCATGAGAACACGATAGATAAGTTCAGCATTCACTGTAAAAAAAAAATACACACAAAAGAAATATTCAGTGGAAATAGTGAATTTAAAGGACAATAAAAGGATGTAACAAGAAATGATTATAAATTATTATTGAAATTATTTAAAAAGTCTTCTTTTACGATTATTCTATATAGTTGTTGTTGTTGTAAAACAAGTAAATACAGTTTACGGACATTAAGTGGGTCAAAGTCTTTAATAATGTAATTGATTTATTAGAAATCGAAAAGTAAATGAAGATGTTTTGTATAACATTTTGATTGCAGCAAACAAGGACATTAAAATGGAGACAGTGGGTTCATGAATGCATTTAATATATAAAATTTTAAAAAATTTGGATTTGAATTCCATTTAACTTTTTTATTTTTATAGCCACTCAAGAAGGGGATTTTTCTTTTTTTATTTTCTAATATTATTATTATCTGCCCCACTGTACGATTTTTTACTACCTTATTCCATGTTAGTATGGCTTTTGCACATAGTTAGTTATTTTTAAGGATAAAGAGTTACAAGCGTGTAGAATTGTTTTGTACTTACCCAAGCTTAATGTTGCCAAAGAATCATAGGCCAACTCAATGCCAGTATGAGCTGAAATTTCCGCTTGAATGGGTTCTCCCAGCAAAACATCCACATCTAAAGTCAAATAATACATGATGTTACGAGTACATAAAAGAGAAAGAATAAAATCACAAAAAATGAAAAAAAAAACAACAAGAAAAAAAGGTCATTTTCACACAATATGAAGCATAAAACTTTATCCGCCATACAGTTTCTTCGTTACTGACTAAAAGTGTATCTAAGTATATAAATATTTATACAAATGTGTGTGTTCATGTGTGTTTTTCCATTATTACAATAAAAATAAAGTGTAAGAAAACTTTATAATAAACTTTAAAGCTATAAAGTTGCAACTACATTATGCATGTAATAACACATACATACATACATACTTATCTAATAATATATATATATGTTTACATAAGGTGATAGTATGTATGTGTGCATGTGTTTGTGTATTCATATGTATTATTTAAACTAACTAACCTTCCAAATCTTTGACAACTTTTTCAACGGAAACATGAAAACCATTATCAAGTTTATGTTTTATTTGTAAATGTGTATCCTTTAGAAAAATTTCCATATCATGAACGGTGGACTTAATCATTTCGGGTGTCATTTCGACGGTGGTGGCCAAACGACTGTTGGCATAAAATATGCATAAATCACTTAAGCTATTGGAAAAAAAAAACAATTTAAATATTAAATATAGTTAGGAACAGGTAGAGAGAAATTGTAGGATCAACAAATTAACACCTCTTAGAGGAGACTATTTTTTGTTAAGAGCTGACACAAGATAATTAACGACTCGACTATAATTTAGATTATAGACTAAACAATATAAAAGATCAGATTTTATACTAAACAGTAGCTCCGACTGTACTATAGTTTTATTTTTTTAGTTATTATTATAGACTGTAGTGTAGAGAATGAGATTACACTTAGATCAGACTATAGCTTATATCGTCCAGACTTCAGTTTAGGTTATAAACTATTCATAGTTTTATTAAATGTAGTTTTATTAAAGCATCACATTATATTATAAACGATATTCTAGAACTGAACTTGAACCTGAACTAAAACTAAAATAGAACTGAAAAAGAACTGAACTAGAACTGAATTAGAAATGAACTAGAACTGAACTGGAACTGCTCTGAACTAGAATTGAACTAGAACTGAACTGGAACTGCTCTGAACTAGAAGTAAAACTGAATAAGAACTGAACTAGAACTGTATAAAAATGGAACTAGAACTGAACTAAAACTCAACTGGAACTAAAATAGAACTGAACTAAAACTGAACTGGAACTGAAATAGAACTGAACAAGAACTGAATTAGAAATGAACTAAAACTGAACTGGAACTGAAATAGAAATGAACAAGAACTGAACAAGAACTGAATTAGAAATGAACTAAAACTGAACTGGAACTGAATTAGAATTGAACTAGAACTGAATTTGAACTGAAATAGAACTGAACAAGAACTGAATTAGAATGGAAATAGAACTGAAATAGCACTGAACTAGAACTATAAGTAGAACTTGGTTTGAAGAAGAACTGAACTTGAACTGAATTAGAACTGAACTGTAACTGAACTAGAAATGAAGTAGAACTGAACTTGAACTGAATTAGAACTGAACTAGAATTATAACTGAACTACTACTGACCTAGAACTGATCTAGAACGGAACTAAAATTGTATAAGAACGGAACTAGAATCCAACTAGAACTGAACTATAACTGATCTGGAACGGAACTACAACTGTAAAAGAACGGAAGTAGAATCGAAATAGAACTGAACTTCAACTAGCATCTGAACTAAGACCGAATCAGAATCTGAACTTGAACTGCTCTGAACTGAATTAGAACTGAACTAAAACTAAATTAGAATTGAATTTAAAACTGAACTTGAACTAGAACTGACATAGAATCTAACCCAGAATTGAAATTGATATAAACAAGAAGTTAATTAACTTATA
>PYHX02000494.1:9925977-10015208 GCA_004302925.2 Cochliomyia hominivorax
AAATCGATGTGCGAAATTTTAACGAGGGTCACTCCATAATTGAATTCAAACGATTATTCTAGGCGTTATGTTTCCAACAGACAGACAGACAGACGGACATAGCGTAATCGACTCAGATTTTAATTTATTGCAAGAATATATACTTTATGGGGTTTCAGATGATTCCTTCTTGGTATTATATACGGGAATGACAAAGTTAATATACCCTAATCACCACTTATGACGGAGGAGGGTATAAAAATAAGGTTCCCTAATTTGGACACCTTTAGATTCACCAATAGAGACCTGATGGAGTCCAAGCTGTATAAGTTATAATGATACACTCTTTGCTATCACTGTGTTAAATTTCATGCAAATCCATTTAAACGATCCAAAGTTTTAGATTTCTTTCCAAAAAAAAAATTGATTCTGTGAAGCACATTTCGCCCATTTGCTGCAAAGTAGTCATAACTCACAAATTAATGTTTTTGTGAAGGTATTTTAATTTTTCGGTAGAAATCTATTTCATGGAATTTTGTGAACGAAAACTTAATATTCGTCTAATTTTCAAAACTCTTACAAAAAAGACAAATATATGCAAAAATCGATGTGCGCAATTTTACGAGGGTCAAGTCATAATTGTTTCTCCCATGAGACGCTCACAGAAAAAATCCTTTTAGAACGCACTCATCCCACATGGGCGTAAGTAACAGTATAATATAGTCTAAACGTTAAAAATACCTTTATACGAGGGTGGTTTATTAATTTCTGGTAGCTAACACTTATTACCAACAATACGGTGTAGGGTATTAAAAAGTCAGATTATCATTTCTTACTTGTTTATATTTTAGTTTGGTCAACTAAATATTTAGTTCCATATACAACAAAAAAAAAAAAAACAACAAAAAAACATATATTGAAATTCAATTATGTTTATAAATATAATAAAATTATAAATGTTAATAATAAGACCACATATTTTACAATAGTAAAACAATATGATTTAATTCAATTCACTAACACTTTTCTAAAAACTAAAATCCCATAATCAGCATTTTATTCGGGGAAAAAATGTTGACCTCTTGACGCTTTCCCTAATACACACAGTGGTTCCAAATATTTTATTTTGTTAGCTATTGAACAGTTAGCGATATCTTAATAAAATTGAAGATGGTTATAGCTCAGGTCCTACGGGAGTTTATTTGAAAGATTCAAGTTTCTAGCTTATCAGGGAGCAAGAGGGTGGCTTAGCAAAGTTAACCACCTCAAATATGTTGTTTTTCTTCAAAGTTCGCGAAAAATAAATAATATTTTTATATAAATGATTCCTATAAATCTATAGCTTAAATTTAGATTGTGCCGAATTTAAAATACCCTCCTCCACTGAATTTCGATGGATTTGGTTCATATTTTATGCCTGGAATTTTGATTATAAAGGAGTAATAACCAAATGTTGTCAAAGCAGTTTCATATATTAAAGACACTTTAAAAATGTTTTAGGGCAGGGGCGTTATGTGGGAGCTATAGCAAAATATGTACCGATATTGTCCAGATTGTTCAGATGTTAGAAAAATAATTGAACCGAATTTCAACAAAATTGATCATTATTTACTAGTTTTATAAAACCAAATAAAGACCTCATATGGGAGCTATAGCAATATATGGACCGACATTGTCCAAATTAAAAATGTATATAAAATACAATTAGAAAAATAAGCAAGTCGATTTTCAATAGAATTGATCCATATCTACCAGCTTAAAACAGTTTTTCGAGAAGAGGTCTTATATGGACTCTACAGCAAAATATGGACCAAGATCGTCCATATAATTAATACACATTAAAAATGGTTAGAAAAACATTGTGCTGCATTTCAAAGAATTGATCTTTATTTACAAGATTTATTAGATCTAAACCTATTTTCCGGGAAGGGGCCTGATATGGGAGTTATATAAAAATATAATATATATTTAAGACAGTGAAAAAAATAATTGTGTCAAATTTCAATAGAATTTGTTCATATTTAAGTGTGTTATAAGCTAAAAACCATATTCCGGAAGGGACGGGTCATTATTGGGAGCTAACTCAAATAATGACCCCAATACAATTTTGTTTCTCAGGGTTTATTATTGTATCAAAATAAATATATAATGCAACTTTCAGTAAATTATTAAAAAATTGCGACCAATATCAGACACAGATTTTGGGGTGAATCAAAATTTCGCATATTTCCGCTTATAACTCTTTTTTTATTGAACCGATTTTGATGATTTTTTCCACGATGATGAAAAACATGTAACTGGTTAAATTTTTGTTTAAATCCATTTATGTTTTGTAAAAAAAATTAGAAAAGTTCTTTTTCGGAATATTGAAGTTGTCTCAGATATCGGTCTTTAATTTTTTTTACTAAAAATTCGATATATCTGGTTTTAAATAGGAAACTGTTTATGACAATAACAAATAATATGAATTCGAATGATTATTCTAGGCGTGAGAATGTTTCCAACAGACAGACGGACGTAGCTTAATCGACTCAGATTTTTAATTTGATGCAAGAATATATATACATAATGGGATCTCAGATGATTCCTTCTTGGTGTTACACACTCTTCTGCTATCACTGTGTTAAATTTCATGCAAATCCACTTAACCGATCCAAAGTTTTAGATTTATATCCAGTAAAAATGGATTCTGTGAAGCACATTTCGCCCATTTGCTGGAAGGTAGTCATAACTCACAAAATAATGTTTTTTGTAAAGGTATTTTTAATTTTTTGGCAAAAATCTATTTCATGGAATTTTGTGAACGAAAACTTAATATTCGTCCCATTTTCCAACTCTTACAAAAAAATCCGCAAAAAAAATTAAGAAACTGCCGATACTGGGAGAGCTTGTCTGTTCTACTTGGTAAAGGTAGAAGAAATGATCGATATGATATTTCTAAAGTCAAACAAAAGAAATCATATTTGAAAGTTCTTCCAACACATCTGGTAGTAAAGCAATCCAATTCGCTGAACGCTCGGACTCTTTGCTCCTAAAAGTAAAAGATAATACAGTTTTCAACACAAACATGGCTGAAAAAGTTCCCAACAGGAACCCAGCTAAAATGTAGAGATCAAAACCGGAACACCGAAATTAAAGAAAAATATGTTCTGGCAGATTTTTCACAAATTTCTGGTCAAAAATTTTATGTTGCTGGCGCTCGAAATTCAATTTAAATTCCAAAATATCATTTCGGAACCACTGTTTGTTAAAAAAAATGTCATGAATATTGGGAAAATCAACAACAACAAAACAATATATTTTTGTAATGAAATTGTGGTTTTATGGTTACAAAATAAATATTTGATAAAAATTACATAAACAGAAACAAAAATAAACAATTAAGAATCAAATATTCGGCTGTGCCGAATCTTTAAATACCCTCCACCATAAATATTATGAATTAAGTTGAAGATATTGCACTAAAAAATTCATTATACATTGATCAGCCTAAACACCAATTACGGAAAAGGCCTCTTGAATTTGAATATCGGTGGAACTGATTTATATTTAAGAATCTTTTAAGCCTAAAACGCTATTCCGGTAAGTGGGATAATAAAGGACAGTTTTTAAAAAAGGAACAAATTTAAAGCCCTTTTCTGGGAAGAGGCCTTAAATTAGTAACACATATTTATGCTATTTAGAGCAATAGTTGTGCCCTATTTAAAAAGGTTTGTTAAGTTTAAAAATCTAATAAGTTTAGAGTTCACTTCCGGGAACGATACTTAAATTGTAGTTGTAACAAAATATGGACCGATATTCGTCAAGAAAATATCATTTATTCAATACAGATTAAAAAAAGTTGGTTCATATTCATATAAGACTTTTATAAGTTCAACACCGCCTTCCGGGAAGTAGCATTATATGGAAGCTATAGCAAAATATGAACCGATGTTAGTCAAATTAATAGCATATATTCAAGACAATTAAAAAAATAATTGTACCGAATTTCAAAAGAATTGGTCTCTATTTACTAGTTTTATAAGATTAAAACTGTTTTTCGAGAAGGGGCCTTATATAGGAGCTACAATAAAATATGGACCGACATTGTTTATGTCAATAATATACATTTAAAAATCATTATCTTTAATTTCAATGAAATTGGTCTTTCATTAGCTCATGCTCTATTTTCGGAAAGGGGCGTTATATGGTATACATACCAAAATATGGACCGATTTTAATAAAATTAATTAAGACAGTCAAAAAAATTATTATGCCAAATTTTAATAGAATTCATTCATATTTAAGAGTTTAATAAGCTAAAACCCATTTTCCGGAATGGGCGTTATATGGAAGCTAGGTCAAATATTGACCCCAGTACAATTTTGTTTTTATGGTTTTATTATGGTTTGAAAAAATTTTTCAATTCAAATTTCAGTAAATTATCTTAAAAAATGCGATCCATATTAGACACAGATTTTGGGGTAAATCAAAATTTCCCATATTTCCGCTTATAACTCTTTTTCTATTGATTCGATTTTGATGATGCTTTTCACGATGATGAAAACATGTAACAAGTTAAATTTTTGTTTAAATCCACTTATGTTTTGTTGAAAAAAATTAGAAATTCTTTTTCGGAATTTTGAGGTTATCTCAGATATCGGTCTATAACTTTTTTGCTAAAACGAATGAGATTTTGATTTTAGGCAAGAATATATGTACTTCATAGGGTCTGAGATGATTCCTTCTTGGCATTACACACCAACCAACTTCACCACTTTTGGTGGTGTAGGGTATAAAAAGCAAAAAAAAAAGAAATAAATAAATAATTATACATTTAAAATGATATTTAGAATTGTGGACAGTTTATTTTTAATAAAATTATTTTCAAATTTAAATATTTCACTTTTTCCATTTCTTGTTTGTAAAAAGGACAATAATGGCATTTCACTCTGTCCAACTGACTTCTTGTTTACATTAAGTAAATAATTGTTAATAGAGGAGAGAATTTTTTTTGGGACTGAAGTAAAAGAGGAAAAAAATTAATAAATCAAAAACCTAAATGTCACGTAAATTATCTGCTTCAATGAATAACAGATTTTTTTGCAAAAATAATAATAATAAAAGAGCATCAGCATATATAAACAAAAAAATGGATATAGATGACTTATTAAGTGGATAAAATAAACAATATGGATTTTGTAATAAAAATGTAAAAGATTTTATTGTAGTTTATGTACACTGACACATATTCCTAAAAACGCATTTCATTTTTATAACTTCCAAAATCACAATTGGTGAACTTTGTTATTCCGAGTGTGACGTTTTGAAAGGAATCATATCACATCCAATAAAATGTGTATATTTTTGCATCAATTCAAAAGTCTCTCCATCTGCCTGTCTGTCAGTTGTTGCCATAACAACATTCATAATAATTGACAGAATATAATGAAATTTGACCCTAGATATAGACCGATATCTAAGGCAACCTCTAAGTTTAAGCGAAGAAATTTCTTAATGTTGTCAATTATACATCGACTAATTGCAATGAAATATTGACGTATTATTAAGTTGTGTATACTTCATTACTACTCAAAACATTAACAAAATCGGTTCAGTCGAAAGAAGTTAAATCCAAATATATAACAAAATATAGAACTCATTAAGGGTTTCTTGTGTTATTTTAAAAAGACTTGTATTAATACATATGTATTTGCCATTGTATGTGAGTGGTTTGGTACTAATATAATTGTAGTTACTTCACACATATTTGTTGGTGGGAGTATAATAAAGATTTGATATAGCCGAATATTGCATTCCCTACTTGTTTTGTTCTTTTTGTGTCATCTGTGTTTGTTTCACAATTTAAGCTGAAGTTTTTAATTAAAGTAAATTAACCGGTAAAACCAAGACTCTAGTTTTAGTCTTGTTGTTTGCTTTTTTCATGCGATGAAAGTTTTGGGTGCTGAAAAGTTAAAGCAAGCGTTAAATGCACATGAAATCGCAGGACATTTGCTGAGGAGTGGAAAGAGATAATTTTCTCTAACCAAAAAACAAAGGTCCCTGAGTCATATTCATGTTATTGGAACGTTTTGAGATCAAACAAAGTTCGATTATTTCTTTGTGGTAGTGTAATGGTTAGGATAGTACCTTTTGCAGTTGGAAAATCTAAAATGTGTAATGTTCCAATAAAAGTGAAATCAAAATTTATAACGAATTACTGGAAGTTGTCCTTCTCTCATTTATAGATAAAGATTTCATATATCTGAAAGATTATGCTGCGGTTAATGTATGTTGTGTTAGTTAAACCACGATTTAATCTGTTAATCATGGTTTAACGAACATAACATACCTCTGTTGGTCTTGGAGGCTTACAGTCCAGACTTAAACCCAATGTAAACCCACTTGTAAGTTTGTGAGGAAATGAACATGGATCTTTTAAAAAAATATTATGGAATTAAAGCCAGACCGTAATTCAAAACAAGTAAGAATGGTAATGAGTAAAAAGTAACATTAAAATTTCATTCAAATTTGCTTCAGATGTCGGTCTATATCTTTTAATATGCTGAACAGATTTTTCTGGTTTTAAAAAGGAAACTTTGCAGGACTATAACAAATATTCAGGTCGATTTTCATTGAGCTCTGCAAATTATTGTGAATGAAAGCGTGCCAATAACCGGCAAACGGACAGGCATACATACAGACAAACATACAGACAGACATAGCTAAATCGACTTGATATTATTGATATTGATTTGATGCAAGAATAATATACATTATGGGATCTGTGATGACTCCTTCTGATACATAGAATGACAAAGTAGCTTAGATAAGATTTGATTTAGATCAAACTATAATCAATATTATATACTAACTTTAATTTTAAGTTTTAAACTATAGTTTAGTCTATAGATTATAAAATAAACTATAGTTAAGATAGATTAAACTACTGTTTAGATTAAAGTATAATCTACAGTCAAAATAATGGACTAAATTACGTTCTAAATTTAAGACTATTAGTAGAGATTAAAGAATAAAGTAAAATTTACCTAATCAATTTAACTACAGTTTAAATTATTAACTTGACTTAAGTTTAGATTACAGACTTAACTATAATTTATTACGTAATAGTAAAGATAATAACTAAATTTAAGTCTAAGGTTTATATAATACAATTGGCTATATTTTAGATGATACTACAGATCAGATTATAGTTTAAACTGTAGTTTAGCTTATAAACACATTTATAGCTTAGATTATAGACTTTTAGAGTAGGTTATGGTCTAAACTTTTATTGATTATTAGCAAATTTATATTTTAGATTTTAGACTATAATTAATATAAAAGATTAAGCTGTAGCTTGGATTATAGCTTAAAATTTAGATTCTATTATAGATTAAATCTTGGTTTTCGTCTGTTATGTAATTAGTAGTTTTTATTATATTGTAAATTATAGTCTTATCTCTAAACTAGGCTATATTGTTATAGCATTATTTTCCATAGCCTTGATCTTTTATATGAATTGCTCTGTATACGTGACAATGCCAAAACACTACTAAATCAGCATTTTTGTACCAAATATTAAGTCGTTTATATTCAGGATCCTTGAAATTAGCATTGAATTTGTTTACACAATTTTTTGTTATTTGTTCGCTACAATGTTTGAATGTCTCTTTTTTTTTTTTTTGTTAAAAAAATGATTTCGTTCAAAATAAACGTTACTAACATTTGCAGTATTAACTTTTTAATTTTTAATTCTATTAACAAATTGTGACATGAATAAGCGTTTTTTCCTTAACATGATTATATTTTATTATCGTTTGTTTCACTTAAATTTCATTATTTTAGAAAAAGAAAAACACGTTAGTAAAAATTTGAAATGAATTTTGTATAAATTTATTTAAAAGGAAACGTGAAAAATCATTATTAAAGATAATAAATTCCAACAAGTAAGAATGCTATATTCGGCTATGCCGAATCTATAATACACTTCACCATAAATGTATGCATGTTATGTTATGTTACGTACATACATACGCTCACACATACTCAAACACTTATTTTTTAAATTTTTTTTATAACTTTTTGATAATTTTTGGAAAGTTTTCGCTTGAACTTAGAGTTTGCCTCAAATATCGGTCTATATCTTTTCACACACATAAGCGATTTTGCTGGTTTAAAATATGAAACTTTCCAGGACTATAGGAAATACTCAGACCAAATTTCGTTGAGCTCGGTCAATTATTGTGGATGTGAGGGTAAGACAACCAGACGGAAAGACAGACGGACAGACGGACAGACAGATGGATAGACAAATGGACAGACGGGCAGACAGACAGGCGGACAAACAGATGGACAGACAGATGGACAGGCAAATGGATGCCAAACAGATGGACACATAGACAGACAAACAGACAGACAGATAGACAGACAAACGGATAAACAGACGGACAGACAGAAGGACAGATAGACGGACTGACAGCCAGACAGACATTCATAGCTAAATCGACT
The DNA here is from genome assembly GCA_004302925.2 of Cochliomyia hominivorax. Taxonomy (NCBI): domain Eukaryota; kingdom Metazoa; phylum Arthropoda; class Insecta; order Diptera; family Calliphoridae; genus Cochliomyia; species Cochliomyia hominivorax. The sequence continues at coordinate 9,934,447 of PYHX02000494.1, forward strand.
CAGATTTTGATTTGATACAAAATTATATATTAACATTATGGGGTTTGAGCGTTACAAACGTAATAACAAAGACGATACGTATACTTAATATTCACACATAAAAATATTAATCATACGTTAACAGTAAATTATAATTTATTATTAATTTAGAATCCATTTCATTAGAAACTCTTAGTCCCCTTTATTAATTCCTGCTTTTCTTCATCTTAAATCTGTTAAACAGGGTGAAAATTTATTTATGGTATTAATTCTTGTTTTTTTTTTTTTTTTTTGGTTTTTTGTCTGTCTGTAGTTCAGATTCTTTTTGTATTTATGACCCTGATGGCATTTTCTTTTTCATTTAACCCTAACCCACTCTCTGGCAGCCTTGTTGATTGTTTTACACAAAAATTTTCACATTTTTTTGTTTATTTTTCTTTAGATATTTTTCCTTTGTCTCCCTCTCTCTCTTTTTGGGTTTTTTGTTTATTTCTCTTTTTGTGTAAAATTGTTTATATTGTTTTTCTCAGTCAGTCAGTGAGGCAGTCGGTTTGTTTTGGTTTTTCCTCCTTTTTTTGTTGAAGGGGAAACCTTAAAAGTTTTCTTGGTTTTTATGCCTTAACTTTTTCATTGTTTATGTGTGAGTGACTGTGTGTGTATGTGTAGAGTCTCGCCTGTTGTTAAGTTTATTCTTCTTTTAGTTCGCCTTTTTGTTTTTATATTGTATGCAAATTTTGCAATTGTTTGAGTTTATTCTGTAACCCTGTTTTGTTTACGTTGAAGTCTCTTCAACCGATTTGTTTTTTTATTTCTTTTAGATATCGTTTTCTATAGGAGGAGTACTTTTAATCAGAAAAATGTTAAATATTTTTTAATTTTTTTTAATGTCCAAAAAAAATCTTTTAAAGAAAATTGTACACAAAACTTTTTCTTAAAGAAAATTGTGCACAAAACTTTATCTTAAAGAAAATTTTCATCAAACTTTCTCTTAAAGAAAATTTTACACAAAATTTTCTCTTAAAGAAAATTTTACACAAAATTTTCTCTTAAAGAAAATTTTACACAAAATTTTCTCTTAAAGAAAATTTTACACAAAATTTTCTCTTAAAGAAAATTTTACACAAAATTTTCTCTTAAAGAAAATTTTACACAAAATTTTCTCTTAAAGAAAATTTTACACAAAATTTTCTCTTAAAGAAAATTTTACACAAAATTTTCTCTTAAAGAAAATTTTACACAAAATTTTCTCTTAAAGAAAATTTTACACAAAATTTTCTCTTAAAGAAAATTTTACACAAAATTTTCTCTTAAAGAAAATTTTACACAAAATTTTCTCTTAAAGAAAATTTTACACAAAATTTTCTCTTAAAGAAAATTTTACACAAAATTTTCTCTTAAAGAAAATTTTACACAAAATTTTCTCTTAAAGAAAATTTTACACAAAATTTTCTCTTAAAGAAAATTTTACATAAAATTTTCTCTTAAAGAAAATTTTACACAAAATTTTCTCTTAAAGAAAATTTTACACAAAATTTTCTCTTAAAGAAAATTTTACACAAAATGTTCTCTTAAAGAAAATTATGCACAAAATTTTCTCTTAAAGAAAATTTTACACAAAATTTTCTCTTAAAGAAAATTTTACACAAAATTTTCTCTTAAAGAAAATTTTACACAAAATTTTCTCTTAAAGAAAATTTTACACAAAATTTTCTCTTAAAGAAAATTTTTACACAAAATTTTCTCTTAAAGAAAATTATGCACAAAATTTTCTCTTAAAGAAAATTTTACACAAAATTTTCTCTTAAAGAAAATTTTACACAAAATTTTCTCTTAAAGAAAATTTTACACAAAATTTTCTCTTAAAGAAAATTTTACACAAAATTTTCTCTTAAAGAAAATTTTTACACAAAATTTTCTCTTAAAGAAAATTTTTACACAAAATTTTCTCTTAAAGAAAATTTTACACAAAATTTTCTCTTAAAGAAAATTTTACACAAAATTTTCTCTTAAAGAAAATTTTTACACAAAATTTTCTCTTGCAAAATTTGTTTAAATCGAAAATTTATTTAAAATTTTCATTAAATCGAAAAGTTATCTAAAATTTTCTTAAAATAAAAATGTATTATAATTTTCTGTAAATCGAAATTTTTAGATTTTTTCGAAATCGAAAATTTATCGTAAATTTTCTTAACATCTGAAATTTATCGTATTTTAATAACTTCCACCACCACATGTGGTAATAAAGTTATATTAACTTTGTAACTCCGTGTAACTTCAATAAGGAATCATGTAAGATCCCATATTCTTGCATTATATCAAAATCTGAGTAGATTTAGCTACGTCGGCCCGAATGTCTGTTGGAAACATTTTCACCTCTAAAATAATCGTTCGATTACAATGAATCTTGTCCACATTGTTTGTTGTCATCGTAAGCAAATTCCTATATCGTGCTATTGTTAAAAAGGTTATAGTCCGATATCTGAGGCAAACTTAAAATTCCTAAAAGCAATTTGTCTAAATTTTTCAGTCCAGTACTGTTTCCATGATGTAAGTAGTGGTGGGTATTCTAGATTCGGTACAGCCAAATAAGTATTCTTATTTGTTTTAAATCAAAAATTAATCGTAAAATTTTTTTACGATGGAAAATTTATCGTAAATTTAAATTCAATAGAAAATTTATCGTAAATTTTCTTCAAATCGAAAATTTCTTAATTGTTTTGTTTTTGGAGGCAAAAAATCGTACAAACCAATATTAAACATAGAATTCTACAAATAAAAAAAAAACTGAAGAACAAAACAGAACCAATGATGTAGAGGAAAAGAAAAGAAAAGAAATAAGTAAAAAAACTGAAAATTAAAAATAAACTGCATAAAAACTGGGTCATTAAAAATTCAATACAACTCGAGGTAGAATTTTTTTGTATTCTTAAGGTTTTTTTTCAATTCAAATTTTGTGCATTTTTTCAGTTTTCTCCTTCTGTTTCTTCAGTTCTTCTTCTTGGAAAAAATGTATCTCTATGAGAATTATCGTGCCAATTTTAAAACTGGCGTAAGTGTCTGTGTGTGTGTGTTTATTAAGTCAGTCAATTGATGTGTGAAATTTGAAACGAAGAACAAGAACAACAACAATAACATACGTAGATATTTTTCCTGTTTATGGTTAAAACGTTTTTCTTAACTTTTTATACCCTACACCATCAAAGGTGCTTGGGGTATTATGCGTTGGTGTTGATGTTTGTAACATATGGAAAAAGTATACATATGAAAGTATACTTTAAGTATACCGTTAGACTTAGAATGACTTTTTGAGTCGATTTAACAAAGTCCGCCCGTCCATCTGCCTGTTTGTTCGACCGGTTGACTGTTCATGTAAACATTGTCGCAATTTTTGAGTTATCTTAATGAAATTTGGTGGATATAATTATTTTAGCCCAAGGGCGAAGCCTATTGAAATCGGCCCTGTTCGGTTCAACATTTTAGGTACCTCCCATACAAATGTCCTCCCGAATTCAGATTTTAAGCTCATAAAAGTCTTATATAAAATTAATATTTGGCGGAAGTAATTATTATCATATTCTAAAACGATATGCCAAATTATGCGAGGGTCGGTACATTGACCCACTTCCAAATATCACTTTGGAGGGTCATAAATCTCACAAATATGTTGGTATTGTAAAAATAATTTGTCAAAATTATACGATGGTCATTCCATAATTTCTTGCAACTCCCATATAACTCCACAGAAAAATTAATTTTAAACGCATAAATTTCCCATGAATGTTAGCGTTACTGCACACTCAAGAAAAAATTCGAAAATCAAATTATATGAGGGTCGTTCATTAGTTTCTTCTAACTACCATTTTTAACCAACAATGTGGTGTATGTTATTAGATAGTCGGGCTTGATCGACTATAACGTTCTTACTTGTTAAATTTTTTTATGTGGTTTTTGTTACATTGTTATTGGGTTTTATAGGTATTTTATGTTTTATTTTTTCGTTAAAAATTTATTGTTGTTTTATTATTTTTATGACATTTTTATGTGGTTTTATTTATTTTTATATAATGAAAATACATTTTTTCAAAATTTAATGAAACAAAAGAATTTGATGAATTTTCTTTTCATTTTTTTAATTAAAATTCATGAAAAGATATGAAGAATTTAAAAAGTTGCAAAATCGAATTGTTTAAAAAGTATAAGTAATTTCGGGAATAATTAAATAAAATCTAAGACGGTTATGGCTGAGATGTTTTCGAAATAGATTTGAAGTGTAATAACACTTCCGAATGGCAGAGGGGTAGTGAGGGGTCTTTCAATGTTGAGCAACTCGAAAATCTTTTAATGGTTCCAAAAATGTATTTCTTGTTAATGATTTTATTAATTTGGCAACGTTGAGATATGATGTGTTCATAACTGAATTTACTTTCAGCTTGTCACAGGAGAGTTGTGTGGCCTTTTAAAATTGGCCACCTCAGATTCCCTAAAAATTCGTATATAAATTGAGAAATTTTTTATTAAAAAAATTCTTGTAAATGTCTAGGAAATGTATGTTTGCAGGTTATATCTTATAGTTTTAGAGATATACAAGTCAAAAATAATTACTATTTTGATCTATTTTCTAAATATTTAATTTCTGTGCTCAATATGGTTCCAAAAATTTTTTGAAAACATATACCAAATTCTTCACATTATTCCTAATATTATTGCTTCAAGAAACAGACAAATTTTTTTAAATCCGTAAAAAAGTTATATAAATCTGAGCATTAAAAAACAGTCAAAAATTCTGTATTATTTTCCAAAAAAGGAAGTAAAATCTATATGCAAATAAAATTGTCCTTTTGTTAAGAAATTATTATTTTTTATTGTTTTCTAAAGAAATTTTAACAAGAAACATATTTAAAGTAAATCCGGATGAACTTAGGGCAAAGATGTACCAAAAAGCCTTATAAAAAAGAGCAAATTTTGAAAATTGTAAAGCCGAAAACATCTTCCGATTTTCATTTCTATATAGCTACACATGTAAAGTAAAAATCTTAAAAATATTTTTGGCCGAATGCCCTTCCAAATGACAGGGTGTTCATTTTAAAAGAAAAAGTAAAATTTTTAAATATGTTTTAAATGAAGCGGGATTTTGGGTATTTCCGTGCGGGATAGTGGGAATTCTTTCAATTCCCTAATTTAAAGACATATTTGTATATAATATATGAATATTTCAAAAAAGATACGTTATTTGTTTAAATTTTATTAACATTCAAATATTAATTATAATTTTCCAAAATAGAGAAAAATTTTAAAATTTTTAGTTTTTCATGAAATTTTGTGATCAGTCAAGTCAAATTTTATTGATTGTTTTTTACAAATTATAAATCCTCATATTCCAGCCTTTTCTCAGATACCAAATACTTGTATAAAAAGTTTATAGCTTTGCCAGACATCCAAACTAAACTAATCATCCTTTAGCAAAATTAAGTTACTTTTCATATAACAAAAACCATGTATACCCTACAACACTTTATATAGGGCGAAGAAATGAAATCGGTGGCGATTTTTTGGGACTCAAATAATTTAAATTTTTCTTATATTTCAGGTTCCTTATGATTTCGAAGTTATAATGTATTAATTGAATTTTTGACATTTTGTTCCGTTTTCCAACGCACAGTGTTTCCAAATCGTTTTTTTACAAAAAATTTTATTTTTGTGTGTTGATATGGTTTGGAACTTTGCTATCTTTTTATTTTCACTATTATCCAAGAAGATATTGTGGCTGCAGTAATTGATTATGCTATGGTGCAATATTATTGTTGGTGCGAACTTTAGTCGCAATTGGTGAATTTTTCAACTGCTTGCGAATTTTTCAAATTTGCCACATTTTGTTCGCTTTTAACTTCTTATGTAGATAAATTAACGATTATTCAATTGTTCATCAATTAGCTAATTTAAAACATTCCCAATAATCTATGAGGAAATACCCAAAATTCCAAGTCCTATAAATCTTTTTTAGAAATTTGAAATTTTAATTCACTGAAAATATTATTCTGTCTTTTCTAGAGCCGTCTGGCTGACAATACTTTTTGTGTGTTTACCCTACAGTTGTGGCTTTGAATTTAACAAAAATATTTATTATTGTTTTAAATTGACCAAATTGGATAGGGCTTGTGGGCAAGTCTTTGTACCAAGTTTAACCTGATTCGGTTTACATGCATTTCCTTTAAGATTCTCTTATAAATCTACAGAAAAATTATTAAGTTTAGAAAAAGAAAATGGTTTCATCAGTGAGTAAGTGTTGCCACCTTTTTACGAAAAAAAGTTTTTTTTTTAATATAATTTTTCATATATTTATATGGTAATTTAAGCAACATTTTTTTTAATTTAAAGGGATTCAGGTCTATACATAGGGATCTATATTAAGCCTGCAGATGCCAAAAATGTGCAAAAATTAATATCTCTGAAACTATAACAGATAATCTGCACATGTAAGCATATTTTTATAAAGGTTCCTTAGAACTATTTGTATATTAAATGTCTTTTGTCTCAATTCAGAAATTAATTTTTGAAAAAGCAACAAACCCAAGGAGGCAATATTCGGAGAGTTATCGATTACCCCCCTGACCAGATAACGATCTGTACTACAAATAAATCGATTTCAAAAATTTTTTTGGCGATTGAGCAGGTTGAGGGTTCTTTTATTTCCAAAATCAAGTAGGAAGAAACTCTTTGGCTTTTGCTCCACTAGAATTATTTTCAAAAAGCAATTGCTATAATTTTCTATTGTTTTTATATGACACGCCACACCCAAATTGTGGCCACATTTTCCACAACAATAACAGTATAACAAAAAGAAAACGTAAAATCAAATTTTCACTTTCACAAACTAAATTATTATATAATAAACATTTTTTTCTTTTGTACGAGTTAAGAAGAAGAAGAAAAAATCCTTTAATTCACCACCTTTTTATGTTAAACAGCATGTATCCTTTTAATTCACCACTTCGTTGCCATATAAGAAGATCCTTTAGACTCCTTATGGAAAGAGAATTTTCCTCGTTTTTATAGCGTTTTTATGGCACTTTTTCTTTTAAATTAAACACATTTTTAAAGTGTAAAATTTTATTTATTTATTTTTTTAATTTTAAAATAAAATCCTGTTATATTTTGTGTTTTTTTTGTTTTTTGGTTTTGAAATTTTTCTTGAATTTCTTTTTTTATTTCTAAATTTAATTTTTCATTTATTTATTGAATAAAAATTTCCCGCTTAGAGGTTTACTAAGTATTAAAGTCTCTTCGAAACTAAATATGAAAATTCTATGTATTTTTCTAACTTTTCAAATGAAAACTTAGAAATTCCCGTTAATATTTTTGTCCATTTCATTGTTTATTGAAATTTATCTAGAGATTTGCTTTTTGCAAAGAAAAAAATTTTATTGAATGAAAAATAGTAGAAAATATAGCATTAGAAAACTCGTGCTACCTTGAATAGGGGTTAAAAATAGCAAAATATACAAATTCACCTCTTTCACATTGAGTATAAAAGAGGTGAATTCTGATAAAGAGAAAGCGAGTGGAAGAGAGAGAGAGAGTGAATAAAAATTCTCTTATTTTGTCACATTTCCGCCTTTTAGTTAAGTTGTGAATTAAACTTAAATATTTTTATACATTTAAGCCTCTTAGTTTCTGATTTCAAAATTTCAACATATAACTCGAATAAGTGAATTTAAATGAAAAGAAGCATAAATAGATATTGAAGTTTAAAATTGAAACATATAAATGTTATACACTGAGACAAATTGCAATCGTTATCCAAATGCAAAAAGTGACCCTAATTTGTATACCAATAACTTTGTTAGAAGAGCATCTATGGTATTTAAGCTGCCAAAATTTTAATGCTACATTTATCTGCTACCATTTTACTAAATTTTTATTAAAATCCCGATTTATTTGCAAAAGAACGAAAATCTATGTGGAGAACTAGGAAATATTGCAGGACGTGTCCAAATTTCCACTCAATTTTATTATAATGTGTAAATGGTATTTTTAGGTAAACTGTTTGAGTCAAAATCATTTTCGAAGTGGATTTAACAATATCCATCCATCCGTCCGTTTGTCTGTCCGGCTGGATGTCTATGTAAACGTTGTAAACAGTCTACAAGTCGCAATTTTAGAAACATCTAGTTGAAATTTGGTACGTATTATTATTATTTTGGCCTAAAGACGAAGCCTTACTACAGTCTTATAATATTCTTAAACGATGTGCCAAAATATGCGAAGGTCGGTCCATTATTTATCATAGGTACCATTCAAATCCCCTTTCAAATATCACTTTTAAGGGCAAAAACTTCATATGTACGTTAGTATTGGTGTAATTGGTCAAAGTAAAATATATATAAGCAAAAATTGATGTGCAAAATTATACGAGTATCGGTTCATAATTTCTTGTAGTTCCCATATAAGAACACTCCGCCCATAGAAAAATCAAATTTAAAACGCATAAATTTATCATAAACGAACAAGAACTGATCTAGAACTGAACTAGAACTGAACTAGAACCGAGTTAGAATTAAATCAAAGTTGAACTAGAACTGAATTATAACTGAACTAGAACTGAATTAAAACTGAACTAAAACTGAATTAGAACCGAACTAGAACTGAACTACAACTGAACCAGAACCGAACTAGAACTGAACTAGAACTGAATTAGAACTGAATTAAAACTGAACTAGAACTGAACTAGAACTGAATTAAAACTGAACTAGAACTGAACTAGAACTGAACTGGAACTAAATTAGAACTGAACTGGAACTAAACTAGAAATGACTTAGAACTGAACTAGAACAGAATTAAAACTGAACTAGAACTGAATTAGAACTGAACTAGAACTGAACTAGAACTGAACTAGAACTGAATTAGAACTGAACTAGAACTGAACTAGAACTGAATTCGAACTGAATTAGAACTGAACTAGAACTGAACTAAAACTGATCTAGAACTGAATTAGAACTGAACTAGAACTGAACTAAAACTGAACTAGAACTGAATTAGAACTGAACTAGAACTGAACTAGAACTGAACTAGAACTGAACTAGAACTGAATTAGAACTGAACTAGAACTGAACTAGAACTGAACTAGAACTGAATTAGAACTGAACTAGAACTGAACTAGAACTGAACTAGAACTGAACTAGAACTGAATTTGAACTAGAACTGAAATAGAACTGAACTAGAACTGCACTAGAACTAAACAAGAATTGATCTAGAATTGAACTAGAACCGAACAGGAACCGAACTAGAACTGAACTAGTACTGAGCTATAACTGAACTGGAACTGAACTAAAATTGAATTAGAATTGAAATAGAACTGAATTAGAACTAAGCAAAGTTCAGTTTGTAGTTTTAATGAAAGACATGAATCGAAACTTGAAAATTATATATTGAACTTTTAAGCATAAAATAAAAGTATACAAGGGTCATTTCTCAAATTTTGGAGGGATTATTCAGTACTTGATGTGATCAACGTTGATTCAATTCTCCATATTTGATAACAACTCAATGATATTGACGTTATTGAATGTAATTAAAAAATGATCAGTAGTTCCATTTAATACCCTTCTTCAAGTTAAAATTAATTATTTTTCACATTTTTTAGAGATAAAAATTGTGTTGGAACAACTGGGAGTATTTTTTAATATACTCTCTTGCCATTTCTCTTTATTTCTTTCAGTGCACCATGATCCACCTGTAGTTGCACTATAAGTTGAATGTCAATATGTCAGAATATTTGCCGTATAAACAGCTTATATTTGATAAACGTCTAAAGAAAGGTGTACATGTGTCACTCTAATAACAGTTCAGTAGTTGTTGTTGTTATTCTTTCTTTTAGCTCCTAATACATACTTATGCTCTTTATGTAACTCAAGTCCATTGTTTTAAGAATGTTTTTTTTCACTCTTTTATTTTACTAAACCAAAATTGTTGTCGTTACTCTGGTGAGTTAGTTAGTTATTTGTATTTGTATTTGTAAGTCAAGTCTAAAAATTAAATGGTTCATTTGGCAAAGAGTTGTGTTAAAGTTGAACATTAAGATGACAGTTTAAGGAACAAAAAGTAGAACTAATTAATGAAAACTGGAAATGTTGTTTGGAAAATAAGCTTTTGAGACAGATTGTAAGAGAAACACTAGTGTTATATGTTCACAGATAAAAACAATACTTTAGCTTCGACCTTTGTAGTACAGATTTATTCCTAAAGCGAACAGGATCAAAGAGGGAGGTATCTCTCTTACAAAACAAACATTAAGTGTCAAATGTTTAAAGAAGGTTCACAGTTGGAGTTATTAAATTAAATCTCTCATTTAGTACTTATTAAGAGTAGGAATTTTGGGTTAAGGAGTGAGTTCAAATATTAATTATTTAAATAAAATCTTCTGTCCACAACAACAACAGTGTTTAATTTTTGATTTCTCCAATTATTTTTATGTCAATTTTTAAAAGTTTTATCACTTTTCTGGGAAAGAGGCCTTTTATGGGACCAATAGACAATATATAGTTGTAACCATAAAATCATTCTTATAAATAACTGACCTCTGTTTCTGTCACCATTATCGAACAGATATCCATAACTCCATTTAAAATCTTTCACAATTTTGGACTCCTATTTTGTGCTCTCCAATTCTCTTTTAACAAAGCCCAGTATCTTTTCAGCTCCAGGCTCCAGGGTTTGCCTCCCTTGGTACAAATACTACATTATTGTTCTTGTACCACTCAATAGTTGTTTGCCATAGTAACAGGATGCTAAGTCAGGCCACAAATAGGTGGACACATTATGAGTTCTTATGAATTGAATCAGCCTTTTTGTAAACATTCCTCTCTTTGAAACAACTGCATATTGCTTGTCGTACCAAGAACTTTTTGGGAATATTTTGATTGTTTTTGGGACTTTAACTTTATTTCAACATTTCCTCAAGCATCAGCAATATAAAATTTCTGACCAGAAAGAATACACGTTTCATCATCCATTAGGTATTAAGAATATTTTTTAAAGAACTTTACCTCAAATTCCGAGCTTTGTGTTAGGCCTCAAATGCTTTAGTAGCATCACTGTCAGGAACTTTTTGAGATGTGTATGTTTTTAAATCTGCTTTAGCTTTAACTTTTCTGAAGCACTGAGCTAATCGGGCTGCTTTCCTACCGGAAGCACTTTTGAAAATACTTTTTATTATTTTGGCTTAAGAAACATCATGTGGACCATTCCTTTTACCTGAACCAAGTTCTCTATTAACGGACAATTTCTAATTAAACTGAAAACAGTTTGAAGGCAGACCTTTGAATGAATTCTTTCAACTAACTCCTTATCTTCCTCTAATGACATGGAAACAGCTTAGCTCTGACTATATAAAATTTTATGCTGAAATCTGTAACGGTTCAAAAGTTACAAAATTATATGGAACAAAATTCAATATGGCATTTTTGGTTATGGAGGGTATACTGCCACACTGCAACATGTAGTAACAATTTCGAAAATCGCAGTTTACACAAAAACACCTTTCGATAAGTCAGGGTTAATAAATATTAATAACAACATTTATGCCTTCGCTTAGTGAATTGTATTTTATGCACATTCACTGCTTGTGCTGGTGAATGAGGTTGATGAGGGGTATAATAAGACACTGTTTTTACCTTTGTAAGGCAAATTTTCCTGTGGGAACAAAAGAAAATGTTTTTCATCACACATTTACATAATCTTCTATTTAATGATATTTTTAATTCACTCCGTTCTTTTCTTTACTTTCCTTTTATCAATTTTAACTTTTATAATTTTTCCATTTTATACACTCCACCATCACAATTGTTGTTGTGGGAATATTTACCTAATCTTTCCATGTGTAACATTAAGAAGGAATCATCTCCGACCCCATGAAGTGTAGAAATTCTTGCCTCAAAATAAAATCTGATTCGATTGAGCTTTGTCCATCTGTATGTTGGAATCATTCGCACACCCAAAATAATTCATTATTTGTTATTGTTCTAAGCAATTTTCTATTTAAAACCAGCGATATCGGTTCATTGTCAAAAAAGTTATAGACCGATATCTGTGATAACCTCAAAATTCCCTAAAGAATTTTTCTAATTTTTTTCAACAAATAAATTCTCGGTCCATATTTTGCTGTAGAGTCCATATCAGTTCCCTTCCCAGAAACCAGTTTTGAACATATCAAACTAGTAAATAATAAATATCGATTCTATTGAAATTCGGCGCAATTATTTTTTCAAAAAATGTAGTTTTAATTTCATCAATATCGCTCAATATTTTGGTATAGCTCCCATATAAAGAGCCTTCCCGGAAAACGGGTTTGAACATATAAAACACTTAAATAAATATCAGTTCCATTGAAATTCATGTAGGAAAATTCTTCTTTTAACATTAATTTTTTTCAACAAAATCGGCCACTAAAATCTGAAGCTATATATTATATATGATATATTCAAGAATATGTTACCATATTGTAATATAGTTATTATATAATCCTTTTAACGTAATTCCTGTTTATGCTATTTTTTGTGCAACATTTTCAACTCATTCTAATATTAGTGGTGGAGGGTATTTAAGATTCGGCACTGGCCAAATATTTTTACCTTTCTTTCTTGGGCTGATAATTTCCGAATCATAAAAAAAAACTTATATTAAAACCCTTTTCATGTTATAGCTGTCATACTACATACTGTACAACAACAATTTTTACACTTAGAAAAATTGAAATACATATGCAATTGAAATTTGTTGTGATATTTATCAAAAAATTGTAGAAGAATTATAAGATGATTTAAAAATGTTAGTGCATTTGTTACAACATTTGTCAGTGTATATTAACTAATTCAAGTCAAAAAGTCTAAAGTCTTAATGTCCTTGTCATCCTCTAGCAAAAACTTTATGTATAAGAAAACATCAATGAAAATGTAAAGTAATAATTTTTTATATTTTCGAAATTGTGGATCTGTAAAGAATAGAAACGTAAAGAAGGCAGCTTAAGACGAACACTAAAAGAAAATGTCTTCAACTTTCATATGTTTTTCTTCCCATTTACTATTTACATTGTTATATTTTCTTTGCCATGTTATATTTGTGTACATATACATGCAATGGCTATAGTAGTGGTAATTTCGCCTAAAAAAAAACACATACACAATCCACCAACCCACAAAAAACAAACATGTGGCATGTTATTGCATGCACCTTGTGGTTCTTGTCAAATACTTAAATGATTACACGCTTAAATGATATTAATAGTAACAGCTGCTTCTAGTGGTTGTAAGTAGTAGTTGAATAATTTCTTAAAATGTAGTGGTATGACACTATTACAACTACTATTATAACGGCTTCAACACTTTCTATTATGTAGATTATAAGACACTCATACTTAAACAAACTCACACTTATACAAACATAGTTAACTAAGCTAGTTAGAGGTTTTATATATAAAACTGCATATGTATTTATGAATGTATGTATGTGCGTTCTCATATTATGATTATTATAATCAGACGAAAGTTTCGCGTATAAATATAATATTCTTGACTGAAATGTTTATGACTTTTTTGTTGTTGTTACTTTCTATGTATTAAGGACAAAATTATATACATAAAATGTCACTGTTGAAAAATGAATGGAAATTTTGAAGAAAAAAAGTAAATGATAATAAGAAAATGAGGTTAATAAAAAGGAATAATATTGATAAGGCAAAAATTTCAAGGAAAATTTCTGTGAAAAGAAAATTTCAAGGAAATTTTCAATAAAAAGAATATTTTAAGGAAATTTTTTGCAAAAAGAAAATTTTCTAAAAAACTAAAATTTTAGGGAAATTTTCTTTAAAAATAAAATTTTAAGGAAATTTTCTATAAAAGAAAATTTTTAGGAAGTTTTCTCTAAAAAGGAAAATTTCAAGAAAATTTTCTTAAAAACTGAAATTGTCTATATAAAGAAAATTTCAAGAAAATTTATATTTAAAAAATTTCAAGAAAATTTTCTATAAAAAGAAAATTTCAAGAGAATTTTCTATAAAAAGAATATTTCAATAAAATTTTCTATAAAATAATAATTTCAAGGAATTTTTCTATAAAAAGAAAACTTTAAGGAAATTTTCTCTAAAAAGAAAAATTTCAAGAAAATAAAATTTTCTATATAAAGAAAATTTCAAAGAAATTTTCTATAAAAATAAAATTTCAAGGAAATAAAAAGAAAATTTAAAGGAAATTTTTATAAGGGGATTATTTAAAGAATTTTATATAAAAGAAAATTTTAAGAAAATTTTCTGTGAAAAAAAATTAAGGAAAATTTTCAGAAAAACAGAATTAAAAGGAAATTTTTAAGAAAACAAAATTTAAAGGAAATTTTCTATAAGAGAAAATTTCAGGGAAATTTTCTACTAAAAGAAAATTTTTTATGAGAAGACAATTTGAAGAAAATTTTGTAAAGAAAAAAATATAAACATTTTTAAAAGAAAGAAAATTTTAAAATAACTTTCTTTAGAAAGAAAATTTAAATATATTTTCCTTAGGAAGAAAATTTTATAAAAATTTTCTACAAAAAAAAAAAAAATAAAATAAAAAATAAAAAATAAAAAATAAAAAAAAAATAATAAAAATTTAAAAACAAATCTATAGAAAAAAATTTAAAACAATATTCTATATAAAGAAAATTTTATACAAATTTTTATAGAAAAATAATTTTATAAAAATTATAGGTGGTGGGTGTATTTAACGTCTGTTTAATATATCATTTTAATGCAGTTTTAAAGTTATCATAATTATTTTGGTCCAAGGAGTATACATATTGAAATTGGTTATGATCGGTCTATATTTTTTAAAGTTGTTATATATAATAAAAATGTTAAAAGATTTTATCATTTTAAGAATCCACAGTATACTTTATATATATTTGTTAATATTAATCATACGTTCAGTATTAATGAATAAAATCATCATCCTAAGAATATGCTTTAGATTTATTGTGTTATTTATTTTTGGTGACTTGATATTGTATTTTTTACATTAAATATTAAGTATACGTTATATGACAATTTGAACATTGAAATCGTTTTAAAAAATTAGTCTCCAATTTTAGTTATTAATGTATTTTTATTATTTTATTTATTATCTTCATAATTTCATTTCTATTATTATTTCTATTTTGAATTTTACAACAATTTCTTTTAAATCATATAAATGCTGAAATGTATTTCCAGTTAAAAGCTTATATCTCCTTTGTGTAATATAAACCATATTGCCAAAGTTTGATTTAATGTTTTAATTTAAACTTTTAACTTTTTTTCTTGTTTCTTTCTTCTTTCCAAACAACAAGTTCATTTTTTCGATTTTATATTACTTGATGGTTAGACAGAAAACACGTGCACATACACAAATGTATAGGAACACAGTTATGTGTGTGTGTATTTGAAGCTTGACCATTTCATAAATATTTTGTGTGTGTAAAGTTTTATGATCTAAAATTGAACTAAAAACAAGTAAAAATGCCGAATAAGAATTTGTTGGTATCGAATTGTAAAAGCCCTCCACGTCTAATAATGGTGCCGAAATTCAAGTTAAAAAGTCTTATAAGTTTGAAGTAAACAGTTGGAAAAATAATCCTGACAATTTTAAATTAAATAGTTCTATAAGCTCAAATCCATTTTTCGGGAAGGGAAGCTTTATGGGAACTATAGAAAAATATAGACCGATATTGGTCAGATAAATAACATTAATTAAAGCCAGTTAGAAAAATAATTTTCCTTAATTTCAATAGAATTGTTCATTATTTACTAGTTTATTTTTTTCGGGAAAGGGCCTTATATGGGAGCTATAGCAATATAATGATCGAGTTTGGAAAATTCATAATTTATATTCAAGACAGTTAGAAAAATTAACAAGTTTTTAAAGCTGAAAAATGTTTTCCGGGAAGGGGACTGATATGGTAGCTACGGTAAATTATGGACCGAGACCGAATCCAATGGTATCGAATTTTACTTAAGTGCTTCATAAGCTCAAATCCTTTTTTCGAGAGGGAGCGTTATATGGGAGCTACAGAAAACAGAAAATAAATTGTGCCAAATTTTAATAAATTTGGTTGATATTAAAGAGCTTTATAAGCTATAAACCATATTCCGGGAAGGGGAGTTAAATGGGAGATAGGTAATGACTCCAGCACAATCATCTTTCATTGAGATTTTGTTGCAAATATTATAATGTTTTTTTTCGAAATTTTTTAGGTTGACTCAGATATCGGTCTTTAACTATTTTGCTGATAAAACGATATAGCTGGTTTTATATGTGTGGCCGAATTTCATTGAGTTCGGAGAATTATTCTAGGCAAGAGAATGTTTCCAACGGACAGACTCAGATTTTGATTTGATGCAAGAATTTATATACTTCATGGGATCTGAGTTAATTTCTTCACACGGAATGACAAAGTTAATATACCCTCACTTGTGGTGGAGGAATTGCATATTCCAGCAATATAATATTGCAGTACATATCTCAAAGCTGTCTAAATTTTAGTTTAGCGAAGACAACATACCTCTATTGGACTGGACGGCTTGCAGTTGTGGGGACAGATGGTCTGTTAAGTTTATTAAATAATGCTCAAAACGAAAGCAAGAAAAATGAAGCAAGTTTAGAAGGAAATTGATTCTAATCTTCTTAAGCAATAGGAGGAATCAATGAGAGATTTAATAAAGCTATTGAGACTGATAAATTTAAGTGCGTTTATAGAAAAGTACCATTAGAAATGGCAGTGTAACACTAAAATTTAGTAAATTTTAAATGAATTCTTCTCTGAATATTTTCTAGTTAAGTATTTATAGTTCTTTAATAAAAAGTTAGGTGCATTTATAGGAATATGCACCAGTGTAAAAATAATTTAACAAAATTTAGCTGTACGATTTAGTCCATGTAAACGCTGTGTACAAAATGCATTTCACTAGTTTAAAGATATCTTTATCATATTCAGCATTTTTCACCATAAAAGTGTGTGAAGTACACACCTTATATTTCGTGCATACACACTCGCAAACGTCTACAATTTATAAAAGTTTTTCTTAAATAAAACAAAGGAACCCACTTAATGAGTCATTAAATTATTTATAATTTTGACTATAACTTTTTTTATAGTGAACCGATTTTGATCAGTTTTCGAAAGATAATGAAGTACATATAACTTAACATTATGACATTTATTCCATTTATATTGTCGATTTATTATTGAGAAATGTAGGAACGTTCATTACTTGAACCAAAAGGTTATCTTAGATATCGATCAATATATTTTGTTATACTAAACCGATTTTGCTGGTTTTAAATAAGAAACTACACAGAACTATGGAAAGTTCAAAATTTTATTCAGCCATGTCAATTAATGTGAATGTGGGCGTGTCAAGAACAGATAGACGGACAGACAGACAGACAGACAGACAGACGGACATAGCTAAATCGATTTAAACTTTAGTTTGATGCAGGAAAAAATATATACACAAAAGGATGTTTCCTTCTTACCGTTACACAAGGAATCATAAAGTTAATATACCCTTTTCACCACTTGAAGTGGTGGAGGGTATAAAAATATTGTAATTTTTCTAAGACTTTTAAGTTTTTCTATTTCGCTTCTTAAATTGTGCTTAATTTTATTTTTCTGTTATTTCAAACATTTCTACCCCATTGTGCAATGTAAACATTTCATTTCAACCTTCATCAATACATTTAGACAAGAAAACACCATCAATAAGTGTTGACTGGGAGGAATGCAAAAAAAAGTTAGTTTTTTTTTCTTTTCAAATTGTATTTATGAGCTAATATGTGTGCACGTGTGTGTGTTAAACTTAGAAAAAGAACGATAATAAAAATAGTGATAATGAGGTGTGAAAATTGCTTCCAACTGCTGTGATAATGTTTCAATATCATTTTTATATTGTTTGTTGAAGAAGTTTTGAAAATTTTTTTTTTATATTTTGTAAAATTTTTGAATTCGATAGAAGAAAAATATTACGTGTTAAAAAGAAAAACATTAAAATTTTGAAAATTATATATTTTTTACAACTTTTCCTATATAATGTACTGATCCTAGTATCCTTTTTAGCCACCTTTTTGAACTTTAAGTTAAAATATTCTGTACGTGATTTGTATAATTGCTGAAGGTTTTAATTCCCTTTTCAGTATCCTATTGTTACTATCCTGGCTTTTTAACCTAAATAGAGATACAATTACGTTTATTTCTTATGATATTGTTGTTATCATTTTAGTAAAATAAATATATTTCTTATTATACCCTACACCACCACCATAAGTGTAGCAATCGACTCAGAATCACGGTATGTTTGTCTGTCCATGTAGCATGTTGAACTCTCTACTGCGTGCAGAGTAAAGTTACTTTAGGTTTTTGGATTTACAGCCAAAAACTTTTTACACAAGGATTTGATTAAAAAAAACTTTAGAACTTGTGAATTTACAATTTTAAAATAAAAATTAACTTAAATTTATACAAAACTTTAAATTTCGAATTTTTACCTTTTTCGGAAAAAATAAACTTAATATTTTACAATTAATTTAATTGAAACGTATAATGGTATTTAAGTAAAATATCCACCAATCAAGATATTAGAAAGATTCCCACTTTTTCATACTAAAATACCCGAAATCTCAAGCCGTGTAAATTATGTTAAACAATTTACTTCTTTCCACTTAAATGATCATTAAAAAAAGTGACCGTCGGAAAATACTTTTTCGGTGTTTACTTTACATAAGAAGTAAGATCGAAAAATCCTTAACACACATTTTGCATTTAAACTTTTAAACCCATTATTTGGTTTTTTACCGTTGTATCAGTTATTATATGTCAAACAAATGACATTCAATTCAATCTGATTGAAATGAGTGACTAGAAAAAAGTGCGTACTTAAGTTTGTAAATATGTACAATAAAACCAAACTTGGTCCTACAAAAAGTCGGCCAATCATTCAAAGTTCTGTCGTCAAACTATTTCCAATGTTATTAAGCAGTACCAGCAGAACTTATCTGTTATTAGAAAACCTGATACAGGATTCAGGTTTCTTAACTCCAAAAATATAAAGCATTTTTAAAAGAGGGTCCAACACATCCGGTAGAAAAAGCAGTCCGGTTAGCTCTGTGTTCGAATTATTTGGTGGGAAAAGTTAAAACTAATGCAGGTATGGAAGGTAAGCAAGGCTCAAAATGTCCATAGCAGAAACGCTGCTAAAAACAAAGCACGAAAATTGATGCCAAGGTTTCTTAAAGAAATCTTTCCTTTGACAGATATTTTGCAACTTCAAATTTCCTGGAAAACTATCTGGTGATAGAAAACCGGATTTTGGTAAAAATAATTGTCCACATGATGTTTCCAGAACGGAAAAAATATAAGGCACTTTTAAAAAAAGGGTGCTATACATCCAGTAGGAAAGCAGTCCGGTTGGCTAAGTGCTCGTACAATTTGATTTGAAAGTTAAAGCTAATGTGGGTTTAAAAACATAAAAAGTTCCTGACAGGAATTCTGTTAAAAATAAAGAGGCCAAAAACAAAGCACGGAAATTGAAATCAAGTTTTATAAAATATTTCCCCCCTACATAATGGATGACCAAACGTATGTTCTGATAGATTTTTTTGCAAATTTCCTGGTCAAAAATTTTATGCTGCTAATGCTTGAGGGAATGTTGAAGAAAAGTTTAGGAACCCAAAAGCAAACAAAAAGTTTTTAACGTGATCAATAAATATTAAAATTTACATCAAGGAATTTTTGAAAAAAACGCAGCTTCCATTCATAATCTGACCACTTATTTTGCCCTAATTTGGTAATTATGGCAAACAGGTCGTTAATTGGTGAAAAAACAATTTTGCACCAGTTAGGGGCCTGATATTTGGTATTTGTACTAAGAGAAGCAAATCTTCAAAACTGTCCAGAGCTAAGGCCAGTGGAAATGTATTGGACTCTTATTAAAAGAGAATTGAAGAGCACAAAATGGTGTTCAAAAGTACGGTAGATTTTAAACGAAGTTGGACTACCTGTTCGAGTGTCACAAGTGATTAGAATTATAAATATACTTTTAAAAACAAATACTAATTATTTTAATCCAAGAAAAAATAACAAATATGTATGTTAAGCCTTTATTGATGTTACTCTAGATCTAAAAAAATTAAAAATAGAATTTTTAATTTGATATTAACAAGGTTTGCATAAGACTTTAACCCGAGCTCTTCCGGATTTACTTTACACAAATTTCCATTAAGATTTCTTTAAAAAATATTATAAATTTTACAATAGAAAATGATTTTGTCGGTAATGCGCCATCTTCTTGGAAAAAAATCTGAAATAGTTATTTTTTTTTTAAATTTCAACTTTAGATATATAACTTTTTATCCGATTTATATATATATATATATATATATATATATATATATATATATATATATATATATATATATATATATATATATATATATATATATATATATATATATATATATATATATATATATATATATATATATATATATATATGATTATTATGTGTATATGATTATTTATGTGTATATGCCTTCTTCAGTTAGATTCCTGTATTTCTCCAGATTATTCGAAAACACTACAGCTTTAGTTGTAGAAATATTTTTCACAGTTCAAAAATTATAAAATTGTTACCCAAAAAAATTTATTCTAAAGGTCAAACCATTATGTATCATGGCGTAGAGGATTACGCATTCGGTCTTAACAAACTCTACAACTCTTACTTCTTTTGATTCCGCTTTATTTTTCAACTTTATTGTGGTTATTTTTATAGTTTTCATTGTTGTTATTGTTGTTGCTCATTTTCTTTATTATTTTAATGATCACAAGATATGAAGCCTATTTAAGCTTATATTTTCATTATTATAACTACAACAAGCGTTTTAATAATACATAAGTGAAGGAGAACAAACAAAGAATAACTTTAAGAAAAAAATTACAAAACAACAAATGACTTAAATTCAACCAGTCGTCTCAGTCAGTTATTTTTAGTCAAATACAAGAAATTGTACTTATTTACCACTTGAGTGGATAATATAACATCAGGTTTGATATAGAGTTTTATGGTGAGTATGCAGTAAAACTAGAAAAGGGGATTTTTTTTGTAAAAAGTGCCTAAATTTATTATAAAGTTTTAGTTAACTCTGACGTATGATTAATATTAATTATGAGGTTTTATTGCAATAACTTAAATAACTTAAAACTGAATAAGGTAAGTGAAAGGTTAAAATGGTATTTGATAGATAAGAAAATAAGCTTTTAAATTTATAATTATCAAAAGAAGAACGTTTAATCCTTTATGAATTACGAGAGCTTAAACTTTGTAATTTTATATCGCATCCAGGTAAGAAAATGCTTAAGTATAAACAAAGTTAATGCTTAAAGCAAGAATCTAGTGATTTTGAATTCCTTCGTTAGTATTTAATAAGAGGCCTAAGAGTAGAAATATAGAACGATTTTCTGTTTTTTTAACAAATTTTTTTCACCAATAAAACTATTATTTCTAAAGTACCTAGAGCTTATGTTTAGGAGGATTACAAGTCCTCTTTTGAATTCAATGGTCTATAACGGCTAACGGCATGAGTATGTTATGTAACCTTTTAGGAGAATGTCAATACAACATCAAGTGATAATAAATTATGTGTCTGGAAATGTCATTGATATTGCTAGAATCCTTTGAAAGATGACAGTGGAGTATAAATAGCCGTAGCCATCACCTTAGTTAGATAGTCTATTGCTAACACTGACATAGTGAAGATAAGCTAATGGTCTAGATATATGTCATCTAATTACTATAAAAATCAATAATACTTTTTTTATTTAGTACCTTAAATATTCCCTTTAACATACCATCACTATTACTTTTCACCATTTTCATGTTTTCATATTACAAGTCACTATTTTGTTTACACAACTATTTGTGTGTGAAAATAAGAAAAATAAAAGAAAAACGTTTTAACAAAGAAAAGACAAAAAATCCACCTTAACAATTTGGTTAAGTATCTTAAAGTGACATTTTCAAAAGCTCAAAACGTTAAAAGGTAAACTTCCAAAGTTAATGAATATAAAAGAAGAAGACCAGACAATATAAATCGTAGTAACTAAACACATTTGTTGCAATCTATGGTCCGGTTGAAAATTTCCAACAAGAAAAGGAATTTTGTTTTGTAAATATTAACAATAAACATAAAGGAAATGTTGCTACAAGACTTAACGAAGCGTTAAGAAACAAATAATCATTGTAATCTTTAATTTAGTACAACAAAATGTTTTGTAGTTATTTCGCATTACAAGAGTTTGATAAATAAACGTATAAATGCTGCTTAGTTGCAATCGTTTAAGGGGATTTTTTGGGAAATTAAGATTTAGGAACAAATTGACTTTTAATGGTTTTTAAAATTGCACATTTTTCTATTTTTTTTGTTCTAACAATTACGTCTATATTAATTGAAATGATAAAATGTTTAGTGAATGTAGAGCATTTGAAGTAAACGATTTGAATTTTTAATAAAATGGGGAATTTTTAGTGAAATTGATAAGTTCAAGTGAAAGTATGAACTTTTGGACAAAATGTGTATTTTAAATGAAAATGTGAATTTTCAGTGTAAAATTAAATTTTTCAGTGAAAATGTGAATTTTTCAGTGAAAATGTGAATTTTTCAGTGAAAATGTGAATTTTTCAGTGAAAATGTGAATTTTTCAGTGAAAATGTAAATTTTTCAGTGAAAATGTGAACTTTTCAGTGAAAATGTGAATTTTTCAGTGAAAATGTGAATTTTTTAGTGAAAATGTGAATTTTTTAGTGAAAATGTGAATTTTTTAGTGAAAATGTGAATTTTCAGTGAAAATGTGAATTTTCAGTGAAAATGTGAATTTTTCAGTGAATATATCATTTGGATAATATTTTTATGGAAATTACTTTTTCAAATCGAATTGTTGACTTTTAATTCATTACTATGAGACCTTGAATGAAGAAATTCCGAGTAATTTTCGTTTTTGATTAAATAAATTGTTTGTTACGAACATTAAATTGAAAAATAAAATTAATTAAATTTCACCTTCAAGTGACCAAAAAGTCAGACACAGGTGATAAGCAAATAAAAAGCACTCACATGTTGGTCATTTAAAATCTTTGAAAATAAAATTAAACAAAAATTACAAAAAAAAAAAAAATCATAAGAAAGTTTGCAACGGAAATGAATAAAACACTTTGTTAAATTACATACTCTTCCATGCTCACACATACAGACACACACACACACATTTACTCAAACAAAATTTTCATGTGGAAGGGAAAGAAACATGAAATGAAATTTGTAAAAGTAATTTAGTTTAATTTTTTTTAAGTTTTTTTGTCGTTTTACTCTCTCACCTGTGATATTTTTCAATTTAACATGTTGAAAGGAAACGGAAATGACAACACACATAAGCAGATATTATTATAGTTTACGTTGTATAACAACAAAAACAGAACTGCCTTATACTCACCCATACAAACATATAGATATATTTATATTTAATACATCTGTCTTGTTTAACAACAACTATGTGAAGGTGGACAACAGGGAAGGAGAAATGTACCAAGATACTGTCAACATTACATGTCGTAACAGAAATCTGTTTGTGAGTGTATATGTGTATTGTAATTTCCAAATAGGCAAAATGCTATTTAAAATTAAAATAAAGACGTCAATGTGTTTGTAAATGTGTTAAAATCTGTATTTTTTTGCTATTTTTGTGTTGTTGAATATTGTGTTAAGTCCTGGATTTCAAGGATACTCATAGTCTTTTAACTGCCTGGTTATGTGTGAGTATTTATATAAATGTGTGCATAAATATATTTATGTACAGCAGTTTAATACGTTCCTCTGTTAGCTACTGACCAGAGCTAAATGGTTTAAGAAAAATAATATAAAATAAAATCTGCCAAAAAAAATCTTAAATGGAATATACGTATATATAAAGAAATAACATAATATATATTCAATCCTTCATATCTTTGCACTATCGCAGCAGGTATGAAAATTTATACATACACATGTAGCTTTACATATATTTGTTGGTATTTATAAGTGCATTATGGTTACAGTAGTAGAGATTTTGAATTTTATATACAAAATATTCAAAGAGAGATTATGTTAAATACCTAATAATACCTAATATAGACTATATTATGGTCTAGACTAAGACTATTTTATTGTTTAAATTGTAGATTATATTATGGTTTAAATTATACACTTGTTTTTAGTTTATCTCATAGTATACATTATGATGATCGTAAGTAGACTAAATAATCGTGACATATTGTGATCTAGATTATATATATACTATTATATATTATATGATTTGTATTGTCTTCACCATAGATTATATATATTAAAGACATCTATATTATAGTCTATAACATAGTCCATACCATGATCCTTATTATGAAAAGTCTCATACTAAAGGTACTGAATGATAATGTGGTTAATGTTATAAAATATATTATCGACTATATATAGACCTTATTATGACCCAGAGAACGGTCGATTTTTATGAACTGTATGTAGTACTAGTATACTAGTATATTGACTATTTTATAGTCCTATAGACAAGTATATTGTTTAGCAGAGAGACAAGTTAATAAATAGTTTATTATATCAATATTTGCTTATTTTATTTTCTAGTCAGTAGACTATTTTATAGTCCAGTCATAGTCTTGTTTATAGTCTAGACTAGTTTATTGTCTAGTCTATAGACTAGTTTATTGTCTAGTCTATAGACTAGTTTATTGTCTAGTCTATAGACTAGTTTATTGTCTAGTCTATAGACTAGTTTATTGTCTAGTCTATAGACTAGTTTATTGTCTAGTCTATAGACTAGTTTATTGTCTAGTCTATAGACTAGTTTATTGTCTAGTCTATAGACTAGTTTATTGTCTAGTCTATAGACTAGTTTATTGTCTAGTCTATAGACTAGTTTATTGTCTAGTCTATAGACTAGTTTATTGTCTAGTCTATAGACTAGTTTATTGTCTAGTCTATAGACTAGTTTATTGTCTAGTCTATAGACTAGTTTATTGTCTAGTCTATAGACTAGTTTATTGTCTAGTCTATAGACTAGTTTATTGTCTAGTCTATAGACTAGTTTATTGTCTAGTCTATAGACTAGTTTATTGTCTAGTCTATAGACTAGTTTATTGTCTAGTCTATAGACTAGTTTATTGTCTAGTCTATAGACTAGTTTATTGTCTAGTCTATAGACTAGTTTATTGTCTAGTCTATAGACCTAGTTTATTGTCTAGTCTATAGACTAGTTTATTGTCTAGTTATAGACTAGTTTATTGTCTAGTCTATAGACTAGTTTATTGTCTAGTCTATAGACTAGTTTATTGTCTAGTCTATAGACTAGTTTATTGTCTAGTCTATAGACTAGTTTATTGTCTAGTCTTATAGACTAGTTTATTGTCTAGTCTATAGACTAGTTTATTGTCTATCTATAGACTAGTTTACTGCATCTAGTCTATAGATAGTTTATCATCTAGTCTATAGACTAGTTTTATTGTCAATAACCGTTATTGCTGCATTGTCCCTGGTTTTTGGTAACATATCAGTTTTTGCTTGGAATTGTCTTGTTATCTATATTTCAATGCTCTGTTAGGAATATCATCTATTTTCCTTATCTTTATTCCTCTATGGTTTTACTGTGAATTTCATGATCTCCCGATATATAGTTTTCTTAAAAACTGTTAATTTTTATTTGAAAAATTCAAAAATATATTTTTCTGCGCCACAGTTTAATTACAATTTTTGTTTTAGTCTGTTATGTTTATTACCAACAACTATCTGTTAGTTACCTATTATCCATTTGGAACAACTAGGCATCAAGTCCCAATTGTCACTAGCCAACAGTCTTAACTTATATTTAAGACAGCCGAATGTTTTGTCCCGTGTTAACAATGTTTGCAAAATAAAAAAAAAAATAAAGAAAAGAAAAAAATTGACATACGACTTTGGAATCTCCATGGGATATTATATAACTACATGACTATTTTCTTTTTGTTTTGTTTTTTTTTTTCTTTTCGATAAATCGTTCCTATAAATTTTTCCCTCAAATCGTTGCAATGTGTTGTCACAGTTTGACTAAGACCTTGTAAAGCCTTTCAGTAAAAATATTTTGACTATTTTTATTTGTTGTATTTTCTCAAGGGTTTTAGTATTCTGTTCAGTAATAAATATTATTGAAAGGAGGAGGAAAAATACCAAAATACTTGTACACTGTGAACTATGAAACTATGAATGAAGGTAGATTATTTGAAGGTTTTATTTATGTATTTATTAAATAAAATATGCTGTGAATAAAGGAAATATTTCGATATTAAATTTAAGAAAAATATATATAAGTGACAATGGGTTTGCTTTATAGTCTAGACTATAGACAGGGTAATTGTAGGGAGTAGGGTTTACGTAGCTGTTTAGAAAATTAACATATTTATGGTTTAGTGCCTTTGGAATATAGTTAGGGTATTGACTATGGATTACGTTAGGGTCTAGAATGTGGACTACATTATGTTATAGAATACGTAACTACGTTAGACGGTGTAGACTATGGATTACCTTAGATTTTAGACTGTGGAATGCAAAAGGGTCTAGAATATGACGTTTTGTGCACAATGATTCGTTTCATGGACAGAAATATTAAAGTTTTCAGAATGAGCTGTAATTTTGCTTCATCATAATTGATAACATCTAAATTGAAAATATAAGTTCAAAAAACAAAAAAAAAAAAAAATCAGTTATTAAAGAGACTCCTCCACAGAGTGTTTAAACTATAACATTTACGAGAATTTAGTAAAGATGATACCAAATGATTTTTTTCTGTTTTCGTTTTCTATTTGATTTTAATTACACCCATAAATATATTTTACACAACCAATATTTTTTGTTTTTAATGAAATGTTAAAAAATAGGTAAATTTTCACCCTAAATAGTACGTGAAACTAATGGTTTTACTTATAAATAATCAAAAGGGAGCAGCTGCCAGTTTTTGTTAAATTTGGGCAAAATTATTTTTAACAAACATGATTTTTTTTACATTTTCTTCACAAACTTCTCATAAACAAAATTCTGAAAAAAGTAAATAATTATATTTTTTAATTTAATCTAAAAAGAACAGCTGCCAGTTTTTTGTTAAATTTGAGAAAAACGATTTTTTATATACGTTATATTTTCCTAAAAATTAAAATCTTACTTAATTACAAAGCTTCTTCTTTCTGCCAACGAACTGGTAGGAAAGTGTGTATTGAAAGTTTTCCAGAACCCTAGAGGAATAGTATCTTTGTTTTGCCGATTTTTGTATGGGAATGAATATTCTACGGTGTATATAACGCTAAGGTTTAGTTTGTGGAACTATATTAGCATCAAGAATATGGACTACACTTTAGAATTTTTTTGTATAATAATGGATCTAGACTATAGTTTAATTTACAGCATTGACTCAAATTTGTAATCTATTTTACTAAAACATCCAATTGTTTCTCACATTTGTGTAGAGAAATGTGTAAAAAACTTAAATATACATACATGTATATGTGGGTATGTGTTACTTTAAATCTAACAAATTAAAATATTTGAAATTATGAAGGTTTCTAAAATTTATTTATTTTTTGAGGTTTTGTCAAATGTCCTTTCTGCAGATCTCACAACATAACAAAACAAATTTAATTTTTTTTTATTAAATTTTTTTCACAAGAAAATATACGTACGTATGTTATTATATTCTCGACCAGATTTTTACCACAAAATAATAATTGTCAACATTTTTGATTTATAAATATAACAAATTTTAATATCTGATAAGTTTTTTTTCAACAATTTCTTCTAATTTTTTTCGATTTTTTTTTTTAATTTAGTTTGTTTTTTTAATAATTGAAACTTTTTCCTTTGTTAAATATTTATACAAATCAAAAAACTGAAAACCATAAAATAATATGATAAAAATTAGAAATAAATAAAATTACCATGAATTAGAAATATATTTGACTAAAGTATAAAGAGTTCTTATATTTACAAAAGGAACTGGAAATAAGTTCTTATAAAAATCATAAATATTTCCATAAAAAAATCAACAAACGAAAATAATGAACGACATCATAAATTAAAAGAAAAACAAACATTTTGACATTTTGTTGTGACACATTTGGAATAGGAAACTTGTGAAGAAAGAGTGTTTGTAAAAAGGTAGCTACTGGAAGTAGCCAAAGATGACAAGTTTATTAGAATGAAAACTATTTGCTTTAAATTAAAGTTTTGTCATTAAATTAAAAAACAGAAAATGAAATAATATAATACGAAAATTTTATAATCATTGTTTTAAACTGGTTTATGGTCTATTTAAATGTATGGCTTATGGACAGTTCATGATTTAGTCCATAGACATTAATGATCTAGCCTATAGGCTAATTTATGATCTAGTCTATAGACTAGTTTATGGTCTAGTCTATAGACTAGTTTATGGTCTAGTCTATAGACTAGTTTATGGTCTAGTCTAGACTAGTTTATGCTAGTCTATAGACTAGTTTATGGTCTAGTCTATAGACTAGTTATGAATCTAGTCTATAGACTAGTTTATGGTCTAGTCTATAGACTAGTTTATGATCTAGTCTATAGACTAGTTTATGGTCTATTCTATAGACTAGTTTATGATCTAGTCTATAGACTAGTTTATGGTCTAAGTTCTATAGACTAGTTTATGGTCTAGTCTATAGACTAGTTTATGGTCTAGTCTAACTAGTTATGGTTAGTATAGACTAGTTTATGGTCTAGTCTATAGACTAGTTTATGGTCTAGTCTATAGACTAGTTATGGTCTAGTCTATAGACTAGTTTATGGTCTAGTCTATAGACTAGTTTATGGTCTAGTCTATAGACTAGTTTATGGTCTAGTCTATAGACTAGTTTATAGTTGTCTCGTCTATAGACTAGTTTATGGTCTTCGTCTATAGACTAGTTTATGGTCTAGTCCTATAGACTAGTTATGGTCTAGTCTATAGACTAATTTATGGTCTAGTCTATAGACTAATTTATGGTCTAGTCTATAGACTAATTTATGGTCTAGTCTATAGACTAGTTTATGGTCTAGTCTATAGACTAGTTTATGGTCTAGTCTATAGACTAGTTTATGGTCTAGTCTATAGACTAGTTTATAGGTCTAGTCTATAGACTAGTTTATGGTCTAGTCTATAGACTAGTTTATGGTCTAGTCTATAGACTAGTTTATGCGTCTAAGTCTAATCTAGTTTATGGTCGTCTATAGACTAGTTTATGGTCTAGTCTATAGACTAGTTTATGGTCTAGTCTATAGACTAGTTTATGGTCTAGTCTATAGACTAGTTTATGGTCTAGTCTATAGACTAGTTTATGGTCTAGTCTATAGACTAGTTTATGGTCTAGTCTATAGACTAGTTTATGGTCTAGTCTATAGACTAGTTTATGGTCTAGTCTATAGACTAGTTTATGGTCTAGTCTATAGACTAGTTTATGTCTAGTCTATAGACTAGTTTATAAATCTAGTCTATAGACTAGTTTATGAATCTAGTCTATAGACTAGTTTATATCTAGTCTATAGACTAGTTTATGAATCTAGTCTATAGACTAGTTTATAATCTAGTCTATAGACTAGTTTATTCTAGTCTTAGACTAGTTTATGGTCTAGTCTATAGACTAGTTTATGTCTAGTCTATAGACTAGTTTATTCTAGTCTATAGACTAGTTTATGGTCTAGTCTATAGACTAGTTTATGGTCTAGTCTATAGACTAGTTTATGGTCTAGTCTATAGACTAGTTTATGGTCTAGTCTATAGACTAGTTTATGGTCTAGTCTATAGACTAGTTTATGGTCTAGTCTATAGACTAGTTTATGGTCTAGTCTATAGACTAGTTTATGGTCTAGTCTATAGACTAGTTTATGGTCTAGTCTATAGACTAGTTTATGGTCTAGTCTATAGACTAGTTTATGGTCTAGTCTATAGACTAGTTTA
Organism: Cochliomyia hominivorax; assembly: GCA_004302925.2. NCBI lineage: Eukaryota > Metazoa > Arthropoda > Insecta > Diptera > Calliphoridae > Cochliomyia > Cochliomyia hominivorax. The sequence continues at coordinate 9,964,495 of PYHX02000494.1, forward strand.
TGGTCTAGTCTATAGACTAGTTTATGGTCTAGTCTATAGACTAGTTTATGGTCTAGTCTATAGACTAGTTTATGGTCTAGTCTATAGACTAGTTTATGTCTAGTCTATAGACTAGTTTATGGTCTAGTCTATAGACTAGTTTATGTCTAGTCTATAGACTAGTTTATGATCTAGTCTATAGACTAGTTTATGATCTAGTCTATAGACTAGTTTATGATCTAGTCTATAGACTAGTTTATGATCTAGTCTATAGACTAGTTTATGATCTAGTCTATAGACTAGTTTATGATCTAGTCTATAGACTAGTTTATGATCTAGTCTATAGACTAGTTTATGATCTAGTCTATAGACTAGTTTATGATCTAGTCTATAGACTAGTTTATGATCTAGTCTATAGACTAGTTTATGATCTAGTCTATAGACTAGTTTATGTCTAGTCTATAGACTAGTTTATGATCTAGTCTATAGACTAGTTTATGAATCTAGTCTATAGACTAGTTTATGTCTAGTCTATAGACTAGTTTATGTCTAGTCTATAGACTAGTTTATGGTCTAGTCTATAGACTAGTTTATGATCTAGTCTATAGACTAGTTTATGGTCTAGTCTATAGACTAGTTTATGGTCTAGTCTATAGACTAGTTTATGGTCTAGTCTATAGACTAGTTTATGGTCTAGTCTATAGACTAGTTTATGGTCTAGTCTATAGACTAGTTTATGGTCTAGTCTATAGACTAGTTTATGGTCTAGTCTATAGACTAGTTTATGGTCTAGTCTATAGACTAGTTTATGGTCTAGTCTATAGACTAGTTTATGGTCTAGTCTATAGACTAGTTTATGGTCTAGTCTATAGACTAGTTTATGGTCTAGTCTATAGACTAGTTTATGGTCTAGTCTATAGACTAGTTTATGGTCTAGTCTATAGACTAGTTTATGGTCTAGTCTATAGACTAGTTTATGGTCTAGTCTATAGACTAGTTTATGGTCTAGTCTATAGACTAGTTTATGGTCTAGTCTATAGACTAGTTTATGGTCTAGTCTATAGACTAGTTTATGGTCTAGTCTATAGACTAGTTTATGGTCTAGTCTATAGACTAGTTTATGGTCTAGTCTATAGACTAGTTTATGGTCTAGTCTATAGACTAGTTTATGGTCTAGTCTATAGACTAGTTTATGGTCTAGTCTATAGACTAGTTTATGGTCTAGTCTATAGACTAGTTTATGGTCTAGTCTATAGACTAGTTTATGGTCTAGTCTATAGACTAGTTTATGGTCTAGTCTATAGACTAGTTTATGGTCTAGTCTATAGACTAGTTTATGGTCTAGTCTATAGACTAGTTTATGGTCTAGTCTATAGACTAGTTTATGGTCTAGTCTATAGACTAGTTTATGGTCTAGTCTATAGACTAGTTTATGGTCTAGTCTATAGACTAGTTTATGGTCTAGTCTATAGACTAGTTTATGGTCTAGTCTATAGACTAGTTTATGGTCTAGTCTATAGACTAGTTTATGGTCTAGTCTATAGACTAGTTTATGTCTAGTCTATAGACTAGTTTATGGTCTAGTCTATAGACTAGTTTATGGTCTAGTCTATAGACTAGTTTATGGTCTAGTCTATAGACTAGTTTATGGTCTAGTCTATAGACTAGTTTATGGTCTAGTCTATAGACTAGTTTATGGTCTAGTCTATAGACTAGTTTATGGTCTAGTCTATAGACTAGTTTATGGTCTAGTCTATAGACTAGTTTATGGTCTAGTCTATAGACTAGTTTATGGTCTAGTCTATAGACTAGTTTATGGTCTAGTCTATAGACTAGTTTATGGTCTAGTCTATAGACTAGTTTATGGTCTAGTCTATAGACTAGTTTATGGTCTAGTCTATAGACTAGTTTATGGTCTAGTCTATAGACTAGTTTATGGTCTAGTCTATAGACTAGTTTATGGTCTAGTCTATAGACCTAATTTATGGTACTAGTCCTAAATAGACTAGTTTATGGTCTAGTCTATAGACTAGTTTAAATGGTCCTAGTCTATAGACTAGTTTATGGTCTAGTCTATAGACTTAGTTTATGGTCTAGTCTATGACTAGTTTATGTCTAGTCTATAGACTAGTTTATGAATCTAGTCTATAGATAAGTTTATGATTTAGTCTATTGACTAGTTATGAATCTAGTCTATGACTAGTTTATGAATCTTAGTCTATAGACTAGTTTATGAATCTAGTCTATAGACTAGTTTATGAATCTAGTCTAGACTAGTTTATGAATCTAGTCTATAGACTAGTTTATGAATCTAGTCTATAGACTAGTTTATGAATCTAGTCTATAGACTAGTTTATGAATCTAGTCTATAGACTAGTTTATGAATCTAGTCTATAGACTAGTTTATGAATCTAAGTCTATAGACTAGTTTATGAATCTGTCTATAGACTAGTTTATGATCTATTCTATGACTAGTTTATGAATCTAGTCTATAGACTAGTTTATGAATCTAGTCTATAGACTAGTTTATGAATCTAGTCTATAGACTAGTTTATGAATCTAGTCTATAGATATTTTTTTATCCTATTGTCCTACAACATACTAAGAATTCCGTTATGTGTGTAAGTATATAAATATTTGTGTATTTTAATTCACATTACACAAATTCATTTGCTTGTTTTTGCATTAAGATAAACAGGTTAAGTGCTCAAGTGGATGAGCATAAATGGGAAAAAATGGGGGATTACAACATAACAGTAACTATTGAAGATTCCTAAATATTATAGCAATATGAGAAATTGCGTCTTTATGTGTGTGTGAGGGAGTTTTAATACTTATAAAAGTAAATAAGAAGAAAAATAACTACAATAGTGAAGTGTAAACAAAACATTTGTTTACACACAAAGAGAGACAATTACTGTCTTTACAATTAAAATAACACACATATGAGAAGTAATTGTAACAGTGTGCGTGTAATAAAAAGGGGATATGATGGTTTTTAACTAATTCTGTGTAGATTCGTATGTGCAATTGATTGTTTAACGTATCTTTTTGTGTAAAATTACTTATTTACTTTTTTAAAAGAGATTTTTTTCTTTTCATTTTAATTTTCTGTTAAGTAAAGACTTAAATGAGACTGTTGTTAGAAAAATTGTGTATGGAAATGTTTAAATATGGAATAAGAATTGTAGTGATGAAAGAATAAATGTTGCTTCCATTAATGTAAATTTAAGTATTTTAAGCCTTAAAACACAATAACGTGAGGAATGTAAAATTTTAAATATTTATCTGAAAACAGAAACGTTGTAAAGAAGTACATGTTGATAATTTATATAACCACAAATATGTAATGTTGTATGCATACGTGTATTTTTTTCAGTCACTTAAAGTGTTGTGTCTGGTATTCATTTTCATATTTTCTAATCTTTATAAAATATTAAAGTTATTTTCTTGGAATATCAAAAATGGAGCTTATGAACGCTAATTTTTGTGTTCATAGATTTTTATCAAAAAATCTTATTAAAAATTGTATTTCACTGTTGTAAATAATAGACTAGTTTATCATCTAGTCTATAGACTAGTTTATCACTAAAATTGTTTATGAAAAAAGTATACAAAAAGTCACAAGCAGTTGAGAAATTTGCAATTTGCGACGAAATTCGCATCAACGGAAACACTGATCATATGGACCTAAATGGTGTAAAGTAATGAATGATGAATGATTCTTGTTTTACACAATCAATACCCAATCATAATTGAAGGAGATTCTCCAATTATTAGTGTAAAGTAGACTCTTAGACTAAATCACCAATTAATGTTTGATTGTTATTATTATGAACTTAATGAAGTTTTTTTTTTTTTTTTTATAAAATTTCATAAATTCATTTGATTAAAGAAATTCTGTGTCAAAACTGGAATTTTAATGCAAAAAATTTGACATCACAAATTATGGTAATTTTCTTAATTTGAATTGTGTGTTAATAAATTTGTAACAAAACATGTTTAAAATCAGAATTAAAGAACAAGATAAATTCTTTTAAATTTTATTACACAAAATATTATCAGTGACACAATTTCATTTTATTAACTGATTATCAGCCCTTACAACCAAAGCCGCACTTTTTAACCAATTTCTTTAAACATCTTGAATTTGTGTCATAATTTTATTACATTTTTCTACTCTTCAAAAAGTAGTAATATTATTCATGGATTTTTATTCATATAACTGAACCATATTTCTATCTATTTGTCACAATATTTCCAGCAGATTTTTCCTCTTTTCAATATTTTTTTTTTTTTGAAATTCTGTGCAATTTTAATATTTTTATCTATACAATCTTTGCCTACATCAACATCTTTTTTAAAAGCTTAAGAGTTTTTTATGTTAACACCCTACACCACCGTAGGAAAAATGGTGTTATACCCATATTTAGTATACCGTTCGACTCGGAATAACTTAACAGGGTCGATTTAACAATGTCCGTCTGTCTGTTCGGCTGGCTGTCCATATAAACGTTGTGAACACAACATTCGAGAGATATCTCGATGAAATTTGACACATATTATTATTTTGGACAAAGTCTATTGAAAATGGTCCTAAATATAAAGCGAAAATTCACAATAATTTGTTTTATGATATTCTAAAACAATTTGTTAAAATATACGTGGGTCGATTTATTTCTTTTTATATGTCCAATATAAACACACTTCCAAATATCGCTATGAAGGTCATAAACCTCGCATATACTTTGGTATTGTAACAGTAATTGGTCAAATTAAGATAAATATAAGCAAAAATCGATATGCAAAATTGTACGAGGGTCGGTCCATAATTTCTTGTAGCTCCCATATAACCATCCCTGGAAATTAATTTTAAAACGTAAAAAATTCACTTAATGTTGATGTCACAATAGTTAACTGCAAACTCAAGCAAATATCAAAAAAAAAATCAAATTATACGAAGGTCGTTCATTAATTTTTCGTAATTAATATTTATACCTAACATTGTGATGTAGGGATTTCATTAGTCGATCTTGCCCAACTATAACATTCTATCTTGTTTTTATATATTTTTTCTACAACATTGAAAGAATCTTAAGTGAATGTGTTGATTTCATGATTTTATGCTATTTTTCCTTCTTATTTTTCGATGACAGCTAAAACAAAGAATAAAATATATATTTTGTATCTAAGTTGCAAACAAATACTCAGAGATATTCATGAGTGTGTATGTATGTTAATATATAAAACCAAAAGTATTTTTTTATATGAAAAATATCTTTAGAAAAAATAAATTTTATATTTTATATATGTTTAAATTGGTATATGTAAGTATGTTTGTGTGTTAGAGTTCGAATAAAATTCTACAAGGTCAATATTTTACAAGGTTATTTGTTATGTATTTAACAAATACATTTACATATATATACATCAATTTAAATATATTAATATATGTATCTGTGTATATGTCTGTGTAATACAAATACTTAAGTATCTTATTTCAATGGCAGTCGAGTGCAGATACAAATTCTGTTCTTCTTTAGATACATTTTAATAATAAGAACAAAAAGAGAAAAAAAAAACACTTTCGATATTATTAATGTCATAATTACAAGTCGGAATTATGGCTGAGAGTACTAAAATTTGTTGTAGAAAATATGAGAAAAAAATTATGAGAAAAATTATAAAATTCATAAAAAGCGAAATTGAATTTTATAAATTCATAATAAATTCATAAATAACAAAATAAAAAATCTGCAAAAATTTCAAATAGTAAAAAAATATATATTTTGAATAAAAATGAAATGAAATTTTTAAATAGCCAAAGTATGGTCTCACTAGTGACTCTAGTATAGTCAATTCTATAAGAAATGAGATCGATAAATTCTTATCACATATAAGTGTCAAGAAAGACGAAATCGCTTAACTTACATTTTCCTTTCATTGACGTTTAAGTAGTGCTTTTTGTCACTTTGTTCGAACCGTTTAAATTCTAAAATAACTTTGGATTCTATTTTGTGCTCTTCAATTCCTTGTTAACAAGAGCCAAATATCTTTACACTCTTTTTAGCTGCGGACAGTTAAGAGGATTTGCTTCTCTCATTACAAATACCACTCAAGGACTTATTAACCATAGTGACTGGATGAAAAATCAGGCCAAAAACAAGTGGACACATTTGAAGTTTTTTGTAAACATGTTCTTGATGTAAATTTCGGTATGTAAAGAGTTTGTTGTAACTAATGAGTGAGATCGAAAAATTATTTACACACTTTTTTCATTAAAACTTTTATCAAAATTATTTTTGCTTTTTTATTATTCCCTACACCACCGTAGGTGATTGAGGTGTTATGAGTTTGTGCTGATGATTGTAACATACGGAATTAACGATGTTAAATCCGCCTTAAAGTATACTATTCGAATTATTTTCTGAGTCGTTTTAACGATGTCCGTCCATCTGTCTGTCTCTCTGTCCGTTTGATTGTCCATGTGAATGTTGTGAACACTTTACAGCTCGATATTCGTACACAATGTAATTTTGGTCCAGTGACGAAGATTACTGAAATTGGCCATTTAAACGTCCTTCCAGAATGAGGTTTTAAGCTAATAAAATTCCTAAATCTTATAATTTTTTAAAATGATATGCCAAATTATGTGAGGGTTGGTCTATTGCTACTCATAGGTCTCATACAGGCCCCTTACAAATATCAGTTTGAAGGGCATAAATCGCATAAAAATAACTGGTGAAATTGAAATTAATATAATAAGTAAAAATCGATATGCAAAATTATACGAGCGTTGTCAATTATTTCTTTTAGCTCCCACATAACCCTCCAATACCCCCCCCCCCCAAAAAAAAAAAGAGAAAATATTTTAAATCTGCAAAATTTCACATAAATGTTATTTTCACAATAACATACCGCACACATAAGAAGAAATCCAAAAATAAAGTTTTACAAGGGTCGTTCATTAATTTTCTGTAACTATTGTTTATAAACAACATTGTGGTGTAGGGTATTAAATAGTCGGATTTGATAGATTTCAACAATTTTTCATTTGTTTTTTCACAACTTCCTGCTTTAAAATTTGATTAAAAGTTTTGGGACCTTAACTCAACCAAAATTGCATTCAAAATTGTGGCTGCGACATAAAGCCAATCATTTGTTACAACAAGCTCCGAAATTTATATCAATTCAAGTCAAATGCTGCTTTCATTCATATTATTATTTTTGATCTGACTTGATATCATATTACTATGGTAAACAAACCCTTAAGTGGTTCAAGGGTATTTGTAACAAGAGAGACAAATCTTTCAGACAGCCCGAAGCTAGTGGCTGTGTCCGATCGAAACAAATTGTATATCGTTGTTATTGGTTTGAAAAGAGCTCAGTTCTATTCTTGATGACTTTTGAATTCGTTGTCAATCTCTAGTATTCATTTCTGGTACTTCGGATCATTCCCATTAAATGTGATTCTAATTTTAATTAAAATTTGTAGATTTTGAAAGACCTTTCTCTGTATATAAAAAGATGAACCTATGAGGGGAAGAAACCGAAGTACCAAAAGTGAGAATCAATTTCTAGAGAACAAATTTAAAAATCATCAAGTTCTTCTTAAACCATCAACAATGGTCGGACTTAAAGTGGCGATGATGTGCATAAAAACAATGACAAGAGTTTTTGGACTTCTGTTAACAGCATGAACTATTCATTCATTCTAGACGGTGACTGTTACTATTTTTTTTATTCCTTAAAACATCCTAAAATTCGTTTATGATAAAAAATCGAAAGTTTTAAATACTTAACTTATTCTATCATAAAAGGCGATTCTCCCCAAATCTTAATAGTAGGACCTTAGTGGGGAAGGATCCAAAGTGTCAGAGGTAAGTACTTTAAGATGTGAGATTCAAAAACAAACAAAGGAAAAAATATAGCCGGTTTTAAATCATGAACAACAAAAAATCAAATTATTCCAATCGGACTTAGAATGATGATGCTACATACAAAAAACAAAAGGGGTTGTATTTTGGGACGTGGCATAAAAAAACCTTTTGCATTTCTGAAACAACATTAACTATTCTTTCATTTTAGGGGGTGACTGGCACCCCCAATTTTGTTTGTATATAGAACGACCCACTCTAAAGCTACATCCTTCTGCTTTCTTTTAGTTAATTTTCAGACATATTCATCTCGTGGAAAGTTGATACCTCCCCACATTATGACCATTTAAATAATTTTCTGCATTTTTAAATCAACATAAATCAAGTCTAATAGACTATAACATTTATTAAAAACATTAACATATTTCCCAATTTAATGTCAATATATAATGTTTCGCCTCATTTATGAAATTGTATTGAAATGAATGTATGTAAATGAATTTTACTCATAATCTGAATCTGAATATAATTTTCACATAATTTATATTATGAAATAATAATGTGATTTAATATTTCCCATCAATAATTCAAATGCTAAATTTGAAGTTTTCAAAAATTCGATATTTCGATAAATCTTTTGCTTAAATTGTGTTAAAATAAATTTTATAAATTGTAACTACTCGTAGTTAGTAGCGAAACATAAATTATTTAAAATTATTTAAAAGCTATAAAGTTTGTTCACTTCCATATTATTGTACCCTACACCACCACAAGTGGCGATAAGAGTATATTAGGTTTATCATTCTGAGTGTAACATCTAGAACGCATCACCTCAGACTACCTGAAATGAAATTTGGCCTGTGAATTTGTTATTGTCCTAAGCAGTTTCCTATGTTAAACCAACTATATCGATATAACCAAAAAAGTTATAGACCGATATCTGAGACAACCCAAAAATTCCTAAAAATAACTTTTCTAAATTTTTTATAAACTCAAAACTTAAATAGATTTAAACAAAAATTTATCCATAAGATACAATTATATATTCTTCATAAACCTGCAAAAAATCATCAAAATCGTATCAATTATAAAAAGTTATAGGCTGAAATATCCAAAATTTTGATACACCCCAAAATCTGTGTGCCATGTGGATTGAAATTTTTAAGATATTTTACTGAAATTTATTATATATATTTATTTTGATACAGTAATAAACCAAAATAAATAAGATTGTGTTGGGGCCATTGTTTGACTTAGCTGCCATATAAGGTCCCTTCCCGGAATATGGTTTGTAGCTTATAAAACTCTTAAATGTGAAACAATTTTATTGAAATTTGGCACAGTTAATTTTCTAACTGTCTTAAATATATGTTATTAATAGTATTTTTAACAAAGGTCCATATTTTCACATAGCTCTCATAGAAAGCCTCTTCTCGGAAATCTTTTTTGAGCTTATAACACACTTAATAAAGACCAATTTCATTTGAGTTTAGCATGATAATTTTTTAAAAATGCCTTTAATGTATATTTTTGAAATGAACAACTTTGGTCCATATTTTGCCTTATCTCCCATATCTGGCCCCTCCCGGAAAATATTTTTGCGTAAATAAGGACCGATTCTATTGAAATTCAATTATTTTTCTAACTTAATTTTTTTTATTATTCTGACCAATATCTGTCTATATTTTGCTATAGCTCCTATATAACGCTTCTTCCCGGAAAAGAGATTTGAACTTAAAAAACTATCATATGAATATGAACCAATTTAATTTAAATCGTCACGATTTCTTTTTCTAACTGACTTGTGTATATGATACTTTCTAGGCGAATAGTGGTCATTACAACTTCTCGAAAAAAACTTTAAATCTATATGACTTTTCAGCTTAAAACATTTCTATTGAAATTCGGCAAAAATTATTGGTGGAGGGCATTAAGGATTCGACCTAGTCAAATATATCACTCTTACTTGTTTCTCGTTTAGATTTGTTGCTTTTTGTAAATTTATTTACTAAATTCAGAGGGTGTAAGTGAAAGAGAAATCTGATAAATATGCAACACTAACCATTATTATTTTATAGTCTCAAAACAACAACAACAAAAACTGCATAAATGTATCTATGAGTGTGTGTGTGTGTATGTGTCTGACTGAGTATCTATGGGATACTTTACTACATATTTTTTTCATTTTTTATTTTGGTCATGGTCTACGTTATTAGCTTCAAATGGCGCGGGAAATTTTCAAATGGTACAGTGTTAAGTTTTATAACTTTGACTATAACGTAAATTTTGTATTGTGGCATAACTGAGTTGGTTTTGATTTTTGTGGTCTTTTAGCAGCCACTTTATCGTATATTGGTATTTTATGTTTTACATCTTGTTGCTGGTAGATATACAGATGGAACATTAACAAATAGCCAACTTCAAATTTACTATACACAAATTTACATATTGTTTAAAAGTGTTAGTGAAGGGAGGGGGGTGGTTTAGAGAGTAATGTTTTCACCATAACCACAAATGCAGTTATTGTGATGTAGAACATGAGAATATGGCACTAGAAGAGAAGTTACCAAGAATTTCTGGTTGTAATTTCTTAGAAAATTTCGCTTAATCTAAATATTTGGGGAATATTTTGATAGGAATGCGGAATATAGCATTTTAAGCTTAAAACCATATAAAAGGAAGGAACCATAGTCGAAAATGGATCCTTAGTCGAGGAAATAATAATAATAATAATAATAATAATAATAATAATAATAATAATAATAATAATAAGTAAGAAAATAGTGAGAATTGCATATTTGGCTATAACGAATCTTTAATATCCTCCAATTAAGAAGTAATTGTGGGATCATATTGAAATATCCACTTGTAAGGGGATATCACTTCTATTTTTCTCATTATCACTTCATCCATTAGCCAAATTTCATAATATTTACTGTAACAGTTTGATAGAGAGCTAAAATTCCTCCAAGCCCTATTCAAAATTTTGTTAGTCTTTAATATTTTTTCATTTACACGTTATACAAAATTTCAGAAATTTTCTTTTAAAAGTTTCATCAAAGTGAGATATTTTTTATTAAAAAGATATGCGACATTAAAAATTTTGTTTGCGAGAAAATTTAAATATTTTGATTTTCAAATAAAATCGAGTTTTCCCCACTGTGGAATGTTTCCAACAGACAGATAGACGGACATAGCCAATTTGAGTCAGATTTGGATATGATGCTAGAATATATATAATTTTACCCAGTACGCTTTGCTGCACAACGATTCTCCTCAGTCCTAAATCTTGAAAAGACATTTCACAAATCACTGCTTGTCCGGATTAGCACATGATGACGTGTATTAAAAAAAAAAATGCAAAATTTCCTGACCATGTCAGTTCTAGAATTTTCAAATAAAATCATTTGGAAATTTGGAAACTCCAGGTGAAATAGTTCTTTAATTATGCGTTATTAAAAATTGGTGTATATAGGTCGGCCCTCCATTTTTTCTTTGTATGACAACAACTACCATAAATTTTCTCACGTATAATTGTTTTACAGGAAATTATTGTGAATGAATTTATAAATTGAAGCTGCAAAAGTACCAGGTCCTATCGATTCTATATTTTTTCACCACATCAATTCTAAAACAGTTCCAAGAGAAAGTAATTGAGACTCAATTTAATACTCTCACTTCAATAGATCTTCAGTTATTCGATAATAATTATTTGCTTTGTGTGGGGTATACCCCAAACCTTTTCGGTCCTACATTTCGTTTCGAAAAGTAGTTCCTTGAGAAAGATATTGGAACAAAATTTTAAAATTCTCGATTTTATAGTTATTTGTATTGGTTCGGGTACTCCTTCCCCTGGTTCTATATATCTTAATTTTTGTACAGTAAAACAGATTCCTGAGAAAGTGATTGGTACCAAATTTAGGAACTTTTGCAATTATCGTTCTTTAGATATTCAATAATCAATATTTGCTTCATATGCCCCTGGTCCTATCGGAATTTTCAATACCTTATATTGGGATCATTCTGTCCCAATGAGTACCAAACAAACACAGATTAATTTTTATATAGATGGAGTTACACATGGAATGACAATGTTAAGTTCATCACTGAAAAATGATCTACTAAGTTCTCTTAGAATTAAAAATACTCTTTATTGCTTCTCTTACAAAACAAATTTAAGAAAAAGTTGCAAAATAAATTGTAGATCCAAAGAATTTTTAATCAAAAATATTTTTTCTTATGTAAAAAAAATTACTCTTTGGAAATTCTTTTACAAAAAAGTTCTTTTTTACAGAAAAGACTAAAAGATTTTTCATAAAAAAATGTACTTCTAGTTATGCTCTTTCAATCTCCCTCATAAATCTAAAAATGTTTCTGTTACTGAACTAAAGGGATAAGAGAGTAAATATTTTATTTGTTGTTGTTGTTATTTGGGTTTGATACTCCCAGTTACTGGTAAATGAGCATGGAGTTTTTGGTTTATAGTTGCGGTTGATTTGATATTTTGTTGTTGGTTTCATCACTATTTAGTAGACATTAGAAGAATGATTGAGTATAAAAATTGTTTGTTTTTTTTTTTACTTTCATGTTGCAAGTAGTTTAAAAATGGACTTTCTCTCTCTCTCTCTCACTCATTCACTCACTCACACTCTGTTTAGTTAATGTTGTAAATATTGTGTTGAAAAGGATTTATGATAGATAAATCATGTTATCAAATTATTTTGTTAAACGAACGATGAACAAATTTGTTTATATTCACTGGCAATATTTATGGCAAAAAAAGGGAGAATTGTGAAAGGGAACCAAAAAAATAATGATATTATTTATGGCAAATTTTTAGGAATTTTGATTTTGAGTATTAAATGCAATAAAACTGTTAAGAATTATAATTTTATGACTTTAAATTGGAATTTTTTTTCCAAAACAATTTTTTTGGGAAAAAATTCTGTAACTTGTAAAGTTAGAGACACATTAATAGAATATGGCATAGTCATTGTAGAATTATTATCGATCTGATGTGGAGATTTATAGGCTCCCAGCTGGAAGTCTTACGCCTTCCAAAGTTTTCCACCTCGGTAGTGTTGATTATATTTATTACTTTTTATATTAAAATAGGATTTTATAATTTTCATTACTATGGAAAACCTAATTAGTACCTTTTGAATATTTAAAAGTACAGTATACTCACATTATTTTTAACCATTAGGAGGTAATTATTTCGAATAATGTATTTTTAATTAAAATGTGTATAAATTAATGAATACCAATAATATAAAAATTACGTTTGGAACATACATAGAATTTTCGCCCCTCAGAAGGTCCAAAAAGTATGACGAATTATAAAAATTCAAAAAGTACCATTGAAAATTTAATAAAGAGTTATAAAATCCCTTAATTCTTAACCCATATGTAACGTTAATTTTCACCCATTTGTAATTATTTCCAATAATACAAAAGGTACATATTGAAGATCCAAAAGTACTAATAAATCACATAATAGTTGAGTTTATTTACGACAAAGACTTCGAAAGGTACAAAAACAAAATTCGAAATGTTCATAAAATTGCATCATTTTGATTTTATGCAGAAGTTTCCAAAAGTATTTATATGTATTTTAGAGTAGAAAAAAGAAGTTTTAAAAAGTATCACATTATATATATTCACTTTCATGGATTATCTGGGTTATATATACTTACTTTCATGTTTAATCTTATTTCATCAAATAATTCAAAATGTACCAATTATTATGTATGTCCTAGAAAAGAACCTTTAGTACAGAATTTTCAAAATGTTCAGCATATTAAACTGTCCATATTGAGTTCTTTTTCCAAGTTTTTAAAAATTTGGATTATTGATTCAAAAGGATGGTAATTTTTGGTACTTTTTTCCACCCATATTTATTTCTTGAAATCAATTTTAAAATTATTTTACATAATAAAATATTCGAATAATTTTGTCCGTGAATAAAAAACTATTTTTGAAAAAGTACTAAATATAGATATATTTTTATTCCCTTTGGTTTTGATTTTCATAAAAGTACCAAAATTATAGTACCAATTTCTATATTTATTGAAGTTAAAGAAAGGGAACAAAAGGGAATTTGTATACCGTACACCAAAATAGATGTATTTGTGCTGAAATTTGTAACGGTCAGAACAAAAAATGATTTTACTTCGACTCAGAATCACTTTCTTGGTTAATTTATTCATGTCCGTCTGTCTGCCTAGCTGTCCATGTAAAGCTTGTGAACAAAAAACAGGTTGCAATTTTCAAGATATATTCATGAAAATTCACACATGGCAATATCTTGACCCAAAGACGAAGTCTATTGAAATTCCATACAAATGGAGCAGCTTATTTAAAAATGGACCCGTTTTATGAGCTTAAAACTCAAACCGGTATGGCGTTTTAATCCCACAAAACAATTTTAACGAAATTAGACACATAGATCTACGTTATTCTATATCGATATGGCAAATTGGTCCATTCTCATAGTTCCCATGTAACCCACACTTCCGGCAAATTTTTGAAGTGCATAAATCTCACATATAATTTTCAACTACAATATTATTTATTTAAATTAAGATATATATAGGCAGAAATCGATGTTCGAAATTTTACGAGGGTTGGTCTATAATTTCCTATGTAATTATATCACAACAACAAAATATTTTAAAACACATACATCTCACATAATTATAGCATTAATGAGTGAATTACTGCATTTAAGCATCAAATAGAAAAGCGAGTTATACGAGGGTTGTTCTATAATTTTTTGTAGCTACCATTTGTAACCAACTCTGTGGTGTAGGGTATTACATAAATTTACAAGCAATATATATAAAGCAAACTATTATTAACGAAATGTCCAACTGCGGAAGGCCAGCAACTTCTCTCCTGGCAAACTGAGGAAGTCTGATTTTTCAAATAAACTTGAAAATACCTCAGCCATAATCACTTTTAATTTTATTCAAATATTTTCAAATCTGCAAATATTACAGAATTATTTTCAAAAAGTCATTTTGGCACCATTATGTTACGTTATTAAGTTTTTTTTCCATTAACTTTCATAATCACAAAACTTTTATATTTATGCAGGCATTTTGGAATAAAATAAAAATTTATAATTAAAGTTTATTCAACATAAAATTGAAAAAATAATTTTAATTTATTTTATTTTTTGTTTTTTGTTTTTTTGTTAATAAAAATACTTCCTTTGGTTTGATAAATTCATTATAATTAAGTCTTTTCTTCGAAGGTAAAATTTGTTGTTTATTTTTTGTTAACAACTTTTTCCTGTTGCTTGTGGAAGTGCCGCAACTATTTTGCCTAAAACAAGCCTCCATTTTTTAAATAATCCTGCCTTTTTTCTGTCAACTGGAAAATAATTGTAATACAAAAGTGAAAATAATATAAAAGACTTTGGTGAATCTGAAATACGCTTCGTTACAAATTGAAGATAAAATTCCAACATGTAGCTGTCAATTTTACTTTTCCACCTTATTGCTAGATCTAGACATTCCCACAGAAGATTCTTTATAACTGTTGTCAAGTCCGTTCTAGGTTAAAAACGGAGAAGAAAAAATGTAGCTGGAATTTAAAAAAAATTCCGGACCATAGTTCTGCACTGTGTGCCTAAACAGACAGAATTATACGTCCTTTCAACTAATGGGCAACGCTGGGCTGGTGTCACCTCAAGAATTTTCCTCAACAAACCATCATAGGGAGTGGTCGGTAGAATTTTTTGCTTCTTGTTGCCAACAGCAATACAATGAATCAGCTTCATCTTCACCACATGCAACATCACTTGCTTTTCCACCGCATTCGCTACAATCACAACAACAGCAGATACAACAACAGCTACCGTCCCAATATCAGGGATATTCGGGATGGTAAAACCATTCAGTACTCATTGAGGAAAGATCCATGAGGGGTGTGGAATAAATAGACGAATCCATCTTCTAATAACATCGGTAGGATCTTAAAATGGTTATTTTTAATGATCAATTTAATATACCTTTTGCTCACTATCAATTCTAGTAAAATGTATGAAAATTTTTTAAAAATATAAATTAATTATAGTTAAACAACATTTTATTAAAATAAAAATAAATTTATTTTTATTTCCACCCCCCCCCCCTTTAAGACAATTTTTTTGCTATAAAATTGAAAGGAAATGAATACTCAAGCATTTGAATAGCGCTGCCTTATCCTTATACAATTGCATGAAACTATGTTATGTATACATGTACACTCTTCTAACAACTATTATACATTTCCTAACACACCCTCTTTCACAACCCCTTCAACGCCTACGATTTAGTATAAAGTTGGAAAAATGGTTGTTAGTGCATTTCTGCTAAAGAGAAAAGTATGTCATCATCAGTTTTTCTTTTCCTTGAAGGAACAGAGAAAAAATAAAACGAAACAAAAGGAATAAGTAGAAGGAAGAAATGAAAAGAAATTATAGTTACTTCTCACGCAGTGGCTTTAACTTGATGGTATTTGCAATTTAACGGAACTACAATTCGAAAAATTGCCATGGTTATAGACTACTTTTTTCACTTTCATATAATATTTAGAACGATATTGCTAGTCAAACTTAAGAAGACCAACTATATATAATAATCCTGTATACAAGGTGCTTATTGCGCTAGATGTGACGAAGGAGTAGTTGGAATAGGTAATAGGCTATCGATTTATCCGGTAGAAAATACTGTGTACTTTTTTGTAGTAATTTTCCATCTTATGTGTCAAGTAAGAAGAATAAAATCAAGGCGATTCTGTCCAAGGCCTACAAAAGTCAAGCGGGTGAAATTGTTTGGCTTTTAAATTGTTTTTCGGGCAGTGTAGTTGATCCTTTTATAGAAATCGAAACTAATGTAGGCTCCTTTTTTCTGGCGCGTTTTTGCTTCGAACTATACTGTGTATTACAGTATCAAATCAAAATGTGATTCGATTTAGCTATGTCCATCTGTACTTAGAAAACAATCCTTCGTCTTAAATAATTGGCCGAATTCAATAAAATTGTTGTTATTCGTTAGCCTGAGCAGTTTTCTGTCATCAAAATCAGATCAATAGAAGAAAGTTAGAGCCTTAAATATGAAAAATATTGAAACATTCCAAAATCGCAATTTCAAATATACCTATATTTTTTATTTTGCTACATTTACTTATTTCGATATAATACTTCCAAAAAACGGATTGTGTTGGGACCATTATTTGACCCAGCTCTCATATAAGCCCCTCCCCCGAAATATGGTTCTAAGCTTACGAAACCTTTATTTTTCCAACAATCCCGAATACATATTACTAGTTCCATGTTAACCCTCATTTAAGTCCCTCTACCGAAGAAACGGGATTTAAGCTGATAAGAGTCCTAAATTTGAACCGACTTTTTTTGAAATTTATTTTACATTACTCAATATCACTTTCCGGAATAGGAATTTAGGTTAAAAACCTCCGTCTAATTTCAGATGATTATCTTTTTATTTTTAATTTATGTAACTAATTTCATGAGTAAGGACTGAGATCGAAAAATTCTTAACACACATTTTTTATTAAAACCTTAAAAACAAGTACTATTTAGTTCAGGTAGAAGGGTTGGTTCATATAATGTATCACACATCTGGTAGGAAAGTAGACAGATTAACTCAGTGCGCGGACTATTTGATACTAAAAGTGAAAGTTAAAAACATTGAGGGCCCAAAAAGTGCTTGACAGGAAAGATGCTAGAAATTTAGAGGCCAAAAACTGAACACAGATATTAAAGTCAAGTTCTCTTAATAAATATTGCGGCATAATGAAGAGGAAAAGAATGTTCTGACAAATTTTTTGCAACTTTTTGGTGAAAACTTCTCTGTTGCTTATGCTCGGGGGAATCTTGACCTAAAAGCAGTCAACATTTTCCAAAAAGTTCTTGACAAGGCAAGCAATATGCAGTTGCGGCAAAAAAGCCGACAATTTGTTAGAACAGGCTCTATAGATACCGACATTTTCATCAAGCCATGTTTTTAAAAAAGGTTATTTTCATCCATAAGACTTCATAATGTGTCCACTTATTTTTAGTCTGACTTGACATTCTGTCGCCATGTTAAACGAGCCCTTAAGTGGTACAAAAACAATAATATTTGTGGTGTTTGAGGCAAATCCTGTGTAATGATATTGGGCACTTGTTTAAAGAGAATTGAAGAGCACAAAGAGGTATCCAAAAGTGTGGAAGATTTTAAACGGAGATTAACAACCTGTTCGAGCACTGTAAAATATGTTAGTGGAAGGATTTATTAAAAAGGCTCGAAATTTCAGCATTTTGACTTGTTTGTTCCTTCTCAATAGAAGGTTTTACATTTCAAATTTCCATTTAAAACGAATTTTGTACACTTGAGTGATTCCTTATTTAGAACTTTATAAGGAATCTGAATGTCTTTAAGAACTTTATAAGAAATCTTCCAACCAGACTTATTCATTTCTTAAATTGTTATTTTAAATTACTAATTTTAATTGGTCATGTTAAATTTTATTTCAATACCATTCTCACTTACATCTTGCAATTGTGTGAATAATTTCATCTGTATGCAACACTTTAAATGTATTGTGTATGTTTGTATATAAATTTGTATCTCTGTTTTAAACACTTTCTTATACAAATTGACCCAATAAAATTGTATTGCATTTATTAACGTATGTTTGTATGTAAATGTATATTTTGTCTTTTCTCCTTTGAATTTATTTAAATATTGATAAAATTGTATGTGTAAATATGAATGCATGTACGAGTATATGTAAATATGTATGTGTATATCGCAATATGTGTATAATGTGTGAGTGTTTTTACTTTTATATTCATGTTCAAATGATGAGTATTATTGTTATTGGTTTATTGTAGTAAGCGGTTATCAGTTGTAGAAGGGAAGGGAGTGTAAAACGTGTTGTAGAAAATTTTTGATTATACATCTTTAGAACTTGTTTTAGTATTTTATATTTGTTTGTGTTGCAGTGTGTGTTTTCATGTTAAAAATGCATTTACTGTGTTATATTTGCAGCTGCAGGAAGTTCAATTTCCGCCATTTCTTCTATTCCATTTAGGTTTCCTTTAATTGCAGTTTTACACAAACCACAATGAATTACTAAAAATGTGATTATAAATATATAAAAAAACAGAATTGAAAAATAAAATACAAAAAATAAAAAATAAAGGAAAATACATATATTTTTACAGGGAACGAAATAGATAAATTAATTAAATGAACTGTTAATATTTAATTTGTTTAAAACAGGATAATAAATGAATACGAATAAGTCACGTTTACTTATTAGTCACGAATTAAATTTAATCGAGACTACAACTTGGTATAAAGCTTCTCTATAGCTAAACTTTAGTATCGACTTTAGCTAAAACTAAATGTCCTTCATGTTATTGATTATAATCTCCGCTTTGGTTTAGTTAAGTCTTTGTCGATTTAAGTTTAATATCGTTCATTAATTTTTCGTAATTACCATTTAATAACATCTGAACTTAAACCTAAACTGTAACCAAATCTACATTCATCTGCCTGATCTGAAAAAAGAAAAAAGTGAAGTAGATTTTTAGGCGTTAGTATGATTTCGATAATGAAGAAAATAATTTATAATATAAATAATTTAATATTATGGATTAACTTTTATTCTTCTACTGATTTATCATTTTATCCTAATAAACACAAAATCGCTTAAGTTTCAAATTTATTGATAACTAATTAAATTTACATTGTTAATTTCTCTAATGTTTTGCTAAATTTCACTTTAATATTTCAAGTATTTGATTAATTATTGAATTTAATTGTTGAAATGAAGAGAAATTGATTTTCGATTTCCTCTTGTTTACATATAATTAGACAATAAAGAAAGTAGGAAACACAATAATGTAAATGTAAAAGAGGGGAAATAACAATATTTTAGAAAATAGAACAAAAATTGTAACAATCAAAAATCAACGTTTCAATTTTACAAAAGTAATTGTTAACACACAGTGTCACAGTGTAATGATATGATAAGAAATTTTTTTACTTCTAATAAAATTTCAGATATTACACTTCACTATTATTAGTGGTGATGAGGGTATGTAAACTTTGTCATCCCTTGTGTAAAGCGAAGAAGGAATCTTCTAAGACTCCATAAAGTATATATATTCTTGCATCAAATCAAAATCTGAATCGATTTAGCTATGTCCAGCTGTCTATCTGTTGAAAACATTTTAACGCCTGGAATAATTGTCTGAATTCAGTGAAATTTGACCTCATTGTCTCTTATGTTCTAAGCAGTTTTAAATTTAAACTAGCTATATTGGTTCAATATATATAGAAAATATATAGATCGAGACAACTTAAAAATTTTTCTAACTTTTTTTCAACAAAAGGAAATTTTAATTATAATATCCAGTTATATATTGTTCATCATCGTACAATTTGTTAATATCGGTCCATATTTTGATGGAGTTCTCATATAAAGCCCCTAACCGGAAAGCGGGTTTGAGCTTATAAAACACTTAAATAAAAATCAATGTTATTGGAATTCGGCAAAACGATTCTTTTAACTGTCATTAATATATATTATTTATTTGAACAGACTTGGTCCAAATTTCGCTTTTGACCACATATCAAGTCCTTTCCTGGAAAACAGAGCTTAAAAAACACTTAAATTAAGTCCAATTCCAGCACAATAATTTTTCAAACTGTCTTTAATATATATTATTAATTTGGCTGATTACGGTCCATATCTATCCAGAATATAGTTTTAGGCTTATAAAACTCCAATCTATAGAAATTCGGCTCAATGATTATTCAAACTGTTTTCAATATACTCTCATAATCTGACCAATATCGATCAAGCCTCGACTATTTTAAGAATCTATTGCGATATGTTACTGTAGTTCAACTTATGCTAATTTTTGCAAAATACTTAGTGTTGGAGAGAATTTAAGATTCGGCTCAGCCGTAAATATCATTTTTACTTATTCTTTTTTTAAGTCTTATTCCATCTAAACTATTTTATTGTTCAATCCCACTATGCACATCATAAGCAGGTATTTTTGCAGAAATGTAGTTTTTTTTATAAATATGTTAGTGTGTGTGTGTGTATGTGATTGTGTTTATATTTTGTGTGAATTCATAGAAGCGAATATACAAAAGAACAATAATAACGTGAGAAACATGTAAAATTTCACATATGCAGGAAACTAGTAAACACACATGTTCACTTCAACCTCTACAATCACAAGTTAAAATGCATAGATATACACAAAAATATATATAAATATAGATACATACATACATATATAAATATTACAAACAATATAACATTGAAACCAGACAAAATTGTTCATGAAATGTGTGTAAGAAATAAGTGACTGGTTGACAGATTGACTGACTATATAACCATATGACACACTGTGTATGTATGTGTATTAGTTATGCTGTTTATTTTTTCTCTATTACTCTGGTATATGAAACATTTATAAATATGTATGTATTTGTTATGAACACTACACAATGTCAAACGCTTATTTCAATTTCCTTTTTTTTTGTATTCTTGCACTTTCTCTAATCTAAAAGAGCTTTTTTTGGAATAGAACTTGGATAATGATGACTATTTGGATGTTGCAAGTATGAGTTTAAAAAAAATTAAATGTGTTTTTTTGTATGTGTTAGTATTAAGAGAGTATGTGGCACAGGTTTTAAAGGTTTCACTTGACAGTTGGCTGCAAGTTAAAGTGTTATTGTTGGTGTATATAAATCTATATATAAAACTATTATCAGATTCTTTTTGTTATAGTTGTTAACAATGATGTAAGAAGTTGTAAATAAATAACAAATTGAAGAAGGAAGAAAGAAATTAAAGAAAATAAAATGAGATAAATTAAAGTAAATAGTGGATTATTGTTTTCTTATCAATAAGTAAAGATCATAATCTTGATTATAGTCTTGTTGCTGTAATTTGGTATTAAATAAGTATCGCAAAAGTTTAATCAATAGGGCCTATATTTTGCCTTACCTCGTCTACAATTTAGTCCCGTTTACATAGATTCACCTATAATTTGAATCTTTATAACAAAACTAAATTAGACCATAGTGTCGATTATAGTTTGGTCTTTAGTTTTGCTTATAATCTTCCTTATTGTTCTGCCTAAATTCGAATTTATTGTTTTAGCTATGAGCTAGTATAGGTACGTGGGACTATAGTCCAAAGCTTCGCATATAAAGCGGCGTTGTCTTAAATTATGTCTACTCTTTAAACTATAATTTTGTCGTTAGTCTCTATTATAGTCATGTCTAAAAAATCACCGTTAAGAAAAGACTCTTCTTAAAACTGTTGTAAAGTTTCAGTTTAAATCTGGTCAAGCTACTGGCAAAATCTATTATGTGACCTATAATCTAGATAGGTAATTTAAACCCATGTATATAGACCTACTAAATGTTTGGCTTTAGTGTTGACATTAATTTAGTTTATAATTTTATTTAAAATTTACCCAATATGATGCACTTAAACTATAAACGCATTTTAATTATTATATGGACCTGTCTAGACTTCAAAGTCGCTCATAAATAATTTATAGTCTAGTCTTTAATAAAGTCCATAAAAGTTTGAAAGAATCTAATATCTAATCTCGATAGTCCAGCCTATAGTTTTGTCTATAGCATAGATATTCCTACAATCCTACGTATTGCTACGGTTATAATTTAGTATTAACAACTCTTTTTAAGGATTAGAAAAAATTAAATAAAAATATATTTAGTGGGAAAATAATGTTACTAAATCAACTAAGACTTCATTTAAAGGATTTTCCTATAGAAAATTTAAGTTGATCAGTCTTTATAGCGTCGTATTTATTCCGTTTATTTTTTAAGAAAATCGCAAACAATTTTCTCTCAAACTTCCTTTATTTTTAACTCTGCTAAGTTCGGACTGAGACCGTCCTGTCCAATAGATTGATGTTATGTTCATTAAACTACAATTTAAACTGTTCAAAACTGTCATCTTGCTGGATTATACAATCTTCGACCATTTTTTCATCCATAAAAGAGAGAAGAGCATCTTCCAGCAGAAAATGCTGACTAAATCATAAAACTACCACCGCCGAAATTCCTTTTTAACATCCGAAGATCGTTTCATCTCAAATCGTGACAATAACATGAATATGGGCCAGACCACCGCAAATTGATTAAATTTGATTAAAACGAGGGAAATCGTTTAACCATTTCACGAATTTTCGACGATTTTCTGTATGCTATTTTTGAGCATTGACAACTTTGACTTCTTCCATTTTTTAAACTATTATGAAGTGTAGTTCCGCTATGGATATAGTCTTTAATCATCTCTTCTATGGGTTTTACTTAAGTCCAGAGATTTCCAGACTAATTTTTAGAAACTAATCTGTTCTGACACTAAATTTTAATCGACTATATTATATTTTGTAGTTTTCAAAATTTAATAACTCCTAGAGTATCTTGTATATTTATTTTTGTGATATTATCTCTACCGTAGACCATTGTCTCTCACTTAATCAGTGCCAGTTCATATTGAGTCTATGCACAGTGTTTCAATTGAAAAAAGAAATGGAAATAAATCTGTAGCTTTTGCACAGTGATAGTAGAAGTATAGAAGTGTATAGAGGGTTTAAGTTTTTAGTTTGGAATTCGTGGACCAAACGTTAGACGGTTTACAGGTTATAAAAGTTGGTCACCTCGGGTCTTAAAGATATTTAATACGATTATACGATTTATAGGCCTTTAAATTTGAATGATCAAAAAATGTCGATTCTTTGATAAGATTTTTATAGATTTTCACTAGCAAAATTCATTCTTGTTTAAAATCGATATAAAGAATCAGGGTAGAATTAAATATTTTTATGACCCAGTTTTGAGACCTTGTGGACTGACTTACAATTAAAATCGAATTAGCCTTTCAGAAGTTACAGATTTATTTCTATTACTTTTTCAAATGTAACACTGTGCTTTGGTTTATTTCATTATCTTCAATATATTCAAATCTATAGTTAAGGGCATATTCAAGTTTCTAGTCCACTTAACTTTTAATATTCACTTAAAAATACCTTTTGAATTTCTAATAACACACCGAAATACTCCCTCCAAAATCTTTTGAAAATTCTCGTAAATAAAATCCAAGGGAACCGTAAAGAATCGAAATAAATTCAATCCATCATAAAATTCATTTAATGTGACAAACAAATCAGTGGGGTATTAACACAACAACAACAACGAAACATCAAACTATAACACATATTTAAATGTCAAGTTAGATTATTTTTTTTTGTTTTTGCTTCAGAATCTTATTGGATGACATCAATAGAAAAATAAGTGACACATGTACGATGACATTGAAGACATGAGTGTTTAATTTTTTGTTTCAGATCAAATAAACATATTTTTCTAAAAGTTAAGGCCAAATTGATAAACGATTTTTCTTTTCTCATCTTTTCCTTTTTACAACCAAAATAAATCAATCAATCATAAATATAAGGGAAATAGAGTGAACCAGATATTAAGTGGAAACATAAAAAAGAATCCCAGAAATTCTTTTAATGTTGTATTATAATGTTCAATGTATTTTGGAAAAAAAAACTTAAAAATGCTATATATATTTGTTGCTTTTACTGTGAAGGACTTTTGACATTATATGATTTTCAAAATCATATTCACATTAAAGTAACGCAAATGAATTCAAACGGTCACCGCACAATTTATATGTGGAATTTTTAAATGTTTCTAGGAAATCAAATGTGTTAATACGAAATATGAGTTATTGATTTTATTTTACTCTTAAAGTGATTTTAAGAGGTTAGAAAAAAGGTAAAATGGTTTTATAATATTTTATTTTTATTGCGATTTTTTTGAGAGTTTTAGACCAATCTATTTCAGTGATTCTTAAAGTTTTTGATGGCAGGGTTGAGAGCAATGAAGAAAGTTCTCAGTTTCAACTTAAATTGAGTCTTTAGTTTTTACTATAGTTTTGTTTATAGTCTTGACCATAGTTAAGTCTAAAATCTTGACTTTAGTTTAATGTATAGTCTCGTCTCGATTCAGTCTATAGTGTTGACTTTAGTTTATTCTCTGGTCTTGATTATAGTTTGAGATCTAGTGTAGTTTTAAATCCCAACTAAAGTCAATAATTTTGACTGTAGGGTAGTCTAGTCTAGTCTCATTTATGGTATAATCTATTTCAGCAACTACAGTCTAGTTTTAAGTCTTGACTATAGCATAGTCTAAACTATAGCAGTAGTAGTCTACAGTTTATTTTATTGTCTCTAATATTGTTTAGTTCACAGTGTCGGCCATATTTCAGTATATAGTCTCGTCAATATTGTTTAGTTTACAATCTTGGCTATATTTTATTATATAGTCTCGAATACACTAATGCATATTCCTATAAACGCACATATTTTTTCGTGGAATTAGAAAAAATTTATCAAGAAAATATTTACTTTTATATTGTTTGTAAAGACATTTTCCTATAAACGCACTTAAGTAAAACTGTCTCTATAGCATTATTAATAATAATTATTAATTGCCTCAAAAATATGGTCTGTTACGGATTCCTTTTACTTATCAAATATATTGGAATCATTTTCCTTCCAAACCTGCTTTATATTCAGTTTTGGGTCTGTTAAAGTGTTTAATACTGCTGCTGAAACATTTATATGCTGGAATATGCAACCTTCATTCATTTTTTCATCCACAAAAGAGAGAAGAAAATCTTCCAGGTATTCGTTATAAATTGTACTATAAATTTTTGTGGGAAGAAAATTTTCGATTTGTCAACTGGAAAAAAATGCTGCCCAAACCATAACAAAATTACACTTTGACTTCCGAACATCTGTTGATCTTAAATAGTGCTAAAATTATGAGTACGAGCGAGGACCGTCTAAATTATACACTTGTTTTTAATAATCATCTATCTTTTTGTTAATTTTGCATATCCCTTGGAAAAATTTTGAGCGCTATAATTCAGTTCTTTTTTGGATTAAAAAATTCAGCAGTTGAGATTTTGTCTAAGAAAAATAAATTTATAATGTTTTGCGTTCGTTAATTTGTTAAATGTACTTTTCACGTCTGCGTTTAGAGAAATATTCAACATAAAATATTTGATCGCTTGAATAAGACAAACAACAAAGCTAAGAAAAGATCGTTAAAAAAATTCATAGAAAACCAATTTAAATACGCTCATGGAAATATGCCTCAGTGTAGACTAGGCGACATCTAATTATGTACAATCACAGTAACTTTATCAATTCTGGTTCATCTTATTACTGTATCATTTTTACTTATTAACAAACTCTGCTGTAGACTTCTTTTGTAATCTCCATAAGTAGTTCTCATCCTCAAATAAATGTCAAAATTTCGAAGTGATGTGAGTGCATCACTTAAATCCGTATTTGCCTGTTAGTTATAAAGTAAATTTACTCCTTTACAGGATAACTTATCAGCATGAAGCCACAGCTTTTAGCAAAGGTTTACAATTACGCAGGTCTGCTGCTCACATTTAGATAAATATGTAAAGAAGCAATATTTACTGTGAACCATTTAGTAATTGTATATGTATTGAATTTTTAGCTTTTTGCAGTTGATTTCAAATGCTTCTGGTTTTCAGTGGTTTTTGTTGTAGTGTTGTAGAAATCATACATATATATGTTTTTTCCCTTATTTGCTTTAAGATCTTTCATATTTCCAAAGAATTGAGTTTTGGCTGATGATGCTGATAAATGGTATCTTTCTTCTAGTCATTTATGTTGATAACAAGGTACGGTTTTCGACTCTTTTTATTATTCTTCGTAAGATTGAATCATTTAAAGAGCTTAATTTTGATATTTTAAAAAGAGTTTAATGTTGTATCGTTCTTTGAAAGGAGTTCAATGATAAAAGTAAAAGAATAATAATATTAACAAAATAATAAAATCCAAAATCCAAAAAAGAGTTTAAAAATGAATAATTCGCACAAATTGTTTTCAAGTGGCGTTCAAGTGGTGTGTAGCAGTCAAAAATGATTTTTTATTAAGCTGAAAAAGAGATGTTGGTACGTTTACATACTTTGTATTCATATACAAACGTACACACATATAAAGAAGAGCAAAATCGAAGAAAAAGAATTTAAACATTTTAGTCGAAAAAAGGAGTCTTCGCTAAGAAGAGTAAAAATTAAGATCATTTTAAAATAAAAATGTTACTTCTAGTTTTTTCATACTCTGGTTGCTACCACTTCTGGCTGCAGTTGTTCTTGTTGTTAATTTCAGTGTGCAATTATCGCCTTTAGTAGTTTTTAGCTTTAAAATTTCACAATGTCAAATGGTTGCAATTGTCTTGTATTTATGTTGTTTGTTATCAGTGTGTTTTCTGCTAAATGTTATTCTGAAAACTTAGAAACGAATTATGTCTCATACTCTATTGGGTAGCAAAAACCTGTCAATGTAAGTAAATTGAAAATTAAAGTTAAGATTTTGTCTAGATGTTTAGGTTTACGCTTTAAAGCGTATGTTCGAGAACGTGTGTTGGCGCATAAATTTGATAAGGGGAATTGTTGAAGAATTTTAGTAAGTTTGAAACGAAAATTGTTTGATAACAACCGTAAGGTATTTCAGGAATGTTACGCCCATAAAATGCATAAAATCCAATTATGAGAACATCGTAGTCCTTATTGAAGTGAGTTGCGTTTTTTTAAATAAAATTGTTAAGATACAGGAAGAAATGTTTGGAATATTGATAGCATACATACATATGTTATGTATATATATATCATATTATTTGGCTTCCTTTAGTTGTTTTTATTTAATAATGTCAAATATTTCAGTTAAAACATATATAACTCACCTGAAAAAATAATACCTTAAATTATACGTATACTTAATATTTAATTTTACAAAATTATTAATTATACGTTAAGTTTACATTTGCCATACAATATATGCAAAAAAGTGAAGCATGCTTTTAGACACAAATTTGTAATACAAAGTAGGCGTATGATTGATTGGATGAAATTAATATTAAGTATATAATGTTTTGGTAAAAAATCTATAACTTTTGATCAGCTAAATGGATTTAAATGAAATTTAGCAAAGTGATAGCAGAGAACTGTAGCGTTGTAAAGTTAGTAGCCTGGAGCCCATAGAGGTTCAAAAAGCGATGTTATAGGCCTACAAATTTGAATATCTCGGATATTTATTTTTTCAACCCCGTGCCAAATTGTTCTTTCTTTTTCAATTTTGCATTTGTTAACAAGAATTTTTAAACCATGTTCACTTGTAATATTATTTTTTTTGTAGTTATTTGCACTTGAATTTTCCACTTTCATTATTTCTTTAAATCAGAAATTTACATTTTTTATTGCAATAAAATATTTATTAGTAAAGATATCTTTCTGGAATTTTTAAAATTTAATAAAAAGTCTTTGTATAATTAAAAAATATGAAGAAAAATGCCATAATTCTAATTTTTTTCTTTGCTTTATACAGTCCACAGTTTAAATTTCCTCATTTGATTGAAATCATTATTCTTATTTAATCACTAGAGATGAAATTTTGAACCTATTTCGGAAATTCGTTAAAAATCTACAACACTTTTAGACACCTTCATTTTATTTTCAATTCTTTTTAAAAGAGACCCCAATATCTCTACACTGGACTGGACTTAGCTGCAGAAAGCTTTCTGAGTCGATCTATCGATATCCGTCCGTCTGTCAGCCCGGTTGGCTGGCTGTGCATGTAAATCTTGCGAATGAAATGCAGGCCGAAGTTTTAAAGATATCTTAATGAAATTTAGCATGTGATATTATTTGGCCTCAAGGCATTGAAATTGGTGCTGATGGGTCCATTATTACCCCCATACAAATATTATTTGAAATGGGTATTTAAAATATAAAGCAATTTCAATGTAATTTGGCACAAATTAGTTTTATAATTTTATAAAGCGAGGGTCGGTCCATTATTTTTCCATATTTTCCCCTTTTTTCGTATTGTAAAAAGAATAAGTCAAATCAAGACAAATATAAACAAAAATCAATGTGCCAAATTTTGCGAGGGTCTGCCTAAATTTTCTTGTAGCTCCCATATAACGCCCACAGAAAAAATCTTTTGGAAAGTAGTAATCCCACATGGAAGTTGGTACCAGTACCAGTGGTACCAGTGCTATCAACAATATAAAAATAGCCATCATCTGTAGAAAAATCAAGTTTGATTTTTTAATTAAAACAAATGTTGGACTTATTATCCTTAATCATACGATATTTCGCTTTTTTGTGAAATCATTAACTTTTAGTATTAATTTTTTTCCACTTTTTAATGAAGCACAAGTTTTTATGTTTTTGTCATTTTTATTAATATAATTTTTTCTGTTGATTTTCGATATTAAGTAAATTCCTTTTCTTTATGAACCTGACCTTACACAATTGTAATTGTAATGTGAAAATATAATATTTACCTTCTCTCAACATATAAGTAAATTACAACCAAAAGTATGCAACACACTTGTTGTTATCAAGTAACCTGATATGAATTATAACAGATTTATGCTCTTTTGTGTTGCGTACTCTCAAAATTTGTTCCAATGAGTAAGAGCTTTGCTATTTCCAATGAGATATATAAACACACACTTTATTTCTCTCACTCTCTCTTTAGTATTTTTTTTCTTAGATTTGTTTCACTTCCATTTGTTTCATTTATGGGTTTATGAACCAATTTTTAACTAGATTTTTAGTTTGAATTTATATCTTGAAGGTGGAGGCAGACATTTTTTTTGTTTTGTTTCGGTTTATTCTTATTATTTATTAAAACGTGTTTTTTAAAGTTTAGTTCTATTTTAATTTTCAAATATTTACATACAAATTTTGTATTTATGAAAATTTATAGTCTACTTTTAGGTGTGGGAAAGTGTGTGAGAGTTGTTTGTTGTATATTCTATTTTGGTTTTTATTACAGTTATAAATATTTTATTTATGATTTAGTAGACAAAAATAAATATTTATGTTGTTTCTTTGTTTTGAATATGAAATTTTGATTTGTATTACATACTTTTAGGTGCTTAATATTGTAACATTTTAACTATGTTGCTGCTGTTGCTTTCTGGTTTAAACTTTATGATTGTTATTTTTACAGGTATGAACGTGATTTGAGTGTGTAATATGTTTTTGTTATAATAAATACTATTTTCTACTTTTATTAAATGGAGCTTATGAATAAATATTTGTAGAGCATACATTAAGGCGTCAAATGTTATAAATTGTAACATTTGGTGTAGTTTGAATTAAACGATTTTTAATGTTATAAAATTTATAAATAATTTAAATTTATTTTAAATGAAAACGAACAAATATAAATGTACACTGTGAATGTGTTGAATCTTAAGTAACTTCTAGTAGAAATAATTAGATATTTCTGGTTAGAAATTCGATTTCGATAAAGTGTCTACTATTTGTAGCAGAGATGGGAGGAATTTTTTTTAGAAGATATATATTAATAACATTTTTGAAGTAAATAATTCTTGGGGTAAAATAAGGAAGGACAAATATTATCTTCCCAAAATAACTAAGAAATAATAAATATCTCTAAGTTTTTTATTATATTTTTCGTATATTTTATATAAATAATTTTTGTCAGCATTCTAAAATGCCAAAACTGTCCTTAATATATTTTTATAAATATTATAATATCTATTATTAAGCATTTTAATTATATATTTAAGCGTTTTAATTATATATTTAAATTTCTTACTACTTTCTTTGCCAACTTTTAGGCGTACAGTGTTTCCAAACGAGTTTTTTGGATATAAAATTTGATTTTTTTGGGATTTCTAAAAAAATTAACACGGTTAGAGTTAAAGTAATTTAGAGCTGATTTAAGATTAAAGGACTCTAGATATTTACGGGAGTAGTAGGTATTTATTCAAAGTCGACTATCTCGAGTACGTTTATATTTTTAAAATTCGCCAAAAATTCTTTAAGTCCTTATAAATCTCAACAAAATTTTTTTTTTAATTATGTCATAAAGTTTCAGACATATTCCCTTGAGTATCACAAACATCCCCATCTTACATGACTTGTCAAAGTTGTTTTTGCTTTAAGTCGCTAAAATCTGCATTGTAATGTCAAAGCTCAATCTGGAATCATTCTCAAATTGTCATTAATCCCTCTCCCCCTTTCAGTCACATGTTGCTACAGTTGTCTTTGGCGGCTTTTCCGCTTCGTTCCTTTTCTTTGTTTTAAGTTTCTGTAATCAGTGTGTGTTTTTATTAAGTAACTGATTAATCTGCTGCAATAGGTTCTAGGATGATGTTGCTGTCATCTATCTTTGAAATATTTGGTGGGGAACCTGGCTAATGATTGAGATTTCTATCTTCCTATTCTTCTTTCCAGTGGCTAAGTGGGTTTCTTGGATGGATTTCACTGTAGGGAGTGAAACCATACGCAATTCTAAATTTATCATAAATTACTGGGTAATTTTGAAAATACAATAATGCATATTTGGAACCACTGAGAGACGTTTACAAAATTAAAGAATTAAAAAAGTATTATTAATTATGTCCACTCTTATTATTTTCCCTAATTAATTATATTAACATTAAGTGTCGTTTATTATTTCAGAGAGAAAAAATAGATTAATTAAATTTTTTCTAGTTTGATGGTTTAATATATGTTGCCTGCTTTCAGGAGGGTCATTAGTCTTAATTATCTTTTTTTTACATTATTTTACATTTTGCTTTATATCTAGACGAATAACTATGAGAAGGCTTTTGCGAGCCGTACAAAATTATTTTACATTTTCTTTTTATTTATTTATACAATTTATCTAGGTAAATTAATAATAAATTCCCCTGAGAGGAATTTATTATTACTTATTTGTTTTTGATTTCAAATGAGAAATTTAAACAAATTAATATTTATTATTGCATTTAATTTAAATTTGATTTTTACAATTTTATTTAAAACAATTAAATTTTAAGTTTTCATATGATAATTATTTAATTTATAAATAATTGAAATTGAATTGCCTACAATTCGGCAGTTTAATCTTTATTACTTACTATGGCATATATGTGGTACATAAATACAGTTTTTAATTAAAAACAATAATTATCTAATAAAAAAGTATGTTTATTCATTAACAAAAACAGATATTTAATTTTGAAATTAAATGTTAATTTTTTTTAAATAAAATTTTATGTTTTTGAATTGCAATTAATTGTATCTTATTAATTATCCCAAAAAATATACAATGCAAATTTTAAAATTTTATTTACAGTAATGATCAAAACCATTGGCACAGCAAGTCTATTTCTGTTAATTCCTAATTTTATGCGTTAAAGCCTTTTTGCTTTATAACTTTATCCAAACCCTTTGGCAGTGAATGAACTAAATTTCTTGCAACTTCCCCGATTTTTTTATTCTTCCTTTAACGCCATCTTAAGATCATATTTATTCTTTTTGCCCCGTCTGTTTAGTTTTTCCTACAAATGCTCAATTGAATTGAGGTCTGGAGACTGTAGTGGGTGCGGTAGGATATGAGCGAAAATGTAATTGTATCACATACTCACATCATGAGCTAAATGTGTTGGATCATTGTCTTGCTGTAATGTGAAACTTGTTTGTAAATTTAACTTCTTCGCACACTCTTTTTTTATATTTAAATAAACTGTTTTATTCAAAATGCTGTCTATGGAAATCAGCCCGTCTACAGCCCACACCATTACACCATTTTCATCGTATTTAAAAATAGGAGAAGAATTTTGTTTCTCATATTCTGTATTGGGCTTTCTAAACACGGTAATTCGGTCATCATTACAAGATATAAAGCATCTGACTCAAAACGTAATAAGATTAGACTTAAACTCTTGTGTGTATTCTATTAATGCTTAATTTGGTTTATTGAAGAGATAAGTGGTTTACATATAGCAACTCGAGCATTATAATCAGCTTCATACAGCACTCTACGAACAGTAATGTGGTGAATATGTTTGTTGTATTCCTGTTGTTCATCAGCTTTTGCAGCAACTTAAAATGTTAAGTCGACCGGTTTTAGTCGCACTTAAAAGCATCCACAAATCATTAAGTGAAACAGCTTCGTTTCATTAGAATATCCAATATAATAATCCAATATTCCATATTAACTGATTAGAACGTACTTTTGTTCGGCAAATTGATGACTATTTTAAAGTAAATTTGTGTATTTATCAAAATAAGTGTTTGTATTAGTCAAACCACTTTTGGTTGTTTTCAGCATTAAAAATTGTTTATCCTAAAATTGGTTATAATGACAGAAGAATTTAAATAAAATATAAAATGCTTGTTATGCTAATAGTTTTGTTCGGGACTGTATATTTTGTTTACATTTTATTTTGTTACTTCTTTAAGGTGTTAAATTTCAAAAATTTCATACTAACGCCTAAAAATATGCATTAATAATTAAGTGATTTCAACAAAAGAAATGTTTTTGTAAGTATGCTTTGATTAAATATATAATTTTCTTAACCAATAAAGAAAAAAGTAAATAAATTATATATAAAATTTCCTTTATTATTATCTCTAATCACGATATTTGTTATTGATTTACATAAATTAAATTTATGTGATTAATATCCACAAATGAAACAATAATAAAGATACAATTTATTAAAGCAATTTATATTCTTTTGTTCCAAAAAAATTAACTAATTTATTAAGGTTGATATTAAATAACATGAAGTGATTCAAAAACCGCAAAATAAATTTAGATATTTAATATTAAAAATTAAATTCTAATAATGAAATTGTTTTTGAAAGCATATTTGCTGTATGTCTAAGTTAAAGTATGAGATGAAAAAAGCTATATAATTAATAACTTGGAAATAAATTGTTCAAAAATAAGGAATTCAAGTCAGATTATAGTCCACCTTTAATCAAATCGCTTCAGTTACTCCAAGCTCCTATGAAAACACTGTATAAACTTGACTTTCGTCATGACCAGTTATTGCTAATTATTCTTATTCGTGATATTTTGTTTTCCTAAAAGGTAAAATTATTAATTTTTTATTTAATATTTTTCAAAAGTAATTAATTATAATATAATTAAAATCAAAAACCCAAACAATATGTTCACTTTTAGCCAAAAATATTTGCCTACTTTTAGGGGTTTATTTTTTATATTTCACAATTTTCTACAAAATGACAAATTGTTTTCAAAAACTATATATTGCTATAGTAACATCTATATTTGTGTATAATAAAATACAGATTTTCCTTATTTTAATATATCTTGTTTAAAAAATACACTCTCAACTATT
This sequence comes from Cochliomyia hominivorax, assembly GCA_004302925.2. Lineage (NCBI taxonomy): Eukaryota > Metazoa > Arthropoda > Insecta > Diptera > Calliphoridae > Cochliomyia > Cochliomyia hominivorax. The sequence continues at coordinate 9,998,645 of PYHX02000494.1, forward strand.
GTATACTTTTAGGTACCTTTTTATGTTAACTTTTTTTATTGTTATTTAATATGTGAATGCATAAGAATCAAATTATTAAAATTTAAAAATTTCCTGTTCTGTGTTTTGGCAAAGAGAAAAGCAAGGTCATTTACAATTTAATAAATATATGAAACAACAGATGGCTTCCTTTGTTAAATTATGACATTTTGACTTATGATTTAAAGGAAAAATGGGCCATAACAGTGGATGATACACATTCAAATTAAAAAGCAATTTTGTTATAAACTATATTCTCTGAATAGCTGAATCTATAACAAGAATTGAACTAGAACTAAATTAGAACTGAACTGGAATTGAACTAGAACTGAATTAGAATTAAACTACAGCTGAACTTGAAGCTTTATCAGAAAGTAAAGTTACAATTATTATTTATGAAGAATAAATTTAAGATTCTTAATTTGGTTTTTCGTTATTTAAATCGTATTTAGTCTACAACTGCCCTTGAACTTTAACATATTTACCCAATTTTATTGAAAAGTTTTTTTTTGAATGTATAAATTTTGGGAAAATTAAAATCACACTGTGAAAAATTATGGAAAATCAGTAAAATGAAACCCAAAATAAATCAACAAGCAAACAAATAAAATTTAATTTTTATTTACATACACACAAACGTATCTGTTATAGTTATAAATGTTTTGATTTGTTGTTGTTTTTTTTTGTTTGGTTTTTGTATTTGTAAAATAATGACTATGTAGATGTATGTGTTGAGTTCATAATAAATTTCATGTCCTCATTCTTATAATATGATAAGTTGATAATGAATGAGTTTTTCTTTTTGTTACAAACATTTATATATATATTTTTATTTATTTGTACCATTAAAATATTCAGCCTCTTGCAAATGTATGTAACTATGCGTGTTTCTGTATGGGTGTATGTGCGTTGTGGTAACAGAGACTCTGTTTTAGATGGCACAAATGAATGAATATTTTATAAGTGGCCTTCAAAGTTGTTGTTGTTGTTGTTTATAACATAAATTTAAAGGGAATTTTTCCCCACTTATGTATAGTAGTATGCGTATGCCTGAATGTATGTCAAAAGGAAGGAAAACTGTTTATTTGCTCTCTTTTTTTTTCTCTAAGGATGAGTATGAAAAATAATATTTTTTAACGTAACAAATTGTTTATTAGGGATATTTTTTTACGTTTACATTTTTTGCTAACTTTTTGAAGAGGAGTAATAAAAGTCATATATTTTTTTATGTTACAAAAGTTTTTTTATTTTTATTTTTTTGGAAAATAGGGTGTATATTTTAATGGTTGTGAGAATGAATAACAAGGTCAAATAAGGGCTGAGTCAAAGTGAATTTAGTTATGGATTTGGGTTAGAAAAATATTATTTTATTAAAAACATGAATTCTTTAAGGTGATATTGTATTAATTTGATCTACTTCGATGAAAATGTTTTTTGGAGTGGTATTTTTGTCAGAATAGTGTAACGTATGGGTCGTAACTACTATGCACTATAGTGACTACTATGGGCGCACAACGACAATAGATGAACTATAGTGGCGATTACAGATGCACTACAGAGATGACTATATATGACTGGGTATAGATTCACTATAGTGACGACCATACATGAACTATTGTTCCTACTAAAAGCGCTTTGTATTTTAGACTATAAACTTAATGTTGTGGCGACTAAGTATACACTGAAGTGTTGACAATAGATGCACTACAATGTCGACTATACTATACTGCACACCATATACTATGGTGTATGGTGTGCAGTATAGTATTAATTATGAATGAACTATACTTTTAACTATAAAAACATTATAGTGACGACTCTAGTCATATTATGGTTTCGACAATGAACATTCTAGAATGAAACAATTGGAAGATTAGAGGAGAGAATCATTATCCACGTATTTAAAACCTTTGATTAATCGAGGTTCTCTAATTTGAGTCCCTTTGATGCTGATCATGGACTTACTATGCTGTTCAAATATATGAAACTGTAATTTTTTTATCTATCCAATAAATTATTCTGTTCACACCGAATCCGTCCCTACGTGGAGTTGCACATACAGTCTTACGAAATTAGCTCGGGCTAAATCGTCCAATTGTAATGTGATGCTAACTAACTATAAATTTTAGGTTAAAATGTTTCTGATAACAAGACGTTTCATTTTAGTTTGGATTTCTATACAACATTGTCACTTCCGGGCTTTTCAGGAAATAAAATAGAGGTCGTTTTTACTGAAACTCTCCAAAAATTTTTTTGTTAGCATGGCCTTCAAATCGTCTTCAATTAATCTACGAGAAACTCCAATTTGAGTCTTATTAACTCCAATCAGGAATCTACTATGCTGTTCAAATATCTGATGCTAAAATACATTCTTTTGCTTCTGTTGTTTCTACTCAGTGAAAATTTACAGATTTATTTCCATGAAAATTCAAATCGTTCCACATACAGTACAGCCGGCTTAGTTTCGATATTGATATAATCCTTAAAGCGGATATAATTTATCTTTATATTACATATAGAACAACAAGCCTAAAAGTATACTCATTAATTGCTTTTGGAGGTGAAGTTTACACAAATGTTAAATACCCATAATTTTTTTTTACATACATATAACAAAGCGTATGATTAATATGAATAATAAATATACATAATAATACTCATGCGTTTATTAATTTATTCAATAAAATATGTATATTAGAGTGATTCAAAAATTTATTGAAATAATTAAAAAATTATAGTAATGATTCTAGAATAAATGTGGAGCAAAAAAAAAAAAAAAAAAAAAAACTCTAAGGAAAAAGAGTTCTAAAAATCTATTTCCGGCAAGGAATTTACTATCTTGTTACATATAAAAAAATTTCATAGATATTTTAAATTATGCCCTTTTTAAGACTAAAGCATTTAGACCTCTCTAATGTAAATAAACAAATATGTAGTCTACTCACTATTGAGAATATAAATAAAAATATTTTATCCATCATATAATTAATTATTATTTTAATCCTTTTTATTGATTTTTATTTATTTTTACAATAAATTTACTATCAATTTAATACAAATATTTTCCTTATTGTTCCATTACACTGTGCTGCAAAAAATTAGTAGGAATGCTACAATCGGCTCTGCCGATTATATTATATATATGTATGAAGTTTCATCAACATTAAGATATATACATACATTAACATATACACCAACAGTTCTATATATAAGCGAAATTTTTATATACAAATTTTACATAATTTTTACTAAAACTTTTTTCTTCTTTGTTACTGGAACGATTTTGCTGGTTTTGAGTGGCAAAATGCTTAGGACAATAGCAAACAATTGGTCCAAATTTTATTGAAAATGAACCCAGATCATGAGAATCTTTCCAACAGACACCAAGCCGATATGGCTAAATCGAGATTTTCAAGTAAATTTAAATTTGTATGGATTTTTATTTATTATATTTAAGTCAACGGGCTTAAAATAGATCCAAACAATTTATATAAGATTTCAAGTTGATTTTGGAAATTAGAGTTATATAAGACCTGTAGAAAATTACTGTCCGATTCTGACAAAATTTGAATTTGATATTCTCACTATAGTAATATTCCTTTGAAATTTGTTTACATAGAAGTTATTCTCGGATGTTGATTTGCATAGGATTTTGTTGAAATCTGGCATATGCGATTAAAACCAAATTAACGTAAAATTTTTGAACAGGTAGTTGGCGAAAAAATTTGCCAAAATATAATTTCCGTTGTCTATTTTCCTGCAAAAATATTTTTTTTAATAAAACTGGACTTCAATTTCCGAGCTCAAAATTCTTTAAGCCTTGTATGTCTTTAAACCTGCATTAGCTCTAATTTTTCACACCAAATAGTCTCAGCACTGAGCCCTACACATTTAATAGGAAAACAGCCTGTTTCTAGCGGAGCTCTTTCAAAATTGTTTTCTATTTTTTGGATTAAGAAATATCATGTGGACAATTCATTCTATCTGAACCAAGTTTTCAATCAACAGGCAAGTTCTTCTCGGTACTGCTTAATAACATTGAAATCAGTTTGGCGACAGACCTTTAAATACTTGGCCAACTTTTTATAGAACCAAGTTGGGTTTTGTAGAAAATAATATCAAATAATACTGGGGTTAAAATTTTAAATTAAAAACATAAATTAAGCTTTTTCGATCTCTATTCTTATATTTATTTTAAATAAACGAAAAACAAAAAACTATATTATGCTGAGACCATTAGTTTATCTCGCTCCCACATATGTCCTCTTCCCGGAATATTGTTTTAAGCTTATAAAACCCTTAATTGTAGAACAATTCTATTGAAATTGAGCACAATTATTTTTTTTAATCTTTCCGAATAAGGGTTTTGAGCTTATTTTTTTAACACAACTACTTTTCAAAGGCCTCATCTTGGAATATGCTTTCAAGGTTATAAAACTCTTATATATGAATCGATTTGATTGAAGAGCGTCACGTTTAAAAAAACAGCCTTTAAAACATGTTACTAATCCGATGAAAAATTAGTTATAGCTTCCATTAAAAGCTTCTTCCCGGATATGAGTTTTAAGATTATAGGACTATAAGATTTGATTAAAAAACTTTGTATAATAATTGCTTGAATTGTCTTTAATATACATATATATCCAATATGACAATTATCGGATCATATTCGATTATAGTTCTTTCAGAATAAGGTTTTGTTTTTACATCAAAACAAAATATGTGTCGATATAGTTATGTCCGTTTGTCAGTTTGTCTGTCTGTCGGTCTGTTTGTAATTGACTGATCTCAATGAAATTTGGCGTGACTCCCTGTTATTGTTCAAAATCAGTTTAGTATATATAAAAGATATAGACCGATATCTGAGGAAATTTCTAAGTTCAAGAAAAAATCTTTCATAAACACTTCAATTACAAATCGACAAATTAAATTTTTGCCATAACATGTTGCTCAAAATCGGTTCAGTTGAAAAAAGTTATAGTCAAAAAAATTAATTTTATGACTCAATGAATGTTCCTGTATTATATTTAAGAAAAACTTTTATATATTGTATACGTCTATGAGTGTATGAGTGTGTGTGTGTGGTGAAAGGTTTTGAAGATTTGGCATAGCCGTATATATCATTCCAACTTCTTTAATGTTCATATTAATATTTATATATCTTTATATAACTATACATAATCATATATATATATATATATATATATATATATATATATATATATATATATATATATATATATATATATATATATATATATATATATATATATATATATATATATATATATATTATATATATATAGATATATATATATATATATAAGCCTATAAGCAATTACATATTTATTTGGTTTGACGTTAAAATGATTGTGTTAAACAAATAGACGACATTTACACGAGTATTAAAGCAAATACAAACAAACAAACAAACAAACAAAAAACACAGAGAGACAAAACTTTTATGTTGACATGTCATTACTTATGTCAAAATGTCTGCGGGGATAATAACAAACAAAAATGAGAATTTATTTATGTTCGTCTGTATGTATGTTTGCACAAATATAAATAAATATCAAGAGACTTTTTTTGAAGTTTATTAAAGTAAAATTTAAAATGTTTTTATTGTTATACACAAAAGGAGGCCAATCTGACTGACAAATTTAAAAGGATTTTTTATTTTTATACCCTACACCACCGTAGGTGGTTGGGAAATTATGCGTTTGTGCAAAAATTTTAAAGGGCAGAAAAATTGTGCTTACTTTCCGAGTCGATTTAACGATGTCCGTTTGTATGTCCGGCTAGCTGGCAATGAGACATTTTGAACAAAATTCAGGCTGCAGTTTTAAAGATCCCTTAATAAATTTTGGAATGTGTTATTATTTTGGCCCAACGATGAGCTCTTTTCTTCTAGGAATGGGGACTTAAAGTCACAAAAATCCTAAATATAAAGCGATTTTTATGAAATTCGACAGAGATTTGATTTTCAAAAATGATAAACTGCTTTATACGAGTATTGGTCCATTATTTTTCATAAGTACCATACAAGAACCTTTCCAAATATCAACTTCAAGAGCTTAAATCTCACATATGCGTTGGAATTGTATAAAGAATTGGTAAAAGCAAGCCAAAAATAGACAAACATCGATTTAAGGAATTTTACGAGAGTCGGTACAAAATTTCTTTTAGTTTCCATTATAACTCCGAAAACTCCTTCTAAAAGGTGTTGTAGTACTAGTTAAAAATAACTTCATACGAGGGTAGTTTATTAGTTTTTAGTAGCTACCACTTATACTCAACAATGTGTTTTAGGGTATTAAATAGTTGGGCTTGACCGACTTTGAGTTCTTACTTGCAAAAAAAAGCTGTTAATTACATTGAATGTGAATGTTAAATTTAAATTAATTTCATTGTTTTCTGTTAAAATTTCAATTTCAAGAATCAATTTCAAGAATCTCGTTGAGTTGAAATTTTGTTTAATATTTATTTTTTTTATTGTAAAAATTTTCCTAGAAATTGATTGTTAAAGAAATAGTTCCTTGGAAATAATATAATGGATTCTTAAGCAATTTTATTAAATTTCTATTTAAAAAGTTGTTTGCTTAAATTTCTTTAAGAATAATTTAATTATACACAAACAATTTTTGTTGCAATTTTCTTAAGAAATTTAATTTTCATTTAATTGAATACAAAAACAAATATCAAATTTTTTTTTTGGAAACAATAACAAAATTTTATTAAATTGTATGAATAAGAATTATAAATTTTGAATTCAGAATTTAATTAAATATTAAATTAGAAAAAATATGCAAAAATGTGCTTGAAATAAATTTCAAAAAAATTACACTGTGCTACAATTTTGAAGTTAAAAATATCATAAAGCATATTGGAGGTTTTCATAAAAGAAATGAAAAATATATTTCACACCATCCTATGATGTAATTTATATGTCCTTTACCACATGAATTTTATCATTTTGAGTTTTACTCTAAAAAGGAATGGTCTTAGACCCCATTACCAAATCGAAACAGGAGCAAATTAATTTATGCGCATCTCTCTAAATGTTTGTCTATAGCAATTGTTGGAACTCAATGAAATTTTGATACCTTTCTGAGTAGTTTCTACAATATTGGTTCAATTAAGAATGTAAAAGTCACTTAATGACGAATATATTAAACTTAATATTAGATCGCAGACATGAAAAATTGTGAACCAACCCTCGTATAATTTGATGTTATGATTTGTACTAAAATACACTGAAAACACTTTGTGCCAATCACATTTATTGCGGTATAACTGAACTAGAACTGAACTTGATCTGAACTGGAACTGAACTAAAACTGAATTAGAACTGAAAAAAGAATTTAACTAGAACTGAACTAGAACTTAATTATAACTGAACTAAAACTGAACTATAATTGAACAAGGAATGAACTATAACTGAACTAAATTTAACTAGAACTGAGCTAGAACTGAGCTAGAACTGAACTAGAACTGAACTTGAACTGAACAAGAACAGAACTTGAACTGAACTAGAACTGAACTATAACTGAACTAGAGCTGAACTAGAACTGAACTAGAGCTGAACTAGAACTGAACTAGAACTGAACTAGAACTGAAGAAGAACTGAACTTGAACAGAACTAGAACTTAACTAGAACTGAACTAGAACTAGAAAAGAACTGAACTAGAATTGAAAAAAGAATTTAACTAGAACTGAACTATAACTGAACTAAACTTAACTAGAACTGAACTAGAACTGAACTTGAACTGAACAAAACTGAACTTGAACTGAACTAGAACTGAACTAGAACTGAACTATAACTGAACTAGAACTAAACTAGAACTGAAGAAGAACTGAATTTGAACTGAACTAGAACTAGAAAAGAACTGAACTAGAATTGAAAAAAGAATTTAACTAGAACTGAACTATAGTTGAACAAGAAATGAACTAGAACTGAACTAGAACTGAACAAGAACTGAATTAGAACTGAACTAGAACTGAACAAGAACTGAATTAGAACTGAACTAGAACTGTACTAGAACAACAGAACCAATTTTGATTATTTTTTGGAATGATATAGAAGTACATATAACTTAACAATTGATCGACTTATAAAGTATAAAAGTAAGAAAACAAGGGAAAATAACATAACCATTTTACATTATAATATTGCGTATTTATATCTCTGCAATCTCTATATGTAAAGATATTTAGCTTTTCACTACCTACACGTAATATTTAGTTTGTCTTAGGTTTGTTTCAGATATCAATTAATCGGTGATGACCAAATTTAGAAGTTCATCAACTAACCCGTTGTCATGCTGGACATCTGTAGTTCTCGAACATGTTTAAGAAGCATCTTAACTAAGTCATATTAAATTTGTTAATATCTTAAAAGTTGTAAGGTACAGAATTATTACCAAAAATCGTTTTATAAACTCTGTGTGGCATGATAAAAATTTTGAAGCAAATAATGATATTTTTTATGAAAAATATTTATTCTATTAAAATTAAAATTCCTTTCTTAAAACTTTTTTCTAGAGAAAATACAATTTTTGATAAAAAAAATTCCAATGAAATTTTACCACAAATAACTTAATTATTATTCTTATTAGATTTTCAGAGGCGATAATCCACCAAATTTTATTAACATTATTACAGATTTTAATCTAAATATTTTGTAAATAATTTTGTGAAATAATTTCTTAAAAAATTGGTTTTTAATTACTTTAACACAATGTGAAATAATATTAATATTAAAATGCCGCGGGTAACTAATTGTTGGCAATTTGATTATCAACACTTGAGAAAAAAGACAAAAACAATAAATTCTTTTTCACATTTTGAAATCTTTTTGTATTAAATAATTTTAGAAATAAAGAAACAACCACTTAATGTGAAAGTATATTTAAAATAACTTCCATTAACTCACACCAAATAAATGTGGACCAAAGAGATATTTTAAAGCAGTACAATGGAAAACAAGTAAAAAATGTCATAGTCGATCAAGCGCATATATATATTACCCTACACCACATTTTGGTTGTAAGTGACTGCTACGAAAAATTCTGTGAACGACCCTCGTATAATTTGCTTTGCTCATTTATATTTAAGTCTTCATAACATTAATTTGATATTAACATTTATGTGAAATTCATGCGATTTAAAAGGAATTTTATCAAGAAGGTTACATGGGAGTTTGAAAAAATTATGGACCAACTCTCGTATAATTTCACATAACGGTTTTGGCTTTTAGCTATATTAAGTTGACTAATTATTTTTACAATGCCCACGTATATGTGTGATTTATGAGTTTCAAGGTGGCATTTGGAACGGTGGTTGTATGGTCAGGTCCCCGTATAATTTGACACGTCATTGTGAATATAATAAGATTAATTTTGGTGAAAGTTGGTTAACATTGTTTTATATTAAGGACTAAAAACCCCATTCCGGGGGGACATTTGTATCAATTTCAACTGGCATCGTCCTTGGACCAAAATAATAAAACGTGCCAAATTTCACTAAGATATCTTCAAAACTGCAACCTTTACTTTGCGGATAAGCTTTATACGGAGAGCCAGCCGGATGCACCGAAGTGATTCTGAGTCAAACGGTATTTTTAAAAGTGGTAGTAGGACTATGTAGGGTGTAGGGTATAAAAATCAAGAAAATAATTAAATTTTTTTCTTTTATGAAATTCCAAGTAACCTTCTTCGAAAAAAATGGGAGGAATATAAAACTAGAAAAAAGGACTTCATTAAAATAAAGAGCAAAAGGATACTTATGAACAAAGTAATTGTTAAGAGCGAAAAGAAAATTTGATTTCTTTTCTCTAAAGAAATGGCTAAAATATGCAAAAAATAGGCAACAAAAGGGAAAATCACTTTTTTATGTGAAGACAAGAAAATGTCTGGAAAATACACAACAAAGTGTAAATGCATGTTAAAAAGGCGAAGGAATTTAATAAAGAAATTTAATCATAGACAGGGGAATAATAGTTTTTTGAAACAAAACAAAGAAAGAAAAACTGTTGGAGAATTTTGGAATTTTGTCAATTTCAGATAAATAAGTCATAAACTTTGAGTTGCACAATATTTTAAATATTCACAATATTCTGTAAAGATATCTTCTGTGGGAACCAGAATAAAATAATGGTTCCAGTATGATACATTTTTTGTATCAATTCTTATATTCAAATATATGTTTGTTAAAAATTTTTAAAAATTATCATTCAAATTGCGACCATAATTTTGGAGTCTGTCAAAATTTTGCATATTATTCCTAATAACTTTTTTCCTAATTAATTTATTTTGATTAGTTTTGGTACGATGATGAATTGAGTATAGTTCCATGGTGAATTTTTGTCTAAATCGAATTAAGTTTTATATTAATTTTAGTCTGAATTTTGAGATTGTCTTAGATATTGGTCTATAACTAATAATTGGTTGACATCAGTCGCATATTTCCACTGTCAATGGAAGAGACAGATGGACAGACAAACATAAGTATGAATAGACAATAAAAAATGTTGACTGATAGATAGACAGAGAGATCTACGGAAAGACAGACATATCGACCGGCGAAAAGAGGGAAAGACGGAATGGTCAAACCGAAAAAGATAGACGCACAGTCTTTATGCTAGATGAATCGTTCTTGTTGTAAACCATGTAATGGCAAACTTAGTATAACTTCTAGTCCCTCTGAACAGCATACTTTAAATACTTTTTTCATTTTGTATGATTTATTTTTTGTCATTCTGTAATTTATAGAAGAAAAACTTGAAAAATCAAAAGAACACAAAAACATGAAAAATAATTATATAGTTAAGAAAAGTTAAATTAAACATTAATGAACAACAACAACAACAACGACAAAAACCATAAATTATACAAAATGCCTAATAAAATTAGAATGTTAATTAAATCCAAATTAAAAGTTATTATTCGGTTGCACACATTTGTTTTAATTGTTTTTAGATTTAAATTAGATCATTTTCTTAGTTTTTCTCCATTTTTTTGTTTTAAATTTAATTTCTCAACTTTAATTTGAATATTTTGGTTGGTGAAATGATTAGAAGTCAACAACATAATTAAGTTTTTTTTCTTCTCCTTCATTGCAAAAACTTGGATATATATAGTGAAACGGTAGATAAACATGGTTAATTGAAGAAAAATCAAATTGGAGAAAAAAAGGGAGGAGAAAAAACAAATAAACAAAAACAAGTTCATTAAGGGACCAACTGATTTTTGTAAAAATAAAGTCAAACAAATACAACAACACTAAAAGCTGCCATAAGCAAAATAGGAAAAAAAGAACTAAAACATCATTTGTTCCTTAAAGCCAACTATTTGTTCGATAACTGACTGACTGACTATTTAACCGAATAACTGTTTGTTTGAAGTGTATGTGTTTGTGTATGTGGGTGCGAATATTTGTGGCTCTGAAAAATTGTGGATATGTTAACATTCTTGAGTCTCTATGGCATGTTAATGTAGTCATAGACATATTTCGTTTGCCTTTACAACGTTTTTGGATTGTAATGGTTGATTCTTTTCTGTTCTGCTATTTGTACTCCTCAACGCCACAAATGGTGAAGAGGTTATATTAACTTTGTCATTCCATGTGCAACGCTAAGAAGGAATCATCAAAGATCCTATAATGTATATTTAATCAAGAATCAAATCAAAATCTATGTCAATTTGGTTATATCCGTTTGTCCGTTGATGGCACACAACACATCCAGAATAATTGTCAGAGCTCTATAAAATTTGGCCTGAGTTTTTGTTGTAGTCCTTAGAAGTTTCTTCTTGAAAATCAGTTCAGTCTTTTTATATAGACCGATATCTGAGGCAATTTCTGCACTCAAGAGAAGAACTTTCTTTAAATTTGTAATTATAAATCAAAAGATTGAAATAAAAATTCCATTATCATTCTAAAAATGATCAAAATCGGTTCAGTTGAAAAAAGTGATTTACAATTATATAAATAATTTTATAACTCATTAAGTGTTCCCGTGTCCTGTCAGAATGGTGTTATAAGTGTAGATATAAGTCAGTGTACTTCATCATACCCCTTCGCTGTAAACGGTATTTAAGATTCGGCACAGCCGAATATAACATTCTTGATTGTTTTTAAATCAACATGAACACATGATGTTTATTTGTGCCGAATTTTGGTTATTTTTTCTGTACTTTGTCTTAACAGGCAGTTGAAATAACAGTGAAAATATTTTTCAATTTTGTTTATTTTTATTTAGTGCCTCAAACCAGAAGTCTTCACTGTGTCTGTGAGCATTTTTAAAAAGTTTTCTACTTTTTTGTGTTTCTTCATTTAAAATTGCGAAAAATTAAATTTTAAGGTTGAAAAGTTCCTTTTTTTCTAAAGGAAGTCATAGAAAATTAACTCAAAATAAGTAGAATATTTGTATTAGAGAAATTGATCCTTAGGGATCTATGAGTTATATTTAATTGAAATTATTCTGGCAACACGAAAGTCAAAATTGTAATAGTAATTGTTTTGGAAAATTTTTTTAAAACGATTAAGGAAAAGATGAAAATTTGTTAAGAAACATTATATTTGTATTTATTCTAAAAATATATAAAATGGATTAGTTTTATTTAAATCAATAATTTTTTATGGGAAAATCATAAGTTAAGTAAATTTTTTAAATTTTAATTTGCATAAAATGATATTTTGTGGAAACATTTATGTGGACATCGTTTAGACAATTATTGGTGACCTAAACCATTCATCCGACACACAATGTGTCAAAATCGAGGGTTTCGGAAATTATTTTGTAACTTTTGAAACGTTGAAGTAGAGGAAGTTTTTAATACGATGGTCCCTGTAAATCTATAAATCTACTTACATGAGATATTGAAGTCGAAAAACATTCATTCCCTATTTTTAAACCCTCCACCACCATAAGTCGTGAAGACCCTATAATGTTAATATATTCTTGCATCAAATCAAAATTTATTTAGCTATGACCACCTGCATGTCTGTCCGTCTTCCATCTTTCTGTTGTTGACACTCTCAATCATTGAAAACTCAATGAAATTTGTGTTGTGTATTTGTTATTGTCCTGAGAAGTTTCCTATTTAAAACCAGTAAAATTGACAAGGCTCCCTCTAATTTGAAGAGATGATCATCTGTGTAATTTACAATTATAAATTGACAAGTGGAATGAATTAAACTAGTACAACAATACTGTTCCAAAAATGGCCAATATCGGTATAGTGGAAAACAAGTAAAAATGTTATAGAGACTCAAGCCAAACTTGTAATACCCTACACCACATTATTGGTTGTAAATGACTGCTACAAAAAATTATGAACGACCCCCGAACAATATTGTTTTCTTATTTATGCTTAAGTGTGCAGTATATTACAATGATGAAATTTGTCTGTTTTTTTAAAGGAATTTATCTGTTTTTAAAGGAAGTTTTTATTGAGGGTTATATGGGTGTTAGAAAATTATTATGAACCGACCCTCGTATAATTTCGTATTGGCTTATATTAATCTTAATTTGACTAGATATTTATACAATACCCACGTATATATGCGATTTATAAGTTTCAAATTGTTATTTGGAAGGATAATTGTATGGGATTATGAGAATAAAAAATCCTTGTATAATTTAATACATCGTTTTAGAATACAATAAGAGTTATTGCCGCAAAATTTTGATAAAATTGTTTAATATTTTAGGAATTTTGTGAACTAAAACCCCATTCAGGTGGGACGTTTGTATGATGCCTATATAAAATAATGGACCGATCATAACCAACTTTGATAGGTATTGTCCTTGGGCCAAAATAATACTAGGTGACAAATTTGATTATGATATTTTCAAAACTGCGCCCTGTACTTTGTGAATAAGCTTAACATGGACAATTAGCCGATGGACGGTGCTGGTTCATTTCAGGTACCTTCCATATAAATATCCTCCCAAAAAAGTTATTAATTTTAAGGAAATTTAACAAAAATAGTCATATGGTATTCTAAACCGATGTGCCATTTATGTTAAGGTCGGACCATTGCTTCTCAAATTTCGATAAATATAAGCAATAAAAAATTATTTTAGTAAAATACAAAAAAAATATAACTTATAATTTTGCCTCGTTATTATCTGATGTGAGGAATTTTAAGAATATCGGACCACATTTTTCCGAAATCTAAATATATTGATATAATATAAATAAACTTTCTAAATCAATTATGGTTAAACTAATTTTTCATTATAATCCTAAACAGTTTAAGTAATTTATTAGACCAATATCAGAGTTAACAGATTTAAACAAAATTTTAATTAATGTATATATACTATAAAATCGATTCAGTTAAAAAAGATACACCACAAAATTAAAAAAAAAATATGAATCCTAAAATACACACCTTTTGATATAAATAACTTTTATTTGTTTTATAATTTGAATTCACTTTTATAGCGAAAATTTGTATGCGATTGTCCAAAAATATTGCTTTTGGTTATTTTAACTATTTTTTTCTAGTTGAAAAATTTTATATACCATTTAACTGTACCTATTTGTTGAGGTATACACCTTCACATTCACATAAAAATGTGTAGACGTATGTAATATCTAAATTTATTTTTAGGTTTACCCATTACAAAACACTAACACCATTTTTTTAAATAGTAAAGATATCGCGTAAATATTTTAAATGAAATTCAGGTTCAACAAACTTTTTCACCAAAAAAAAAACAGAAAAAAATGCAATTTCCATTATATGAAAAATATTCTTGTTAGAAATATTTATAAAAGAGTAAATGAAAAATACGAAAAAATTGTATACTCCATAGTACCGAATCATTTATACCCTCCATCACTTACGATTCAAAAATAAAAAAAAAATTAAATTAAAAATAAATATAATTTTACGGATTGAACTAAAGTTAATTCCTGTTTTGTTTTAAATAACTTAATATTAAAGAGTTTTATGATTTTATAAAAACATAATTTTTTTTAAGAAGCTCTATACAACCAAGCGAAGACCGGTGGGGTCCAATATGGGAAATATTACTTTATGTGGATTGTTGTTTGTTCAAGTAATAACATAAATTTAAAACAAGACTTTTGTAATCTTAAAACTGTATGAGGGGTCATACAGTAATTCGTTCCCATGAACAAAATCTTTTTCTTTCTTTTTAGAAAAAAAAAACAGTTTTTGAAAAATATCGTTTCAAGAATTCAGACACCTTTCATATATTCCGAAATTCAAATTTTAAATGTTGACACTTTTTAATTCAAAATGTTCATTAAAAAACGTTTTATTTTCAAATTAAGTAAAAAAAACTGGCAGCTGTTCTTTTTGGATTATTAATCTATAGTCATATATAATTAAATTTAATTAAAAATTTCTGTCATATATTAGTATCATGACTTGTGAATTTTTTGGACTTATATTTTTCAATTTACATGTTATCAACTGTCATTGAACCAAATTTCAGTACATCCTGAATATTTTAGTACTTTTGTAAATGAAACTGTGGCTCGGTTTATTACTTCTCACACTTCCAATACAGTGATTATAATATCACTTTAAGATAATTAATCTTCAAAATTGCAGCCAATTTAATGCCCTTATTAAGGGGGTATCGGTCAAAAGGTAAAATTTTGAATTTCTGAAATAAAATATGAAATTGGCTGTAATATAAAGAAAAACCTGGATCACTTTTAATATAAAGGCATTAAACATAAACTCGATTATGTAAATAAACTCCTCTAATTGTGTTTTAACTCTGTTAAAATCAATATGCTTTCATTTTGAGCATTATTTGTATAAATTTTTCTGGTCATGTGTTCCCATATTATATAACTATTGGGTTCAAGTCCGAAATAAGAAATGCTGTCTTCGTTAAACCATGACTTAGATTGTTTTTAAACATCTACCACAGCTTGGAATATGCTGGAATATGAACCATCATCTGTTCAGCTATTTGTTATAAATTATGTCGTTTTGTCAACTGCAGAAAAAGCCATAACATTTCTACCGACGAAATTAAGTTTTTGCATCCGAACAACGTTTAACCTTAAATCATGCCTATAATATGATTATGACTCAGGACCGTCTAAATTCATTTTTTCACTCCTTTGCCCATTTTCTGTAATTTCGTGAAAAATATAGATGATTTTCTTTATGATGGTTTTTGAGCGTTGACCTACACTTCTTTCACTTTATGTTTTCATCTTTTCGTAAAGTGGAAGTCACTGTAATATTTAGTTTGTTCTTATGAATCTTAAAAATAAATTTGGATCTTTTCTTGCTCGATAAGAAATGTTCCCTTGGTCATCTTTAAAGGTTACGAAATCTATCAAGAGATATGATCAATAAAAACATGCCTTATTTTATATAACAGAAACTTAAGCAATTTTATGTCTGCGTTTATATAAATATTCCACATATAATAGCATCCAGCAAACTTTCACTAATACGACATGACAAACTCAATACACCATTAATCACCACTTGTAGTAGTGAAGCGTATCAAAATATGTTGGCCAAAAATACAAAAAAGAAA
>PYHX02000494.1:10025428-10036628 GCA_004302925.2 Cochliomyia hominivorax
TAATAATTCTACATATGGACTATGCCCATATTTTATTTAATGTGTCTCCAACGTTTACAAGTTACAGAATTTTTTCCCAAAAAGAAATGCTTTGGAAAAAAAACACTTCCAATTAAAGTCATAAAATTATAATCTTACAGTTTTATTGCATTTAATACTCAAAATCAAAAATCCTAAAAATTTGCCATAAATAATATCATTATTTTTTTTTTTTTTTTGTTCTCTTTCACAATTCTCCCTTTTTTTGCCATAAAATATTGCCAGTGAATATAAACAAATTTGTTCATCGTTCGTTTAACAAAATAATTTGATAACATGATTTATCTATCATAAATCCTTTTCAACACAATATTTACAACATTAACTAAACAGAGTGTGAGTGAGTGAGAGAGAGAGAGAGAGAGAGAGAGTGGAAAGTCCATTTGTAAACTACTTGCAACATGAAAGTAAAAAAAAAACAAACAATTTTTATACTCAATCATTCTTCTAATGTCTACTAAATAGTGATGAAACCAACAACAAAATATCAAATCAACCGCAACTATAAACCAAAAACTCCATGCTCATTTACCAGTAACTGGGAGTATCAAACCCAAATAACAACAGCAACAACTAAAATATTTACTCTCTTATCCCTTTAGTTCAGTAACAGAAACATTTTAGATTTATGAGGGAGATCGAAAGAGCATAACTAGAAGTACATTTTTTTATGAAAAATCTTTTACTCTTTTCTGAAAAAAAGAACTTTTTTGTAAAAGAATTTCCAAAGAGTAATTTTTTTACATAAGAAAAAATATTTTTGATTAAAAATTCTTTGGATCTACAATTTATTTGGAACTTTCTCTTAAATTTGTTTGTAAGAGAAGCAATAAAGAGTATTTTTAATTCTAAGAGAACTTAGTAGATCATTTTTCAGTGATGAACTTAACATTGTCATTCCATGTGTAACTCCATTTTTATAAAAATTAATCTGTGTTTGTTTGGTACTCATTGGAACAGAATGATCACAATATTAGCTATTGAACATTCTGATAGGACCAGGGGCATATGAAGCAAATATTAATTATCGAATATTTAAATAACGATAATTGCAAAAGTTCCTAAATTTGGTACCAATCACTTTCTCAGGTATCTGTCAAACTGTACAAAATGTAAGATATATAGAACCAGGGGAAGGAGTACCCGACCCAATACAAAGAACTATAAAATCGAGAATTTTAAAATTTTGTTCCAATATCTTTCTCAAAGAACTACTTTTTGAAACAAAATGTAGGACCGAAAAGGTTAGGGTAGGGGTAGACCCCACACAAAGCAAATAATTATTATCGAATATCTGAAGATCTATTGAAGTGAGAGTATTAAATTGAGTCTCAATTACTTTCTCTTGGAACTGTTTTTAGAATTTATAATTCATTCACAATAATTTTCCTGTAAAACAATTTTACGTGAGGAAATTTATGGTAGTTGTTGTCATACAAAGAAAAAAATGTAGGGCCGACCTATATGATCGCATAATTAAAGAATTATTTCACCTGGAGTTTTCAAATTTTGTCACTTTCCTATAAAATGATTTTATTGGAAAATTCTAGAATTAACATCATGTGTTAATCAGGACACGCCATGATTTGTGAAATGTCTTTTCAAGATTTAGAACTGAGGAGAATCTTTGTGCAGCAAAGCGTACTAGGTAACATTATATATATTCTAGCATCATATCCAAATCTGACTCAAATTAGCTATGTCCGTCTATCTGTCTGTTGAAAACATTCCACAGTGGGGAAAACTCGATTTTATTTGAAAATCAAAATATTTAAATTTTCTCACAAACAAAATTTTTAATGTCGCATATCTCTTTAATAAAAAATATCTCACTTTGATGAAACTTTTAAAGGAAAATTTCTGAAATTTTGTATAACGTGTAAATGAAAAAATATTAAAGACTAACAAAACTTTGAATAGAGCTCGGGGGAGTTTTAGCTCTCTATCAACTGTTACAGTAAATATTATGAATTTTGGCAAACGGATGAAGTGATAATGGCAAAATATTAAGAAAACTTCATTTTCAGATAGGGCACCTGGAAGTGATATCCCCTTACAAGCGGATTTTTCAATATGATCCCACAATTACTTCTAAATCGGAGGATATTTAAGATTCGTTATAGCCAAAAATGCAATTCTTACTATTTTATTTTCTTACTTATTATTATTTCCTCGACTAAGGATCCATTTTCGACTATGGCCCCATATCATTATATGACTTTAGGCATTCCTATCAAAATATTCTCAAATATTTAGATTAAGTTGAAATTTTCTAAGAAATTACAACCAGAAATTCTTGGTAACTTCTCTTCTAGTGCCATATTCTCATGTTCTACATCACAATAACTGCATTTGTGGTTATGGTGAAAACATTACTCTCTAAACCACCCCCCCTCCTTCACTAACACTTTTAAACAATATGTAAATTTTGTGTATAGTAAATTTGAAGTTGGCTATTTGTTAATGTTCCATCTGTATATCTACCAGCAACAAGATGTAAAACATAAAATACCAATATACGATAAAGTGGCTGCTAAAAGACCACAAAAATCAAAACCAACTCAGTTATGCCACAATACAAAATTTACGTTATAGTCAAAGTTATAAAACTTAACACTGTACCATTTGAAAATTTCCCGCGCCATTTGAAGCTAATAACGTAGACCATGACCAAAATAAAAAATGAAAAAAAATATGTAGTAAAGTATCCCATAGATACTCAGTCAGACACATACACACACACACTCATAGATACATTTATGCACTTTTTTGTTGTTGTTTTGAGACTATAAAATAATAATGGTTAGTGTTGCATATTTATCAGATTTCTCTTCCACTTACACCCTCTGAATTTAGTAAATAAATTTACAAAAAGCAACAAATCTAAACTAGAAACAAGTAAGAGTGTTATATTCGACTGTGCCGAATCCTGAATGCCCTCCACCAATAATTTTTGCCGAATTTCAATAGAAATGTTTTAAGCTGAAAAGTCTAATAAGTTTCTTCCGAGAAGCTGTATTGACCGCTATTCGCCCTTTACCGGGAAGAAGCGTTATATAGGAGTTATCGCAAGATATGGACAAATATTAGCCAGACTAATATATTCAAGTTAGAAAAATAATTGAGCCGAATTTCAATAAAATCGGTCCTTATTTACTAGTTTTATTGGCTCAAAAATATTTTCCGGGTGGGGCCAGATATGGGAGATATGGCAAAATATGGACCGAAATTGTTCATTTCAAAAATAAACATTAAAGGCATTTTTTAAAAATTATCATGCTAAACTCCAATGAAATCGGTCTTTATTAAGTGTTTTATAAGCTCAAACCAGGTATCCGAGAAGAGGCTTTCTATGAAAGCTATGTGAAAATATGGACCTCTGTAAAAAATACTATTAACAACATATATTTAAGACAGTTAAAAAATTAACTGTGCCAAATTTCAATAAAATTGGTTCATATTCCGCGAAACGACCTTATGTGGCAGCTAAGTCAAACAATGACCCCAACACAATCTTATTTGGGTTTATTACTGTATTAAAATAAATAAATATAATAAATTTCAGTAAAATATCTTAAAAATTGCAAATCATATGGCACACAGATTTTGGGGTGTATCAAAATTTTGCATATTTCAGCCTATAACTTTTTATAATTGATACGATTTTGATGATTTTTTGCATGTTTATGAAGAATATATAATTGTATCTTATGGATAAATTTTTGTTTAAATCTATTTAAATTTTTGAAAAGTTTAGAAAAAAGTTTAGAAAAAAAGTTTTAGAAAAGTTATTTTTAGGAATTTTTGGGTTGTCTCAGATATCGGTCTATATTTTTTTGGTTATGAATCGATATAGCTAAATTTAAATGGAAAACTGCTTAGGATAACAACAAATTCACAGGCCAAATTTCATTTCAGGTAGTCTGAGATGATTCCCTCTAAGTGTTACACTCGGAATGATAAACCTAATATATTCTTATCACCACTTATGGTGGTGTAGGGTATAATAATATGGAAGTGAACAAACTTTATAGCTTTTAAATAATTTTGAATAATTTATGTTTCACTTTTAACTACGAGTAGTTACAATTTATAAAATTTATTTTAACACAATTTAAGCAAAAGATTTATCGAAATATCGAATTTTTGAAAACTTCAAATTTAGCATTTGAATTATTGATGGGAAATATTAAATCACATTATTATTTCATAATATAAATTATGTGAAAATTATATTCAGATTCAGATTATGAGTAAAATTCATTTACATACATTCATTTCAATACAATTACATAAATGAGGCGAAAATTATATATTGACATTAAATTGGGAAATATGTTAATGTTCTTAATAAATTTTATAGTAATAGACTTGATTTATGTGGACTCAAAGATGCAGAAAATTATTTAAATGGTCATAGTGTGGGGAGGTATCAACTTTCCACGAGATGAATATGTCTGAAAATTAACTAAAAGAAAGCTGAAGGATGTAGCTTTAGAGTGGGTCGTTCTATATACAAACAAAATTGGGGGTGCCAGTCACCCCCTAAAATGAAAGAATAGTTAATGTTGTTTCAGAAATGCAAAAGGTTTTTTATGCAACGTCCCAAAATACAACCCCTTTTGTTTTTTGTGTGTAGCATCACCATTCTAAGTCCGATTGGAATAATTTGATTTTTTGTTTTTCATGATTTAAAACCGGCTATATTTTTTCCTTTGTTTGTTTTTGAATCTCACATCTTAAAGTACTTACCTCTGACACTTTGGATCCTTCCCCACTAAGGTTCTACCATTAAGATTTGAGGACAACCGTCTTTTATGATAGAATAAGTTAAGTATTTAAAACTTTCGATTTTTTATCATAAACGAATTTTAGGATGTTTTAAGGAATAAAAAAATAGTAACAGTCACCGTCTAGAATGAATGAATAGTTCATGCTGTTAACAGAAGTCCAAAAACTCTTGTCATTGTTTTTATGCACATCATCGCCACTTTAAGTCCGACCATTGTTGATGGTTTTAAGAAGAACTGATGATTTTTAAATTTGTTCTCTAGAAATTGATTCTTCACTTTTGGTACTTCGGTTTCTTCCCCTCTTAAGTTCATCTTTTTTATATACAGAGAAAGCTCTTTCAAAATCTACAAATTTGAATAAAATCTGAATCACCTGTAATGGGAATGATCCGAAGTACCAGAAATGAATACTAGAGATTGACAACGAATTCAAAAGTCATCAAGAATAGAACTGAGCTCTTTTCACACCAATAATAACGATATACAATTTGTTTCGATCGGGCACAGCCATTAGCTTCGGGCTGTGTGAAAGATTTGTCTCTCTTGTTACAAATACCCTTGAACCACTTAAGTGTTTGTTTACCATAGTAATATGATATCAAGTCAGGTCAAAAATAAGTGGACAGATTATGAATGAAAGCAGCATTTGACTTCAATTGATATAAATTTCGGAGCTTGTTGTAACAAATGATTGGCTTTATGTCGCAGCCACAATTTTGAATGCAATTTTGGTTGAGTTAAGGTCCCAAAACTTTTAATCAAATTTTAGAGCAGGAAGGAAGTGAAAAACAAATGAAAAATTTTTGAAGTCGATCAAATCTGACTATTCAATACCCTACACCACAATGTTGTTTACAAACAATAGTTACGAAAAATTACTGAATGACCCTCGTATAATTTTATTTTTGGATTTCTTCTTATGTGTGCGGTATGTTATTGTGAAACTAACATTTATGTGAAATTTTGCAGATTTTAAATTAATTTTTTATTATTTTTTTTGGGGGGCGGGGGAGGTGGTTATGTGGGAGCTAAAAGAAATGATTGACAACGCTGGTATAATTTTGCATATCGATTTTTATTTATTATATTTATTTCAATTTGACCAGTTATTTTTATGCGATTTATGCCCTTCAAACTGATATTTGTAAGGGGGCCTGTATGAGACCTATGAGTAGCAATAGACCAACCCTCACATAATTTGGCATATCATTTTAAAAAATTATAAGATTTAGGAATTTTATTAGCTTAAAACCTCATTCTGGAAGGACGTTTAAATGGCCAATTTCAGTAATCTTCGTCACTGGACCAAAATTACATTGTGTACGAATATCGAGCTGTAAAGTGTTCACAACATTCACATGGACAATCAAACGGACAGTGAGACAGACAGATGGACGGACATCGTTAAAACGACTCAGAAAATAATTCGAATAGTATACTTTAAGGCGGATTTAACATCGTTAATTCTGTATGTTACAATCATCAGCACAAACTCATAACACCTCAATCACCTACGGTGGTGTAGGGAATAATAAAAAAGCAAAAATAATTTTAATAAAAGTTTTAATGAAAAAAAGTATGTAAATAATTTTTCGATCTCACTCATTAGTTACAACAAACTCTTTACATACCGAAATTTACATCAAGACATGTTTACAAAAAACTTCAAATGTGTCCACTTGTTTTTGGCCTGATTTTTCATCCAGTCACTATGGTTAATAAGTCCTTGAGTGGTATTTGTAATGAGAGAAGCAAATCCTCTTAACTGTCCGCAGCTAAAAAGAGTGTAAAGATATTTGGCTCTTGTTAACAAGGAATTGAAGAGCACAAAATAGAATCCAAAGTTATTTTAGAATTTAAACGGTTCGAACAAAGTGACAAAAAGCACTACTTAAACGTCAATGAAAGGAAAATGTAAGTTAAGCGATTTCGTCTTTCTTGACACTTATATGTGATAAGAATTTATCGATCTCATTTCTTATAGAATTGACTATACTAGAGTCACTAGTGAGACCATACTTTGGCTATTTAAAAATTTCATTTCATTTTTATTCAAAATATATATTTTTTTACTATTTGAAATTTTTGCAGATTTTTTATTTTGTTATTTATGAATTTATTATGAATTTATAAAATTCAATTTCGCTTTTTATGAATTTTATAATTTTTCTCATAATTTTTTTCTCATATTTTCTACAACAAATTTTAGTACTCTCAGCCATAATTCCGACTTGTAATTATGACATTAATAATATCGAAAGTGTTTTTTTTTTTCTCTTTTTGTTCTTATTATTAAAATGTATCTAAAGAAGAACAGAATTTGTATCTGCACTCGACTGCCATTGAAATAAGATACTTAAGTATTTGTATTACACAGACATATACACAGATACATATATTAATATATTTAAATTGATGTATATATATGTAAATGTATTTGTTAAATACATAACAAATAACCTTGTAAAATATTGACCTTGTAGAATTTTATTCGAACTCTAACACACAAACATACTTACATATACCAATTTAAACATATATAAAATATAAAATTTATTTTTTCTAAAGATATTTTTCATATAAAAAAATACTTTTGGTTTTATATATTAACACACATACACACTCATGAATATCTCTGAGTATTTGTTTGCAACTTAGATACAAAATATATATTTTATTCTTTGTTTTAGCTGTCATCGAAAAATAAGAAGGAAAAATAGCATAAAATCATGAAATCAACACATTCACTTAAGATTCTTTCAATGTTGTAGAAAAATATATAAAAACAAGATAGAATGTTATAGTTGGGTAAGATCGACTAATGAAATCCCTACATCACAATGTTAGGTATAAATAATAATTACGAAAAATTAATGAACGACCTTCGTATAATTTGATTTTTTTTGATATTTGCTTGAGTTTGCAGTTAACTATTGTGACATCAACATTAAGTGAATTTTTACGTTTTAAAATTAATTTCCAGGGATGGTTATATGGGAGCTACAAGAAATTATGGACCGACCCTCGTACAATTTTGCATATCGATTTTTGCTTATATTTATCTTAATTTGACCAATTACTGTTACAATACCAAAGTATATGCGAGGTTTATGACCTTCATAGCGATATTTGGAAGTGTGTTTATATTGGACATATAAAAAGAAATAAATCGACCCACGTATATTTTAACAAATTGTTTTAGAATATCATAAGACTAATTATTGTGATATTTCGCTTTATATTTAGGACCATTTTTAGTAGACTTTGTCCAAAATAATAATATGTATCAAATTTCGTCGAGATATCTCTCGAATGTTGTGTTCACAACGTTTACATGGACAACCAGCCGAACAGACAGACGGACATTGTTAAATCGACCCTGTTAAGTTATTCCGAGTCGAACGGTATACTAAATATGGGTATAACACCATTTTTCCTACGGTGGTGTAGGGTGTTAACATAAAAAACTCTTAAGCTTTTAAAAAAGATGTTGATGTAGGCAAAGATTGTATAGATAAAAATATTAAAATTGCACAGAATTTCAAAAAAAAAATATTGAAAAGAGGAAAAATCTGCTGGAAATATTGTGACAAATAGATAGAAATATGGTTCAGTTATATGAATAAAATCCATGAATAATATTACTACTTTTTGAAGAGTAGAAAAATGTAATAAAATTATGACACAAATTCAAGATGTTTAAAGAAATTGGTTAAAAAGTGCGGCTTTGGTTGTAAGGGCTGATAATCAGTTAATAAAATGAAATTGTGTCACTGATAATATTTTGCGAAATAAAATTTAAAAGAATTAATTTTGTTCTTTAATGCTGATTTTAAACATGTTTTCTTACAAATTTATTAACACACAATTCAAATTAAGAAAATTACCATAATTTGTGATGTCAAATTTTTTGTATTATAATTCCAGTTTTGACACAAATGAAATGAATTTATGAAATTTTATAAAAAAAAAAAAACTTCATTAAGTTCATAATAACAAACAAACATTAATTGGTGATTTAGTCTAAGAGTTTACTTTACACTAATAATTGGAGAATCTTCTTCAATTATGATTGGGTATTGATTGTGTAAAAACAAGAATCATTCATCTTTCATTACTTTACATCATTTAGGTCCATATGATCAGTGTTTCCGTTGATGCGAATTTCGTCGCAAATTGCAAATTTCTCAACTGCTTGTGACTTTTTGTATACTTTTTTATAAACAATTTTAGTGATAAACTAGTCTATAGACTAGATGATAAACTAGTCTATAGACTAGATGATAAACTAGTCTATAGACTAGATGATAAACTAGTCTATAGACTAGATGATAAACTAGTCTATAGACTAGATGATAAACTAGTCTATAGACTAGATGATAAACTAGTCTATAGACTAGATGATAAACTAGTCTATAGACTAGATGATAAACTAGTCTATAGACTAGATGATAAACTAGTCTATAGACTAGATGATAAACTAGTCTATAGACTAGATGATAAACTAGTCTATAGACTAGATGATAAACTAGTCTATAGACTAGATGATAAACTAGTCTATAGACTAGATGATAAACTAGTCTATAGACTAGATGATAAACTAGTCTATAGACTAGATGATAAACTAGTCTATAGACTAGATGATAAACTAGTCTATAGACTAGATGATAAACTAGTCTATAGACTAGATGATAAACTAGTCTATAGACTAGATGATAAACTAGTCTATAGACTAGATGATAAACTAGTCTATAGACTAGATGATAAACTAGTCTATAGACTAGATGATAAACTAGTCTATAGACCAGATGATAAACTAGTCTATAGACTAGATGATAAACTAGTCTATAGACTAGATGATAAACTAATCTATAGACCAGATGATAAACTAGTCTATAGACTAGATGATAAACTAATCTATAGACCAGATGATAAACTAGTCTATAGACTAGATGATAAACTAATCTATAGACCAGATGATAAACTAGTCTATAGACTAGATGATAAACTAGTCTATAGACATTATTTACAACAGTGGAATTAATTTTTTAATAAGAATTTGTTGATAAAAATCTATGAACACAAAAATTAGCGCTCCTAAGCTCCATTTTTGATATTCCTAGAAAACATGTTAAGAAAATAACTTTAATATTTTATAAAGATTAGAAAATATGAAAATGAATACCAGACACAACACTTTAAGTGACTGAAAAAAATACACGTATGCATACAACATTACATACTTGTGGTTATATAAATTATCAACATGTACTTATTTACAACGTTTCTGTTTTCAGATAAATATTTAAAATTTTACATTCCTCACGTTATTGTGTTTTAAGGCTAAAAATACTTAAATTTACATTAATGGAAGCAACATTTATTCTTTCATCACTACACTAAACAATTTTTCTAACAACAGTCTCATTGAAGTCATTACTTAACAGAAAATTATAAATGAAAAGAAAAAAATCTCTTTTAAAAAAGTAAATAAGTAATTTTATACAAAAAATACGTTAAACATTCAATTGCACATACGAATTAGTTAAAAACCATCATATCCCCTTTTTATTACACGCACACTGTTACAATCACTTCTCATATGTGTGTTATTTTAATTGTAAAGACAGTAATTGTCTTTCTTTGTGTGTAAACAAATGTTTTGTTTACACTTCACTATTGTAGTTATTTTTCTTCTTATTAACTTTTATAAGTATTAAAACTCCCTCACACACACATAAATACGCAATTTCTCATATTGCTATAATATTTAGGAATCTTCAATGGTTACTGTTATGTTGCAATCCCCCATTTTTTCCCATTTTATGCTCATCCACTTGAGCACTTAACCTGTTTATCTTAATGCAAAAACAAGCAAATGAATTTGTGTAATGTGAATTAAAATACACAAATATTTATATACTTACACACATAACGGAATTCAAAGTATGTTTGTAGGACAATAGTCTATAGACTAGATTCATAAACTAGTCTATAGACTAGATTCATAAACTAGTCTATAGACTAGATTCATAAACTAGTCTATAGACTAGATTCATAAACTAGTCTATAGACTAGATTCATAAACTAGTCTATAGACTAGATTCATAAACTAGTCTATAGACTAGATTCATAAACTAGTCTATAGACTAGATTCATAAACTAGTCTATAGACTAGATTCATAAACTAGTCTATAGACTAGATTCATAAACTAGTCTATAGACTAGATTCATAAACTAGTCTATAGACTAGATTCATAAACTAGTCTATAGACTAGATTCATAAACTAGTCTATAGACTAGATTCATAAACTAGTCTATAGACTAGATTCATAAACTAGTCTATAGACTAGATTCATAAACTAGTC
>PYHX02000494.1:10036728-10091757 GCA_004302925.2 Cochliomyia hominivorax
GATAAAGAAGATTAATTGATATTTTATACAAATGTCAAATCAAGCAGCTTTAATTCCGTTCCAGTCCAAAAATTGTTTCTAAATGAAATTTTTATTTTAATTTTTAATTTTACCAAAAAATTCTCCCCACTCTTGATTCAAAAAATAAGAATAAATCGCGAGGTTTATTAAAATTATGCAAATGTGTTTTGCCCAAATCAGATGATTTTTGCCTAATAATTTTCCAGATATTCTAATATCTACTTCGAATATTGGATCTTAAGTTATTCGATAAGAAATGGTTGTCTTCTATGGCATTTACCTTCCCTGCTTATTTTCTTGATTGGAGTCTTATTTAAGGAACTACAGCCGATTTTAGTTTTTATATAAAAAAATCAAAAATGATTCCAAATTTTGATTATTTTCTTGATTGGAGGCTTATTTAAGGAACTACAGCCGATTTTAGTTTTTATATTCATAAAACTAAAAATGATTCCAAATTTTGCTTATTTTCTTGATTGGAGGCTTATTTAAGGAACTACAGCCGATTTTAGTTTTTATATTCATAAAACTAAAAATGATTCCAAATTTTGCTTATTTTCTTGATTGGAGGCTTATTTAAGGAACTACAGCCGATTTTAGTTTTTATATAAAAAAATCAAAAATGATTCCAAATTTTGCTTATTTTCTTGATTGGAGGCTTATTTAAGGAACTACAGCCGATTTTAGTTTTTATATTCATAAAACTAAAAATGATTCCAAATTTTGCTTATTTTCTTGATTGGAGGCTTATTTAAGGAACTACAGCCGATTTTAGTTTTTGCATATAAAATTTAGAAATGATTCCAAATTTTGCTTATTTTCTTGATTGGAGGCTTATTTAAGGAACTACGGCCGATTTAGTTTTTGCATATAAAAATTAGAAATGATTCCAAATTTTGCTTATTTTCTTGATTGGAGGCTTATTTAAGGAACTACAGCCGATTTTAGTTTTTATGTATAAAAACTAAAAATGATTCCAAATTTTGCTTATTTTCTTGATTGGAGGCTTATTTAAGGAACTACAGCCGTTTTTAATTTTTATAGATAAAAATCAAAAATGATTCCAAATTTTGCTTATTTTCTTGATTGGAGGCTTATTTAAGGAACTACAGCCGATTTTAGTTTTTGCATATAAAAATTAGAAATGATTCCAAATTTTGCTTATTTTCTTGATTGGAGGCTTATTTAAGGAACTACGGCCGATTTTAGTTTTTGCATATAAAAATTAGAAATGATTCCAAATTTTGCTTATTTTCTTGATTGGAGGCTTATTTAAGGAACTACAGCCGATTTTAGTTTTTATGTATAAAAACTAAAAATGATTCCAAATTTTGCTTATTTTCTTGATTGGAGGCTTATTTAAGGAACTACAGCCGATTTTAGTTTTTATAGATAAAAATCAAAAATGATTCCAAATTTTGCTTATTTTCTTGATTGGAGGCTTTTTTAAGGAACTACAGCCGATTTTAGTTTTTATATATAAAAATCAAAAATGATTCCAAATTTTGCTTATTTTCTTGATTGGAGGCTTATTTAAGGAACTACAGCCGATTTTAGTTTTTATGTATAAAACTAAAAATGATTCCAAATTTTGCTTATTTACTTGATTGGAGGCTTATTTAAGGAACTACAGCCGATTTTAGTTTTATATTTAAAATTTAAAATGATTCCAAATTTTGCTTATTTTCTTGATTGGAGGCTTTTTTAAGGAACTACAGCCGATTTTAGTTTTTATATATAAAAATTAAAAATGATTCCAAATTTTGCTTATTTTCTTGATTGGAGGCTTATTTAAGGAACTACAGCCGATTTTAGTTTTTACATATAAAAATTAAAAATGATTCCAAATTTTGCTTAATTTCTTGATTGGAGGCTTATTTAAGGAACTACAGCCGATTTTAGTTTTTACATATAAAAATTAAAAATGATTCCAAATTTTGCTTATTTTCTTGATTGGAGGCTTATTTAAGGAACTACAGCCGATTTTAGTTTTTGCATATAAAAATCAAAAATGATTCCAAATTTTGCTTATTTTCTTGATTGGAGGCTTATTTAAGGAACTACAGCCGATTTTAGTTTTTATATTAAAAATTAAAAATGATTCCAAATTTTGCTTATTTTCTTGATTGGAGGCTTATTTAAGGAACTACAGCCGATTTTAGTTTTTATATATAAAACTAAAAATGATTCCAAATTTTGCTTATTTTCTTGATTGGAGGCTTATTTAAGGAACTACAGCCGATTTTAGTTTTTGCATATAAAAATCAAAAATGATTCCAAATTTTGCTTATTTTCTTGATTGGAGGCTTATTTAAGGAACTACAGCCGATTTTAGTTTTTGCATATAAAAATTAAAAATGATTCCAAATTTTGCTTATTTTCTTGATTGGAGGCTTATTTAAGGAACTACAGCCGATTTTAGTTTTTGCATATAAAAATCAAAAATGATTCCAAATTTTGCTTATTTTCTTGATTGGAGGCTTATTTAAGGAACTACAGCCGATTTTAGTTTTTGCATATAAAAATTAAAAATGATTCCAAATTTTGCTTATTTTCTTGATTGGAGGCTTATTTAAGGAACTACAGCCGATTTTAGTTTTTGCATATAAAAATCAAAAATGATTCCAAATTTTGCTTATTTTCTTGATTGGAGGCTTATTTAAGGAACTACAGCCGATTTTAGTTTTTGCATATAAAAATCAAAAATGATTCCAAATTTTGCTTATTTTCTTGATTGGAGGCTTATTTAAGGAACTACAGCCGATTTTAGTTTTTCATATAAAAATCAAAAATGATTCCAAATTTTGCTTATTTTCTTGATTGGAGGCTTATTTAAGGAACTACAGCCGATTTTAGTTTTTATATATAAAAATAAAAATGATTCCAAATTTTGCTTATTTTCTTGATTGGAGGCTTATTTAAGGAACTACAGCCGATTTTAGTTTTTGCATATAAAAATTAAAAATGATTCCAAATTTTGCTTATTTTCTTGATTGGAGGCTTATTTAAGGAACTACAGCCGATTTTAGTTTTTGCATATAAAAATTAGAAATGATTCCAAATTTTGCTTATTTTCTTGATTGGAGGCTTATTTAAGGAACTACAGCCGATTTTAGTTTTTGCATATAAAAATTAAAATGATTCCAAATTTTGCTTATTTTCTTGATTGGAGGCTTATTTAAGGAACTACAGCCGATTTTAGTTTTTGCATATAAAAATTAAAAATGATTCCAAATTTTGCTTATTTTCTTGATTGGAGGCTTATTTAAGGAACTACAGCCGATTTTAGTTTTTATATATAAAAATCAAAAATGATTCCAAATTTTGCTTATTTTCTTGATTGGAGGCTTATTTAAGGAACTACAGCCGATTTTAGTTTTTGCATATAAAAATTAGAAATGATTCCAAATTTTGCTTATTTTCTTGATTGGAGGCTTATTTAAGGAACTACAGCCGATTTTAGTTTTGCATATAAAAATTAGAAATGATTCCAAATTTTGCTTATTTTCTTGATTGGAGGCTTATTTAAGGAACTACAGCCGATTTTAGTTTTGCATATAAAAATTAGAAATGATTCCAAATTTTGCTTATTTTCTTGATTGGAGGCTTATTTAAGGAACTACAGCCGATTTTAGTTTTTGCATATAAAAATTAAAAATGATTCCAAATTTTGCTTATTTTCTTGATTGGAGGCTTATTTAAGGAACTACAGCCGATTTTAGTTTTTCATATAAAAATAAAAATGATTCCAAATTTTGCTTATTTTCTTGATTGGAGGCTTATTTAAGGAACTACAGCCGATTTTAGTTTTTGCATATAAAAATCAAAAATGATTCCAAATTTTGCTTATTTTCTTGATTGGAGGCTTATTTAAGGAACTACAGCCGATTTTAGTTTTGCATATAAAAATCAAAATGATTCCAAATTTTGCTTATTTTCTTGATTGGAGGCTTATTTAAGGAACTACAGCCGATTTTAGTTTTTATATAAAAATTAAAATGATTCCAAATTTTGCTTATTTTCTTGATTGGAGGCTTATTTAAGGAACTACAGCCGATTTTAGTTTTGCATATAAAAATTAAAATGATTCCAAATTTTGCTTATTTTCTTGATTGGAGGCTTATTTAAGGAACTACAGCCGATTTTAGTTTTTATATATAAAAATAAAAATGATTCCAAATTTTGCTTATTTTCTTGATTGGAGGCTTATTTAAGGAACTACAGCCGATTTTAGTTTTTATATAAAAATTAAAATGATTCCAAATTTTGCTTATTTTCTTGATTGGAGGCTTATTTAAGGAACTACAGCCGATTTTAGTTTTTGCATATAAAAATCAAAAATGATTCCAAATTTTGCTTATTTTCTTGATTGGAGGCTTATTTAAGGAACTACAGCCGATTTTAGTTTTTGCATATAAAAATCAAAAATGATTCCAAATTTTGCTTATTTTCTTGATTGGAGGCTTATTTAAGGAACTACAGCCGATTTTAGTTTTTATATATAAAATTAAAAATGATTCCAAATTTTGCTTATTTTCTTGATTGGAGGCTTATTTAAGGAACTACAGCCGATTTTAGTTTTTATATAAAAATTAAAATGATTCCAAATTTTGCTTATTTTCTTGATTGGAGGCTTATTTAAGGAACTACAGCCGATTTTAGTTTTTATATTAAAAATTAAAATGATTCCAAATTTTGCTTATTTTCTTGATTGGAGGCTTATTTAAGGAACTACAGCCGATTTTAGTTTTTCATATAAAAATTAAAAATGATTCCAAATTTTGCTTATTTTCTTGATTGGAGGCTTATTTAAGGAACTACAGCCGATTTTAGTTTTTATATAAAAATTAAAAATGATTCCAAATTTTGCTTATTTTCTTGATTGGAGGCTTATTTAAGGAACTACAGCCGATTTTAGTTTTTATATATAAAAATAAAAATGATTCCAAATTTTGCTTATTTTCTTGATTGGAGGCTTATTTAAGGAACTACAGCCGATTTTAGTTTTTATATATAAAAATTAAAAATGATTCCAAATTTTGCTTATTTTCTTGATTGGAGGCTTATTTAAGGAACTACAGCCGATTTTAGTTTTTATATATAAAAATTAAAAATGATTCCAAATTTTGCTTATTTTCTTGATTGGAGGCTTATTTAAGGAACTACAGCCGATTTTAGTTTTTATATATAAAATTAAAAATGATTCCAAATTTTGCTTATTTTCTTGATTGGAGGCTTATTTAAGGAACTACAGCCGATTTTAGTTTTTCATATAAAAATTAAAAATGATTCCAAATTTTGCTTATTTCTTGATTGGAGGCTTATTTAAGGAACTACAGCCGATTTTAGTTTTTATATTAAAAATTAAAAATGATTCCAAATTTTGCTTATTTTCTTGATTGGAGGCTTATTTAAGGAACTACAGCCGATTTTAGTTTTTATATTAAAAATTAAAAATGATTCCAAATTTTGCTTATTTTCTTGATTGGAGGCTTATTTAAGGAACTACAGCCGATTTTAGTTTTTATATATAAAAATTAAAATGATTCCAAATTTTGCTTATTTTCTTGATTGGAGGCTTATTTAAGGAACTACAGCCGATTTTAGTTTTTATATATAAAAATAAAAATGATTCCAAATTTTGCTTATTTTCTTGATTGGAGGCTTATTTAAGGAACTACAGCCGATTTTAGTTTTTCATATAAAAATTAAAAATGATTCCAAATTTTGCTTATTTTCTTGATTGGAGGCTTATTTAAGGAACTACAGCCGATTTTAGTTTTTATATATAAAATTAAAAATGATTCCAAATTTTGCTTATTTTCTTGATTGGAGGCTTATTTAAGGAACTACAGCCGATTTTAGTTTTTATATAAAAATTAAAATGATTCCAAATTTTGCTTATTTTCTTGATTGGAGGCTTATTTAAGGAACTACAGCCGATTTTAGTTTTTATATATAAAAATTAAAAATGATTCCAAATTTTGCTTATTTTCTTGATTGGAGGCTTATTTAAGGAACTACAGCCGATTTTAGTTTTTATATATAAAAATTAAAATGATTCCAAATTTTGCTTATTTTCTTGATTGGAGGCTTATTTAAGGAACTACAGCCGATTTTAGTTTTTACATATAAAAATTAAAAATGATTCCAAATTTTGCTTATTTTCTTGATTGGAGGCTTATTTAAGGAACTACAGCCGATTTTAGTTTTTATATATAAAATTAAAAATGATTCCAAATTTTGCTTATTTTCTTGATTGGAGGCTTATTTAAGGAACTACAGCCGATTTTAGTTTTTATATAAAAATCAAAAATGATTCCAAATTTTGCTTATTTTCTTGATTGGAGGCTTATTTAAGGAACTACAGCCGATTTTAGTTTTTATATATAAAAATTAAAAATGATTCCAAATTTTGCTTATTTTCTTGATTGGAGGCTTATTTAAGGAACTACAGCCGATTTTAGTTTTTAATATAAAAATTAAAAATGATTCCAAATTTTGCTTATTTTCTTGATTGGAGGCTTATTTAAGGAACTACAGCCGATTTTAGTTTTTGCATATAAAAATTAAAAATGATTCCAAATTTTGCTTATTTTCTTGATTGGAGGCTTATTTAAGGAACTACAGCCGATTTTAGTTTTTATATATAAAAATCAAAAATGATTCCAAATTTTGCTTATTTTCTTGATTGGAGGCTTATTTAAGGAACTACAGCCGATTTTAGTTTTTATATATAAAAATTAAAATGATTCCAAATTTTGCTTATTTTCTTGATTGGAGGCTTATTTAAGGAACTACAGCCGATTTTAGTTTTTATATATAAAAATTAAAAATGATTCCAAATTTTGCTTATTTTCTTGATTGGAGGCTTATTTAAGGAACTACAGCCGATTTTAGTTTTTATATATAAAAATTAAAAATGATTCCAAATTTTGCTTATTTTCTTGATTGGAGGCTTATTTAAGGAACTACAGCCGATTTTAGTTTTTATATATAAAATTAAAAATGATTCCAAATTTTGCTTATTTTCTTGATTGGAGGCTTATTTAAGGAACTACAGCCGATTTTAGTTTTTATATATAAAAATCAAAAATGATTCCAAATTTTGCTTATTTTCTTGATTGGAGGCTTATTTAAGGAACTACAGCCGATTTTAGTTTTTATATATAAAAATTAAAATGATTCCAAATTTTGCTTATTTTCTTGATTGGAGGCTTATTTAAGGAACTACAGCCGATTTTAGTTTTTATATATAAAAATTAAAAATGATTCCAAATTTTGCTTATTTTCTTGATTGGAGGCTTATTTAAGGAACTACAGCCGATTTTAGTTTTTATATATAAAAATAAAAATGATTCCAAATTTTGCTTATTTTCTTGATTGGAGGCTTATTTAAGGAACTACAGCCGATTTTAGTTTTTATATATAAAATCAAAAATGATTCCAAATTTTGCTTATTTTCTTGATTGGAGGCTTATTTAAGGAACTACAGCCGATTTTAGTTTTTATATATAAAAATCAAAAATGATTCCAAATTTTGCTTATTTTCTTGATTGGAGGCTTATTTAAGGAACTACAGCCGATTTTAGTTTTTATATATAAAAATTAAAAATGATTCCAAATTTTGCTTATTTTCTTGATTGGAGGCTTATTTAAGGAACTACAGCCGATTTTAGTTTTTATATATAAAAATCAAAAATGATTCCAAATTTTGCTTATTTTCTTGATTGGAGGCTTATTTAAGGAACTACAGCCGATTTTAGTTTTTATATATAAAAATTAAAATGATTCCAAATTTTGCTTATTTTCTTGATTGGAGGCTTATTTAAGGAACTACAGCCGATTTTAGTTTTTATATATAAAAATAAAAATGATTCCAAATTTTGCTTATTTTCTTGATTGGAGGCTTATTTAAGGAACTACAGCCGATTTTAGTTTTTATATATAAAAATTAAAAATGATTCCAAATTTTGCTTATTTTCTTGATTGGAGGCTTATTTAAGGAACTACAGCCGATTTTAGTTTTTATATATAAAAATTAAAAATGATTCCAAATTTTGCTTATTTTCTTGATTGGAGGCTTATTTAAGGAACTACAGCCGATTTTAGTTTTTATATATAAAAATAAAAATGATTCCAAATTTTGCTTATTTTCTTGATTGGAGGCTTATTTAAGGAACTACAGCCGATTTTAGTTTTTATATAAAAATTAAAAATGATTCCAAATTTTGCTTATTTTCTTGATTGGAGGCTTATTTAAGGAACTACAGCCGATT
The DNA here is from genome assembly GCA_004302925.2 of Cochliomyia hominivorax. Taxonomy (NCBI): domain Eukaryota; kingdom Metazoa; phylum Arthropoda; class Insecta; order Diptera; family Calliphoridae; genus Cochliomyia; species Cochliomyia hominivorax. Next base: position 10,045,029 of record PYHX02000494.1, read on the forward strand.
TTAGTTTTTATATATAAAAATCAAAAATGATTCCAAATTTTGCTTATTTTCTTGATTGGAGGCTTATTTAAGGAACTACAGCCGATTTTAGTTTTTATATATAAAAATCAAAAATGATTCCAAATTTTGCTTATTTTCTTGATTGGAGGCTTATTTAAGGAACTACAGCCGATTTTAGTTTTTATATATAAAAATTAAAAATGATTCCAAATTTTGCTTATTTTCTTGATTGGAGGCTTATTTAAGGAACTACAGCCGATTTTAGTTTTTATATATAAAAATCAAAAATGATTCCAAATTTTGCTTATTTTCTTGATTGGAGGCTTATTTAAGGAACTACAGCCGATTTTAGTTTTTATATATAAAAATCAAAAATGATTCCAAATTTTGCTTATTTTCTTGATTGGAGGCTTATTTAAGGAACTACAGCCGATTTTAGTTTTTATATATAAAAATCAAAATGATTCCAAATTTTGCTTATTTTCTTGATTGGAGGCTTATTTAAGGAACTACAGCCGATTTTAGTTTTTACATATAAAAATCAAAATGATTCCAAATTTTGCTTATTTTCTTGATTGGAGGCTTATTTAAGGAACTACAGCCGATTTTAGTTTTTATATAAAAATCAAAAATGATTCCAAATTTTGCTTATTTTCTTGATTGGAGGCTTATTTAAGGAACTACAGCCGATTTTAGTTTTTATATATAAAAATTAAAAATGATTCCAAATTTTGCTTATTTTCTTGATTGGAGGCTTATTTAAGGAACTACAGCCGATTTTAGTTTTTATATAAAAATCAAAAATGATTCCAAATTTTGCTTATTTTCTTGATTGGAGGCTTATTTAAGGAACTACAGCCGATTTTAGTTTTTATATATAAAAATCAAAAATGATTCCAAATTTTGCTTATTTTCTTGATTGGAGGCTTATTTAAGGAACTACAGCCGATTTTAGTTTTTATATTATAAAAATAAAAATGATTCCAAATTTTGCTTATTTTCTTGATTGGAGGCTTATTTAAGGAACTACAGCCGATTTTAGTTTTTATATATAAAAATCAAAAATGATTCCAAATTTTGCTTATTTTCTTGATTGGAGGCTTATTTAAGGAACTACAGCCGATTTTAGTTTTTATATATAAAAATTAAAAATGATTCCAAATTTTGCTTATTTTCTTGATTGGAGGCTTATTTAAGGAACTACAGCCGATTTTAGTTTTTATATATAAAAATCAAAAATGATTCCAAATTTTGCTTATTTTCTTGATTGGAGGCTTATTTAAGGAACTACAGCCGATTTTAGTTTTTATATATAAAAATAAAAATGATTCCAAATTTTGCTTATTTTCTTGATTGGAGGCTTATTTAAGGAACTACAGCCGATTTTAGTTTTTATATAAAAATCAAAAATGATTCCAAATTTTGCTTATTTTCTTGATTGGAGGCTTATTTAAGGAACTACAGCCGATTTTAGTTTTTAATATAAAAATTAAAAATGATTCCAAATTTTGCTTATTTTCTTGATTGGAGGCTTATTTAAGGAACTACAGCCGATTTTAGTTTTTAATATAAAAATTAAAAATGATTCCAAATTTTGCTTATTTTCTTGATTGGAGGCTTATTTAAGGAACTACAGCCGATTTTAGTTTTTAATATAAAAATAAAAATGATTCCAAATTTTGCTTATTTTCTTGATTGGAGGCTTATTTAAGGAACTACAGCCGATTTTAGTTTTTATATAAAAATCAAAAATGATTCCAAATTTTGCTTATTTTCTTGATTGGAGGCTTATTTAAGGAACTACAGCCGATTTTAGTTTTTAATATAAAAATTAAAAATGATTCCAAATTTTGCTTATTTTCTTGATTGGAGGCTTATTTAAGGAACTACAGCCGATTTTAGTTTTTATATAAAAATCAAAAATGATTCCAAATTTTGCTTATTTTCTTGATTGGAGGCTTATTTAAGGAACTACAGCCGATTTTAGTTTTTATATATAAAAATAAAAATGATTCCAAATTTTGCTTATTTTCTTGATTGGAGGCTTATTTAAGGAACTACAGCCGATTTTAGTTTTTATATATAAAAATCAAAAATGATTCCAAATTTTGCTTATTTTCTTGATTGGAGGCTTATTTAAGGAACTACAGCCGATTTTAGTTTTTAATATAAAAATTAAAAATGATTCCAAATTTTGCTTATTTTCTTGATTGGAGGCTTATTTAAGGAACTACAGCCGATTTTAGTTTTTATATATAAAAATCAAAAATGATTCCAAATTTTGCTTATTTTCTTGATTGGAGGCTTATTTAAGGAACTACAGCCGATTTTAGTTTTTATATATAAAAATCAAAAATGATTCCAAATTTTGCTTATTTTCTTGATTGGAGGCTTATTTAAGGAACTACAGCCGATTTTAGTTTTTATATAAAAATCAAAAATGATTCCAAATTTTGCTTATTTTCTTGATTGGAGGCTTATTTAAGGAACTACAGCCGATTTTAGTTTTTATATAAAAAATCAAAAATGATTCCAAATTTTGCTTATTTTCTTGATTGGAGGCTTATTTAAGGAACTACAGCCGATTTTAGTTTTTAATATAAAAATCAAAAATGATTCCAAATTTTGCTTATTTTCTTGATTGGAGGCTTATTTAAGGAACTACAGCCGATTTTAGTTTTTATATAAAAATCAAAAATGATTCCAAATTTTGCTTATTTTCTTGATTGGAGGCTTATTTAAGGAACTACAGCCGATTTTAGTTTTTAATATAAAAATAAAAATGATTCCAAATTTTGCTTATTTTCTTGATTGGAGGCTTATTTAAGGAACTACAGCCGATTTTAGTTTTTATATAAAAATCAAAAATGATTCCAAATTTTGCTTATTTTCTTGATTGGAGGCTTATTTAAGGAACTACAGCCGATTTTAGTTTTTAATATAAAAATAAAAATGATTCCAAATTTTGCTTATTTTCTTGATTGGAGGCTTATTTAAGGAACTACAGCCGATTTTAGTTTTTTATATAAAAATCAAAAATGATTCCAAATTTTGCTTATTTTCTTGATTGGAGGCTTATTTAAGGAACTACAGCCGATTTTAGTTTTTATATTAAAAATCAAAAATGATTCCAAATTTTGCTTATTTTCTTGATTGGAGGCTTATTTAAGGAACTACAGCCGATTTTAGTTTTTATATTAAAAATCAAAAATGATTCCAAATTTTGCTTATTTTCTTGATTGGAGGCTTATTTAAGGAACTACAGCCGATTTTAGTTTTTATATAAAAATCAAAAATGATTCCAAATTTTGCTTATTTTCTTGATTGGAGGCTTATTTAAGGAACTACAGCCGATTTTAGTTTTTAATATAAAAATCAAAAATGATTCCAAATTTTGCTTATTTTCTTGATTGGAGGCTTATTTAAGGAACTACAGCCGATTTTAGTTTTTAATATAAAAATCAAAAATGATTCCAAATTTTGCTTATTTTCTTGATTGGAGGCTTATTTAAGGAACTACAGCCGATTTTAGTTTTTAATATAAAAATCAAAAATGATTCCAAATTTTGCTTATTTTCTTGATTGGAGGCTTATTTAAGGAACTACAGCCGATTTTAGTTTTTATATATAAAAATCAAAAATGATTCCAAATTTTGCTTATTTTCTTGATTGGAGGCTTATTTAAGGAACTACAGCCGATTTTAGTTTTTAATATAAAAAATCAAAAATGATTCCAAATTTTGCTTATTTTCTTGATTGGAGGCTTATTTAAGGAACTACAGCCGATTTTAGTTTTTAATATAAAAATCAAAAATGATTCCAAATTTTGCTTATTTTCTTGATTGGAGGCTTATTTAAGGAACTACAGCCGATTTTAGTTTTTAATATAAAAATCAAAAATGATTCCAAATTTTGCTTATTTTCTTGATTGGAGGCTTATTTAAGGAACTACAGCCGATTTTAGTTTTTAATATAAAAATCAAAAATGATTCCAAATTTTGCTTATTTTCTTGATTGGAGGCTTATTTAAGGAACTACAGCCGATTTTAGTTTTTAATATAAAAATCAAAAATGATTCCAAATTTTGCTTATTTTCTTGATTGGAGGCTTATTTAAGGAACTACAGCCGATTTTAGTTTTTATATAAAAAATCAAAAATGATTCCAAATTTTGCTTATTTTCTTGATTGGAGGCTTATTTAAGGAACTACAGCCGATTTTAGTTTTTAATATAAAAATCAAAAATGATTCCAAATTTTGCTTATTTTCTTGATTGGAGGCTTATTTAAGGAACTACAGCCGATTTTAGTTTTTAATATAAAAATCAAAAATGATTCCAAATTTTGCTTATTTTCTTGATTGGAGGCTTATTTAAGGAACTACAGCCGATTTTAGTTTTTATATAAAAAATCAAAAATGATTCCAAATTTTGCTTATTTTCTTGATTGGAGGCTTATTTAAGGAACTACAGCCGATTTTAGTTTTTAATATAAAAAATCAAAAATGATTCCAAATTTTGCTTATTTTCTTGATTGGAGGCTTATTTAAGGAACTACAGCCGATTTTAGTTTTTAATATAAAAATCAAAAATGATTCCAAATTTTGCTTATTTTCTTGATTGGAGGCTTATTTAAGGAACTACAGCCGATTTTAGTTTTTATATAAAAAATCAAAAATGATTCCAAATTTTGCTTATTTTCTTGATTGGAGGCTTATTTAAGGAACTACAGCCGATTTTAGTTTTTAAATTAAAAAATCAAAAATGATTCCAAATTTTGCTTATTTTCTTGATTGGAGGCTTATTTAAGGAACTACAGCCGATTTTAGTTTTTAAATAAAAAATCAAAAATGATTCCAAATTTTGCTTATTTTCTTGATTGGAGGCTTATTTAAGGAACTACAGCCGATTTTAGTTTTTAATATAAAAATCAAAAATGATTCCAAATTTTGCTTATTTTCTTGATTGGAGGCTTATTTAAGGAACTACAGCCGATTTTAGTTTTTATATTAAAAATCAAAAATGATTCCAAATTTTGCTTATTTTCTTGATTGGAGGCTTATTTAAGGAACTACAGCCGATTTTAGTTTTTAATATAAAAATCAAAAATGATTCCAAATTTTGCTTATTTTCTTGATTGGAGGCTTATTTAAGGAACTACAGCCGATTTTAGTTTTTATATAAAAAATCAAAAATGATTCCAAATTTTGCTTATTTTCTTGATTGGAGGCTTATTTAAGGAACTACAGCCGATTTTAGTTTTTAAATTAAAAAATCAAAAATGATTCCAAATTTTGCTTATTTTCTTGATTGGAGGCTTATTTAAGGAACTACAGCCGATTTTAGTTTTTAAATAAAAAATCAAAAATGATTCCAAATTTTGCTTATTTTCTTGATTGGAGGCTTATTTAAGGAACTACAGCCGATTTTAGTTTTTAAATAAAAAATCAAAAATGATTCCAAATTTTGCTTATTTTCTTGATTGGAGGCTTATTTAAGGAACTACAGCCGATTTTAGTTTTTAAATTAAAAAATCAAAAATGATTCCAAATTTTGCTTATTTTCTTGATTGGAGGCTTATTTAAGGAACTACAGCCGATTTTAGTTTTTAAATAAAAAATCAAAAATGATTCCAAATTTTGCTTATTTTCTTGATTGGAGGCTTATTTAAGGAACTACAGCCGATTTTAGTTTTTAAATAAAAAATCAAAAATGATTCCAAATTTTGCTTATTTTCTTGATTGGAGGCTTATTTAAGGAACTACAGCCGATTTTAGTTTTTAAATAAAAAATCAAAAATGATTCCAAATTTTGCTTATTTTCTTGATTGGAGGCTTATTTAAGGAACTACAGCCGATTTTAGTTTTTAAATAAAAAATCAAAAATGATTCCAAATTTTGCTTATTTTCTTGATTGGAGGCTTATTTAAGGAACTACAGCCGATTTTAGTTTTTAAATTAAAAAATCAAAAATGATTCCAAATTTTGCTTATTTTCTTGATTGGAGGCTTATTTAAGGAACTACAGCCGATTTTAGTTTTTAAATTAAAAATCAAAAATGATTCCAAATTTTGCTTATTTTCTTGATTGGAGGCTTATTTAAGGAACTACAGCCGATTTTAGTTTTTAAATTAAAAAATCAAAAATGATTCCAAATTTTGCTTATTTTCTTGATTGGAGGCTTATTTAAGGAACTACAGCCGATTTTAGTTTTTAAATTAAAAATCAAAAATGATTCCAAATTTTGCTTATTTTCTTGATTGGAGGCTTATTTAAGGAACTACAGCCGATTTTAGTTTTTAAATTAAAAAATCAAAAATGATTCCAAATTTTGCTTATTTTCTTGATTGGAGGCTTATTTAAGGAACTACAGCCGATTTTAGTTTTTAAATAAAAAATCAAAAATGATTCCAAATTTTGCTTATTTTCTTGATTGGAGGCTTATTTAAGGAACTACAGCCGATTTTAGTTTTTAAATTAAAAAATCAAAAATGATTCCAAATTTTGCTTATTTTCTTGATTGGAGGCTTATTTAAGGAACTACAGCCGATTTTAGTTTTTAAATAAAAAATCAAAAATGATTCCAAATTTTGCTTATTTTCTTGATTGGAGGCTTATTTAAGGAACTACAGCCGATTTTAGTTTTTAAATAAAAAATCAAAAATGATTCCAAATTTTGCTTATTTTCTTGATTGGAGGCTTATTTAAGGAACTACAGCCGATTTTAGTTTTTAAATTAAAAAATCAAAAATGATTCCAAATTTTGCTTATTTTCTTGATTGGAGGCTTATTTAAGGAACTACAGCCGATTTTAGTTTTTAAATTAAAAAATCAAAAATGATTCCAAATTTTGCTTATTTTCTTGATTGGAGGCTTATTTAAGGAACTACAGCCGATTTTAGTTTTTAAATAAAAAATCAAAAATGATTCCAAATTTTGCTTATTTTCTTGATTGGAGGCTTATTTAAGGAACTACAGCCGATTTTAGTTTTTAAATAAAAAATCAAAAATGATTCCAAATTTTGCTTATTTTCTTGATTGGAGGCTTATTTAAGGAACTACAGCCGATTTTAGTTTTTAAATAAAAAATCAAAAATGATTCCAAATTTTGCTTATTTTCTTGATTGGAGGCTTATTTAAGGAACTACAGCCGATTTTAGTTTTTAAATTAAAAAATCAAAAATGATTCCAAATTTTGCTTATTTTCTTGATTGGAGGCTTATTTAAGGAACTACAGCCGATTTTAGTTTTTAAATTAAAAAATCAAAAATGATTCCAAATTTTGCTTATTTTCTTGATTGGAGGCTTATTTAAGGAACTACAGCCGATTTTAGTTTTTAAATAAAAAATCAAAAATGATTCCAAATTTTGCTTATTTTCTTGATTGGAGGCTTATTTAAGGAACTACAGCCGATTTTAGTTTTTAAATTAAAAAATCAAAAATGATTCCAAATTTTGCTTATTTTCTTGATTGGAGGCTTATTTAAGGAACTACAGCCGATTTTAGTTTTTAAATAAAAAATCAAAAATGATTCCAAATTTTGCTTATTTTCTTGATTGGAGGCTTATTTAAGGAACTACAGCCGATTTTAGTTTTTAAATTAAAAAATCAAAAATGATTCCAAATTTTGCTTATTTTCTTGATTGGAGGCTTATTTAAGGAACTACAGCCGATTTTAGTTTTTAAATAAAAAATCAAAAATGATTCCAAATTTTGCTTATTTTCTTGATTGGAGGCTTATTTAAGGAACTACAGCCGATTTTAGTTTTTAAATAAAAAATCAAAAATGATTCCAAATTTTGCTTATTTTCTTGATTGGAGGCTTATTTAAGGAACTACAGCCGATTTTAGTTTTTAAATTAAAAAATCAAAAATGATTCCAAATTTTGCTTATTTTCTTGATTGGAGGCTTATTTAAGGAACTACAGCCGATTTTAGTTTTTAAATAAAAAATCAAAAATGATTCCAAATTTTGCTTATTTTCTTGATTGGAGGCTTATTTAAGGAACTACAGCCGATTTTAGTTTTTAAATTAAAAAATCAAAAATGATTCCAAATTTTGCTTATTTTCTTGATTGGAGGCTTATTTAAGGAACTACAGCCGATTTTAGTTTTTAAATAAAAAATCAAAAATGATTCCAAATTTTGCTTATTTTCTTGATTGGAGGCTTATTTAAGGAACTACAGCCGATTTTAGTTTTTAAATTAAAAAATCAAAAATGATTCCAAATTTTGCTTATTTTCTTGATTGGAGGCTTATTTAAGGAACTACAGCCGATTTTAGTTTTTAAATTAAAAAATCAAAAATGATTCCAAATTTTGCTTATTTTCTTGATTGGAGGCTTATTTAAGGAACTACAGCCGATTTTAGTTTTTAAATTAAAAAATCAAAAATGATTCCAAATTTTGCTTATTTTCTTGATTGGAGGCTTATTTAAGGAACTACAGCCGATTTTAGTTTTTAAATAAAAAATCAAAAATGATTCCAAATTTTGCTTATTTTCTTGATTGGAGGCTTATTTAAGGAACTACAGCCGATTTTAGTTTTTAAATAAAAAATCAAAAATGATTCCAAATTTTGCTTATTTTCTTGATTGGAGGCTTATTTAAGGAACTACAGCCGATTTTAGTTTTTAAATAAAAAATCAAAAATGATTCCAAATTTTGCTTATTTTCTTGATTGGAGGCTTATTTAAGGAACTACAGCCGATTTTAGTTTTTAAATTAAAAAATCAAAAATGATTCCAAATTTTGCTTATTTTCTTGATTGGAGGCTTATTTAAGGAACTACAGCCGATTTTAGTTTTTAAATAAAAAATCAAAAATGATTCCAAATTTTGCTTATTTTCTTGATTGGAGGCTTATTTAAGGAACTACAGCCGATTTTAGTTTTTAAATTAAAAAATCAAAAATGATTCCAAATTTTGCTTATTTTCTTGATTGGAGGCTTATTTAAGGAACTACAGCCGATTTTAGTTTTTAAATAAAAAATCAAAAATGATTCCAAATTTTGCTTATTTTCTTGATTGGAGGCTTATTTAAGGAACTACAGCCGATTTTAGTTTTTAAATTAAAAAATCAAAAATGATTCCAAATTTTGCTTATTTTCTTGATTGGAGGCTTATTTAAGGAACTACAGCCGATTTTAGTTTTTAAATAAAAAATCAAAAATGATTCCAAATTTTGCTTATTTTCTTGATTGGAGGCTTATTTAAGGAACTACAGCCGATTTTAGTTTTTAAATTAAAAAATCAAAAATGATTCCAAATTTTGCTTATTTTCTTGATTGGAGGCTTATTTAAGGAACTACAGCCGATTTTAGTTTTTAAATTAAAAAATCAAAAATGATTCCAAATTTTGCTTATTTTCTTGATTGGAGGCTTATTTAAGGAACTACAGCCGATTTTAGTTTTTAAATTAAAAAATCAAAAATGATTCCAAATTTTGCTTATTTTCTTGATTGGAGGCTTATTTAAGGAACTACAGCCGATTTTAGTTTTTAAATTAAAAAATCAAAAATGATTCCAAATTTTGCTTATTTTCTTGATTGGAGGCTTATTTAAGGAACTACAGCCGATTTTAGTTTTTAAATTAAAAAATCAAAAATGATTCCAAATTTTGCTTATTTTCTTGATTGGAGGCTTATTTAAGGAACTACAGCCGATTTTAGTTTTTAAATAAAAAATCAAAAATGATTCCAAATTTTGCTTATTTTCTTGATTGGAGGCTTATTTAAGGAACTACAGCCGATTTTAGTTTTTAAATAAAAAATCAAAAATGATTCCAAATTTTGCTTATTTTCTTGATTGGAGGCTTATTTAAGAACTACAGCCGATTTTAGTTTTTAAATTAAAAAATCAAAAATGATTCCAAATTTTGCTTATTTTCTTGATTGGAGGCTTATTTAAGGAACTACAGCCGATTTTAGTTTTTAAATAAAAAATCAAAAATGATTCCAAATTTTGCTTATTTTCTTGATTGGAGGCTTATTTAAGGAACTACAGCCGATTTTAGTTTTTAAATTAAAAAATCAAAAATGATTCCAAATTTTGCTTATTTTCTTGATTGGAGGCTTATTTAAGGAACTACAGCCGATTTTAGTTTTTAAATAAAAAATCAAAAATGATTCCAAATTTTGCTTATTTTCTTGATTGGAGGCTTATTTAAGGAACTACAGCCGATTTTAGTTTTTAAATAAAAAATCAAAAATGATTCCAAATTTTGCTTATTTTCTTGATTGGAGGCTTATTTAAGGAACTACAGCCGATTTTAGTTTTTAAATAAAAAATCAAAAATGATTCCAAATTTTGCTTATTTTCTTGATTGGAGGCTTATTTAAGGAACTACAGCCGATTTTAGTTTTTAAATAAAAAATCAAAAATGATTCCAAATTTTGCTTATTTTCTTGATTGGAGGCTTATTTAAGGAACTACAGCCGATTTTAGTTTTTAAATAAAAAATCAAAAATGATTCCAAATTTTGCTTATTTTCTTGATTGGAGGCTTATTTAAGGAACTACAGCCGATTTTAGTTTTTAAATTAAAAAATCAAAAATGATTCCAAATTTTGCTTATTTTCTTGATTGGAGGCTTATTTAAGGAACTACAGCCGATTTTAGTTTTTAAATTAAAAAATCAAAAATGATTCCAAATTTTGCTTATTTTCTTGATTGGAGGCTTATTTAAGGAACTACAGCCGATTTTAGTTTTTAAATAAAAAATCAAAAATGATTCCAAATTTTGCTTATTTTCTTGATTGGAGGCTTATTTAAGGAACTACAGCCGATTTTAGTTTTTAAATTAAAAAATCAAAAATGATTCCAAATTTTGCTTATTTTCTTGATTGGAGGCTTATTTAAGGAACTACAGCCGATTTTAGTTTTTAAATTAAAAAATCAAAAATGATTCCAAATTTTGCTTATTTTCTTGATTGGAGGCTTATTTAAGGAACTACAGCCGATTTTAGTTTTTAAATTAAAAAATCAAAAATGATTCCAAATTTTGCTTATTTTCTTGATTGGAGGCTTATTTAAGGAACTACAGCCGATTTTAGTTTTTAAATTAAAAAATCAAAAATGATTCCAAATTTTGCTTATTTTCTTGATTGGAGGCTTATTTAAGGAACTACAGCCGATTTTAGTTTTTAAATTAAAAAATCAAAAATGATTCCAAATTTTGCTTATTTTCTTGATTGGAGGCTTATTTAAGGAACTACAGCCGATTTTAGTTTTTAAATTAAAAAATCAAAAATGATTCCAAATTTTGCTTATTTTCTTGATTGGAGGCTTATTTAAGGAACTACAGCCGATTTTAGTTTTTAAATTAAAAAATCAAAAATGATTCCAAATTTTGCTTATTTTCTTGATTGGAGGCTTATTTAAGGAACTACAGCCGATTTTAGTTTTTAAATTAAAAAATCAAAAATGATTCCAAATTTTGCTTATTTTCTTGATTGGAGGCTTATTTAAGGAACTACAGCCGATTTTAGTTTTTAAATTAAAAAATCAAAAATGATTCCAAATTTTGCTTATTTTCTTGATTGGAGGCTTATTTAAGGAACTACAGCCGATTTTAGTTTTTAAATAAAAAATCAAAAATGATTCCAAATTTTGCTTATTTTCTTGATTGGAGGCTTATTTAAGGAACTACAGCCGATTTTAGTTTTTAAATAAAAAATCAAAAATGATTCCAAATTTTGCTTATTTTCTTGATTGGAGGCTTATTTAAGGAACTACAGCCGATTTTAGTTTTTAAATAAAAAATCAAAAATGATTCCAAATTTTGCTTATTTTCTTGATTGGAGGCTTATTTAAGGAACTACAGCCGATTTTAGTTTTTAAATTAAAAAATCAAAAATGATTCCAAATTTTGCTTATTTTCTTGATTGGAGGCTTATTTAAGGAACTACAGCCGATTTTAGTTTTTAAATTAAAAAATCAAAAATGATTCCAAATTTTGCTTATTTTCTTGATTGGAGGCTTATTTAAGGAACTACAGCCGATTTTAGTTTTTAAATAAAAAATCAAAAATGATTCCAAATTTTGCTTATTTTCTTGATTGGAGGCTTATTTAAGGAACTACAGCCGATTTTAGTTTTTAGAATAAAAAATCAAAAATGATTCCAAATTTTGCTTATTTTCTTGATTGGAGGCTTATTTAAGGAACTACAGCCGATTTTAGTTTTTAAATTAAAAAATCAAAAATGATTCCAAATTTTGCTTATTTTCTTGATTGGAGGCTTATTTAAGGAACTACAGCCGATTTTAGTTTTTAAATAAAAAATCAAAAATGATTCCAAATTTTGCTTATTTTCTTGATTGGAGGCTTATTTAAGGAACTACAGCCGATTTTAGTTTTTAAATTAAAAAATCAAAAATGATTCCAAATTTTGCTTATTTTCTTGATTGGAGGCTTATTTAAGGAACTACAGCCGATTTTAGTTTTTAAATTAAAAAATCAAAAATGATTCCAAATTTTGCTTATTTTCTTGATTGGAGGCTTATTTAAGGAACTACAGCCGATTTTAGTTTTTAAATTAAAAAATCAAAAATGATTCCAAATTTTGCTTATTTTCTTGATTGGAGGCTTATTTAAGGAACTACAGCCGATTTTAGTTTTTAAATAAAAAATCAAAAATGATTCCAAATTTTGCTTATTTTCTTGATTGGAGGCTTATTTAAGGAACTACAGCCGATTTTAGTTTTTAAATTAAAAAATCAAAAATGATTCCAAATTTTGCTTATTTTCTTGATTGGAGGCTTATTTAAGGAACTACAGCCGATTTTAGTTTTTAAATAAAAAATCAAAAATGATTCCAAATTTTGCTTATTTTCTTGATTGGAGGCTTATTTAAGGAACTACAGCCGATTTTAGTTTTTAAATTAAAAAATCAAAAATGATTCCAAATTTTGCTTATTTTCTTGATTGGAGGCTTATTTAAGGAACTACAGCCGATTTTAGTTTTTAAATTAAAAAATCAAAAATGATTCCAAATTTTGCTTATTTTCTTGATTGGAGGCTTATTTAAGGAACTACAGCCGATTTTAGTTTTTAAATAAAAAATCAAAAATGATTCCAAATTTTGCTTATTTTCTTGATTGGAGGCTTATTTAAGGAACTACAGCCGATTTTAGTTTTTAAATAAAAAATCAAAAATGATTCCAAATTTTGCTTATTTTCTTGATTGGAGGCTTATTTAAGGAACTACAGCCGATTTTAGTTTTTAAATAAAAAATCAAAAATGATTCCAAATTTTGCTTATTTTCTTGATTGGAGGCTTATTTAAGGAACTACAGCCGATTTTAGTTTTTAAATAAAAAATCAAAAATGATTCCAAATTTTGCTTATTTTCTTGATTGGAGGCTTATTTAAGGAACTACAGCCGATTTTAGTTTTTAAATTAAAAAATCAAAAATGATTCCAAATTTTGCTTATTTTCTTGATTGGAGGCTTATTTAAGGAACTACAGCCGATTTTAGTTTTTAAATTAAAAAATCAAAAATGATTCCAAATTTTGCTTATTTTCTTGATTGGAGGCTTATTTAAGGAACTACAGCCGATTTTAGTTTTTAGAATAAAAAATCAAAAATGATTCCAAATTTTGCTTATTTTCTTGATTGGAGGCTTATTTAAGGAACTACAGCCGATTTTAGTTTTTAAATAAAAAATCAAAAATGATTCCAAATTTTGCTTATTTTCTTGATTGGAGGCTTATTTAAGGAACTACAGCCGATTTTAGTTTTTAAATAAAAAATCAAAAATGATTCCAAATTTTGCTTATTTTCTTGATTGGAGGCTTATTTAAGGAACTACAGCCGATTTTAGTTTTTAAATAAAAAATCAAAAATGATTCCAAATTTTGCTTATTTTCTTGATTGGAGGCTTATTTAAGGAACTACAGCCGATTTTAGTTTTTAAATTAAAAAATCAAAAATGATTCCAAATTTTGCTTATTTTCTTGATTGGAGGCTTATTTAAGGAACTACAGCCGATTTTAGTTTTTAAATTAAAAAATCAAAAATGATTCCAAATTTTGCTTATTTTCTTGATTGGAGGCTTATTTAAGGAACTACAGCCGATTTTAGTTTTTAAATAAAAAATCAAAAATGATTCCAAATTTTGCTTATTTTCTTGATTGGAGGCTTATTTAAGGAACTACAGCCGATTTTAGTTTTTAAATAAAAAATCAAAAATGATTCCAAATTTTGCTTATTTTCTTGATTGGAGGCTTATTTAAGGAACTACAGCCGATTTTAGTTTTTAAATAAAAAATCAAAAATGATTCCAAATTTTGCTTATTTTCTTGATTGGAGGCTTATTTAAGGAACTACAGCCGATTTTAGTTTTTAAATTAAAAAATCAAAAATGATTCCAAATTTTGCTTATTTTCTTGATTGGAGGCTTATTTAAGGAACTACAGCCGATTTTAGTTTTTAAATTAAAAAATCAAAAATGATTCCAAATTTTGCTTATTTTCTTGATTGGAGGCTTATTTAAGGAACTACAGCCGATTTTAGTTTTTAAATAAAAAATCAAAAATGATTCCAAATTTTGCTTATTTTCTTGATTGGAGGCTTATTTAAGGAACTACAGCCGATTTTAGTTTTTAAATAAAAAATCAAAAATGATTCCAAATTTTGCTTATTTTCTTGATTGGAGGCTTATTTAAGGAACTACAGCCGATTTTAGTTTTTAAATAAAAAATCAAAAATGATTCCAAATTTTGCTTATTTTCTTGATTGGAGGCTTATTTAAGGAACTACAGCCGATTTTAGTTTTTAAATAAAAAATCAAAAATGATTCCAAATTTTGCTTATTTTCTTGATTGGAGGCTTATTTAAGGAACTACAGCCGATTTTAGTTTTTAAATAAAAAATCAAAAATGATTCCAAATTTTGCTTATTTTCTTGATTGGAGGCTTATTTAAGGAACTACAGCCGATTTTAGTTTTTAAATTAAAAAATCAAAAATGATTCCAAATTTTGCTTATTTTCTTGATTGGAGGCTTATTTAAGGAACTACAGCCGATTTTAGTTTTTAAATAAAAAATCAAAAATGATTCCAAATTTTGCTTATTTTCTTGATTGGAGGCTTATTTAAGGAACTACAGCCGATTTTAGTTTTTAAATAAAAAATCAAAAATGATTCCAAATTTTGCTTATTTTCTTGATTGGAGGCTTATTTAAGGAACTACAGCCGATTTTAGTTTTTAAATAAAAAATCAAAAATGATTCCAAATTTTGCTTATTTTCTTGATTGGAGGCTTATTTAAGGAACTACAGCCGATTTTAGTTTTTAGAATAAAAAATCAAAAATGATTCCAAATTTTGCTTATTTTCTTGATTGGAGGCTTATTTAAGGAACTACAGCCGATTTTAGTTTTTAAATAAAAAATCAAAAATGATTCCAAATTTTGCTTATTTTCTTGATTGGAGGCTTATTTAAGGAACTACAGCCGATTTTAGTTTTTAAATTAAAAAATCAAAAATGATTCCAAATTTTGCTTATTTTCTTGATTGGAGGCTTATTTAAGGAACTACAGCCGATTTTAGTTTTTAAATAAAAAATCAAAAATGATTCCAAATTTTGCTTATTTTCTTGATTGGAGGCTTATTTAAGGAACTACAGCCGATTTTAGTTTTTAAATAAAAAATCAAAAATGATTCCAAATTTTGCTTATTTTCTTGATTGGAGGCTTATTTAAGGAACTACAGCCGATTTTAGTTTTTAAATAAAAAATCAAAAATGATTCCAAATTTTGCTTATTTTCTTGATTGGAGGCTTATTTAAGGAACTACAGCCGATTTTAGTTTTTAAATTAAAAAATCAAAAATGATTCCAAATTTTGCTTATTTTCTTGATTGGAGGCTTATTTAAGGAACTACAGCCGATTTTAGTTTTTAAATTAAAAAATCAAAAATGATTCCAAATTTTGCTTATTTTCTTGATTGGAGGCTTATTTAAGGAACTACAGCCGATTTTAGTTTTTAAATAAAAAATCAAAAATGATTCCAAATTTTGCTTATTTTCTTGATTGGAGGCTTATTTAAGGAACTACAGCCGATTTTAGTTTTTAAATAAAAAATCAAAAATGATTCCAAATTTTGCTTATTTTCTTGATTGGAGGCTTATTTAAGGAACTACAGCCGATTTTAGTTTTTAAATAAAAAATCAAAAATGATTCCAAATTTTGCTTATTTTCTTGATTGGAGGCTTATTTAAGGAACTACAGCCGATTTTAGTTTTTAAATTAAAAAATCAAAAATGATTCCAAATTTTGCTTATTTTCTTGATTGGAGGCTTATTTAAGGAACTACAGCCGATTTTAGTTTTTAAATAAAAAATCAAAAATGATTCCAAATTTTGCTTATTTTCTTGATTGGAGGCTTATTTAAGGAACTACAGCCGATTTTAGTTTTTAAATTAAAAAATCAAAAATGATTCCAAATTTTGCTTATTTTCTTGATTGGAGGCTTATTTAAGGAACTACAGCCGATTTTAGTTTTTAAATAAAAAATCAAAAATGATTCCAAATTTTGCTTATTTTCTTGATTGGAGGCTTATTTAAGGAACTACAGCCGATTTTAGTTTTTAAATTAAAAAATCAAAAATGATTCCAAATTTTGCTTATTTTCTTGATTGGAGGCTTATTTAAGGAACTACAGCCGATTTTAGTTTTTAAATTAAAAAATCAAAAATGATTCCAAATTTTGCTTATTTTCTTGATTGGAGGCTTATTTAAGGAACTACAGCCGATTTTAGTTTTTAAATAAAAAATCAAAAATGATTCCAAATTTTGCTTATTTTCTTGATTGGAGGCTTATTTAAGGAACTACAGCCGATTTTAGTTTTTAAATTAAAAAATCAAAAATGATTCCAAATTTTGCTTATTTTCTTGATTGGAGGCTTATTTAAGGAACTACAGCCGATTTTAGTTTTTAAATTAAAAAATCAAAAATGATTCCAAATTTTGCTTATTTTCTTGATTGGAGGCTTATTTAAGGAACTACAGCCGATTTTAGTTTTTAAATAAAAAATCAAAAATGATTCCAAATTTTGCTTATTTTCTTGATTGGAGGCTTATTTAAGGAACTACAGCCGATTTTAGTTTTTAAATAAAAAATCAAAAATGATTCCAAATTTTGCTTATTTTCTTGATTGGAGGCTTATTTAAGGAACTACAGCCGATTTTAGTTTTTAAATTAAAAAATCAAAAATGATTCCAAATTTTGCTTATTTTCTTGATTGGAGGCTTATTTAAGGAACTACAGCCGATTTTAGTTTTTAAATAAAAAATCAAAAATGATTCCAAATTTTGCTTATTTTCTTGATTGGAGGCTTATTTAAGGAACTACAGCCGATTTTAGTTTTTAAATAAAAAATCAAAAATGATTCCAAATTTTGCTTATTTTCTTGATTGGAGGCTTATTTAAGGAACTACAGCCGATTTTAGTTTTTAAATAAAAAATCAAAAATGATTCCAAATTTTGCTTATTTTCTTGATTGGAGGCTTATTTAAGGAACTACAGCCGATTTTAGTTTTTAAATAAAAAATCAAAAATGATTCCAAATTTTGCTTATTTTCTTGATTGGAGGCTTATTTAAGGAACTACAGCCGATTTTAGTTTTTAAATTAAAAAATCAAAAATGATTCCAAATTTTGCTTATTTTCTTGATTGGAGGCTTATTTAAGGAACTACAGCCGATTTTAGTTTTTAAATAAAAAATCAAAAATGATTCCAAATTTTGCTTATTTTCTTGATTGGAGGCTTATTTAAGGAACTACAGCCGATTTTAGTTTTTAAATAAAAAATCAAAAATGATTCCAAATTTTGCTTATTTTCTTGATTGGAGGCTTATTTAAGGAACTACAGCCGATTTTAGTTTTTAAATTAAAAAATCAAAAATGATTCCAAATTTTGCTTATTTTCTTGATTGGAGGCTTATTTAAGGAACTACAGCCGATTTTAGTTTTTAAATAAAAAATCAAAAATGATTCCAAATTTTGCTTATTTTCTTGATTGGAGGCTTATTTAAGGAACTACAGCCGATTTTAGTTTTTAAATAAAAAATCAAAAATGATTCCAAATTTTGCTTATTTTCTTGATTGGAGGCTTATTTAAGGAACTACAGCCGATTTTAGTTTTTAAATTAAAAAATCAAAAATGATTCCAAATTTTGCTTATTTTCTTGATTGGAGGCTTATTTAAGGAACTACAGCCGATTTTAGTTTTTAAATTAAAAAATCAAAAATGATTCCAAATTTTGCTTATTTTCTTGATTGGAGGCTTATTTAAGGAACTACAGCCGATTTTAGTTTTTAAATAAAAAATCAAAAATGATTCCAAATTTTGCTTATTTTCTTGATTGGAGGCTTATTTAAGGAACTACAGCCGATTTTAGTTTTTAAATTAAAAAATCAAAAATGATTCCAAATTTTGCTTATTTTCTTGATTGGAGGCTTATTTAAGGAACTACAGCCGATTTTAGTTTTTAAATTAAAAAATCAAAAATGATTCCAAATTTTGCTTATTTTCTTGATTGGAGGCTTATTTAAGGAACTACAGCCGATTTTAGTTTTTAAAATTAAAAAATCAAAAATGATTCCAAATTTTGCTTATTTTCTTGATTGGAGGCTTATTTAAGGAACTACAGCCGATTTTAGTTTTTAAATTAAAAAATCAAAAATGATTCCAAATTTTGCTTATTTTCTTGATTGGAGGCTTATTTAAGGAACTACAGCCGATTTTAGTTTTTAAATTAAAAAATCAAAAATGATTCCAAATTTTGCTTATTTTCTTGATTGGAGGCTTATTTAAGGAACTACAGCCGATTTTAGTTTTTAAATAAAAAATCAAAATGATTCCAAATTTTGCTTATTTTCTTGATTGGAGGCTTATTTAAGGAACTACAGCCGATTTTAGTTTTTAGAATAAAAAATCAAAAATGATTCCAAATTTTGCTTATTTTCTTGATTGGAGGCTTATTTAAGGAACTACAGCCGATTTTAGTTTTTAAATAAAAAATCAAAATGATTCCAAATTTTGCTTATTTTCTTGATTGGAGGCTTATTTAAGGAACTACAGCCGATTTTAGTTTTTAAATAAAAAATCAAAAATGATTCCAAATTTTGCTTATTTTCTTGATTGGAGGCTTATTTAAGGAACTACAGCCGATTTTAGTTTTTAGAATAAAAAATCAAAAATGATTCCAAATTTTGCTTATTTTCTTGATTGGAGGCTTATTTAAGGAACTACAGCCGATTTTAGTTTTTAAATTAAAAAATCAAAAATGATTCCAAATTTTGCTTATTTTCTTGATTGGAGGCTTATTTAAGGAACTACAGCCGATTTTAGTTTTTAAATTAAAAAATCAAAAATGATTCCAAATTTTGCTTATTTTCTTGATTGGAGGCTTATTTAAGGAACTACAGCCGATTTTAGTTTTTAAATAAAAAATCAAAAATGATTCCAAATTTTGCTTATTTTCTTGATTGGAGGCTTATTTAAGGAACTACAGCCGATTTTAGTTTTTAAATTAAAAAATCAAAAATGATTCCAAATTTTGCTTATTTTCTTGATTGGAGGCTTATTTAAGGAACTACAGCCGATTTTAGTTTTTAAATTAAAAAATCAAAAATGATTCCAAATTTTGCTTATTTTCTTGATTGGAGGCTTATTTAAGGAACTACAGCCGATTTTAGTTTTTAAATTAAAAAATCAAAAATGATTCCAAATTTTGCTTATTTTCTTGATTGGAGGCTTATTTAAGGAACTACAGCCGATTTTAGTTTTTAAATAAAAAATCAAAAATGATTCCAAATTTTGCTTATTTTCTTGATTGGAGGCTTATTTAAGGAACTACAGCCGATTTTAGTTTTTAAATTAAAAAATCAAAAATGATTCCAAATTTTGCTTATTTTCTTGATTGGAGGCTTATTTAAGGAACTACAGCCGATTTTAGTTTTTAAATTAAAAAAATCAAAAATGATTCCAAATTTTGCTTATTTTCTTGATTGGAGGCTTATTTAAGGAACTACAGCCGATTTTAGTTTTTAAATTAAAAAATCAAAAATGATTCCAAATTTTGCTTATTTTCTTGATTGGAGGCTTATTTAAGGAACTACAGCCGATTTTAGTTTTTAAATTAAAAAATCAAAAATGATTCCAAATTTTGCTTATTTTCTTGATTGGAGGCTTATTTAAGGAACTACAGCCGATTTTAGTTTTTAAATTAAAAAATCAAAAATGATTCCAAATTTTGCTTATTTTCTTGATTGGAGGCTTATTTAAGGAACTACAGCCGATTTTAGTTTTTAAATTAAAAAATCAAAAATGATTCCAAATTTTGCTTATTTTCTTGATTGGAGGCTTATTTAAGGAACTACAGCCGATTTTAGTTTTTAAATAAAAAATCAAAAATGATTCCAAATTTTGCTTATTTTCTTGATTGGAGGCTTATTTAAGGAACTACAGCCGATTTTAGTTTTTAAATAAAAAATCAAAAATGATTCCAAATTTTGCTTATTTTCTTGATTGGAGGCTTATTTAAGGAACTACAGCCGATTTTAGTTTTTAAATAAAAAATCAAAAATGATTCCAAATTTTGCTTATTTTCTTGATTGGAGGCTTATTTAAGGAACTACAGCCGATTTTAGTTTTTAGAATAAAAAATCAAAAATGATTCCAAATTTTGCTTATTTTCTTGATTGGAGGCTTATTTAAGGAACTACAGCCGATTTTAGTTTTTAAATTAAAAAATCAAAAATGATTCCAAATTTTGCTTATTTTCTTGATTGGAGGCTTATTTAAGGAACTACAGCCGATTTTAGTTTTTAAATTAAAAAATCAAAAATGATTCCAAATTTTGCTTATTTTCTTGATTGGAGGCTTATTTAAGGAACTACAGCCGATTTTAGTTTTTAAATAAAAAATCAAAAATGATTCCAAATTTTGCTTATTTTCTTGATTGGAGGCTTATTTAAGGAACTACAGCCGATTTTAGTTTTTAAATTAAAAAATCAAAAATGATTCCAAATTTTGCTTATTTTCTTGATTGGAGGCTTATTTAAGGAACTACAGCCGATTTTAGTTTTTAAATTAAAAAATCAAAAATGATTCCAAATTTTGCTTATTTTCTTGATTGGAGGCTTATTTAAGGAACTACAGCCGATTTTAGTTTTTAAATAAAAAAATCAAAAATGATTCCAAATTTTGCTTATTTTCTTGATTGGAGGCTTATTTAAGGAACTACAGCCGATTTTAGTTTTTAAATTAAAAAATCAAAAATGATTCCAAATTTTGCTTATTTTCTTGATTGGAGGCTTATTTAAGGAACTACAGCCGATTTTAGTTTTTAAATAAAAAATCAAAAATGATTCCAAATTTTGCTTATTTTCTTGATTGGAGGCTTATTTAAGGAACTACAGCCGATTTTAGTTTTTAAATTAAAAAATCAAAAATGATTCCAAATTTTGCTTATTTTCTTGATTGGAGGCTTATTTAAGGAACTACAGCCGATTTTAGTTTTTAAATAAAAAATCAAAAATGATTCCAAATTTTGCTTATTTTCTTGATTGGAGGCTTATTTAAGGAACTACAGCCGATTTTAGTTTTTAAATTAAAAAATCAAAAATGATTCCAAATTTTGCTTATTTTCTTGATTGGAGGCTTATTTAAGGAACTACAGCCGATTTTAGTTTTTAAATTAAAAAATCAAAAATGATTCCAAATTTTGCTTATTTTCTTGATTGGAGGCTTATTTAAGGAACTACAGCCGATTTTAGTTTTTAAATTAAAAAATCAAAAATGATTCCAAATTTTGCTTATTTTCTTGATTGGAGGCTTATTTAAGGAACTACAGCCGATTTTAGTTTTTAAATAAAAAATCAAAAATGATTCCAAATTTTGCTTATTTTCTTGATTGGAGGCTTATTTAAGGAACTACAGCCGATTTTAGTTTTTAAATAAAAAATCAAAAATGATTCCAAATTTTGCTTATTTTCTTGATTGGAGGCTTATTTAAGGAACTACAGCCGATTTTAGTTTTTAAATAAAAAATCAAAATGATTCCAAATTTTGGCTTATTTTCTTGATGGAGGCTTACGATTTAGGAATGAAAAATCTTCCAATTGCTATTCTTGATGGAGCTTATTAGGATACGCCGATTTTAGTTTTTAAATTAAAAAATCAAAAATGATTCCAAATTTTGCTTATTTTCTTTGGAGCTTTAAGGACTCAGCGATTTAGTTTAAGAAAAATCTAAAGATTCCAATTTTGCTTATCTGATTGGAGGCTTATTAAAATACAGCGATTTAGTTTTTAAAAAAATCAAAAATGATTCCAAATTTTGCTTATTTTCTTGATTGGAGGCTTAATTAAGGATTTACAGCAGATTTTAATTTTTAGAATAAAAAATCAAAAATGATTCCAAATTTTGCTTATTTTCTTGATTGGAGGCTTATTAAGGAACTACAGCCGATTTTAGTTTTTAGAATAAAAAATCAAAAATGATTACAAATTTTGCTTATTTCTTGATTGGAGGCTTATTTAAGGAACTACAGCCGATTTTAGTTTTTTAAATTAAAAAAATCAAAATGATTCCAAATTTTGCTTATTTTCTTGATTGGAGGCTTTTTTAAGGAACTACAGCCGATTTTAGTTTTTAAATTAAAAAAATCAAAAATGATTCCAAATTTTGCTTATTTTCTTGATTGGAGGCTTATTTAAGGAACTACAGCCGATTTAAGTTTTTAAATTTAAAAAAATCAAAAATGATTCCAAATTTTGCTTATTTTCTTGATTGGAGCTTAATTAAAGATTTAGAGCAGATTTTTAGTTTTCCATATGAAAAATCTTAAATGATTCAAAATTTTGCTTATTTTCTTGATTTCTTGAGCAGATTTTAGTTTTCATATGAAAAATTAAGAATTTTGGGCCGATTTTTTTTTAAAGGTCAAAATTTATGTAAAAAAAGTTTCGTTTAGCTTTTTCTTCAGTTGAGTATTAAATATTATTCATTTTGAATTTAATGGAAT
Source organism: Cochliomyia hominivorax (assembly GCA_004302925.2). Classification (NCBI taxonomy): domain Eukaryota; kingdom Metazoa; phylum Arthropoda; class Insecta; order Diptera; family Calliphoridae; genus Cochliomyia; species Cochliomyia hominivorax. The sequence goes on from PYHX02000494.1 coordinate 10,068,060, forward strand.
TTCATTTGTATGGTTGAAATTAAATAGTTTTGCTCATGTGATATGCAGTTTGCAGTTGTCGTTGTCATTTAATGATTATAATCATTTTCTATTGTTGTTAATGGGGTGTGTGTCAGTCGTGGTTCTTTATTTAGTTGTAGAATGGAAATCCATTGGAAGCTATTGCAAAGAGTATGGAAAAGATGTTGTTAATATGATTCAGTTTTAGAACTGTATTTGCTCTTGCAGTTTTAATAATAAAAATTCTCTTGTTGAAGAACCCTTTTTTGGAAAAAATAAAAGTAATATTTTTTGTAGATTTGGTCTTTTGAACAAATACAAAACAAATAGACGCCTATAATGAACATACATTTGTACAATTGGGGAAATAAGCAAAACTAGGAAAGATATTGTTAAATGGATGATTGTGGTCATTGTAGTCATCATCAGTTGACAGTGCCAGTCATTTGTCGCATCATCAGCAACAAACAACTACAAGAGATTAACAACAGCAACTCGAAAACTCTCTGCTTGTCAATGCAGTCATATGAAAAAACATCAGACACAGCAAGAGCAGCAACAGCCTTAAATAGCAGCAAAAACAAAAACATTTGTTTAATATTAGCAACATCAACAACATGTTAAACGAAACATAAAGAGAACCAACAACAACATCAATATAAATTTAAACAAAATTTTCATTAGAAATTAGAGAAATTGATTGTACCAGGATCAAAAGGAAGAAAAAATATTTCAAGAAATGTTATGCAAGTAAATCACATTTAACTATTACTTCCCCAAAACTAACTTTAGATTATAAGATATTGCAGATTTAAGATAACTTTTCAGAAACCTACCCTAATAATATATGTATATATATAATCATATGTATATATATATAAAATGCCACATAAAATCTAAGTTGGTAAAATGATATGAAATATTCCAGTATTTTTTTCATTTTCGCATCACCAGAGTTAGTGAAGCCAAATCATTTCCGTTTTATAGTACACTAGAGCACAATTATACGTCAATTTCAGTTGGCCATGCTGGGAGACATGTTAATAATGGTGATGTGTGTGTAGATATAATATACAGCTACATACATATAAAAAATTGAGACCGAATAGAGAAAGTTGTTATATATGTAAAAGATTTAAACAGATATGGCAATATGAAATTTAAAAAACATTTTTTTTTAATTTTAGCTCTTTTTCTGGTAAAATAAAATATTAAGCAAACAAAGATAATTATTTCAAATATCAATAAAATGTATATAAAGTTGTCCACAAATCAGCGAATTAAAAGAAATCCCATTCTTTCATACGGAAATACCAAAAGTCTTAACCCAAATAAAACGTGTTAAAAATTTTTACATTTTTGACTAAAACATAATTTTACCTCTATAAAGGCCGATCGCAGAAAACATTTCTAGATTGAATACTCTACATATGGGGCAATAATTAAAGATGATTCCATTTTTGCGATTTGGGAACTTAATAAAAAAAGGTTATTTTTTAATTGTTAAAATTTTGTTTGGGCTTGTAGATGTATGTTTAGGCAAAATTTATGCGCATTCAGTTTACACGATTTATCTGAAAGATAAATCATGTAAAATGTTTTATTTAAGAATAGATGTTGCCACCTTTTTTTGAAAAAATGAAAAAATATCGTTTTTATGGGGAATAACACTGCCTCGTGTCACATCATAATATTTCATTTGGTGTAAGTTTCAAAGATATATAATATGAAAAGTTCTATTTGTGAGGGAGATTCACTTCCCTGTGTCCTTTCGTTGGTTCTTTATATTTTGTTATTATGTACCAAATTTCCTTTATTAGGTTAATACTACATCTCAGTGCCCAATATGCAGATAATAATGTATTGACAAATTGCTATTCATGTGCCAAAATACGTGGGATTTTCTATATCAGTGAAATAGTTGTATTATATTACATCTTTCGTTTGTAGGGGGGATAACCCTCTCCCATTTAATAGTGCTTGACTTTTTTCACCACACAGGCAATACCAGTGTTAAAAATTTCCTTCAACATATAAAAACCCGTTTAGACGTAATCGATGTTCAGAATTTTAAGTTTTAAAAGGTTGTCTCAGATATTGGTCTATAACATTTTTCTACTAAACCCAGTTTTTATGGTTTCTTTACAAACACTCAGACTAAATTTCATTAAGCTCTGTCGCTTAATGTTGATTGTAGGCATGCTAGACCTACAGACGGACATAGCTAAATCTACGAAGATGTTGGTTACAACAAGAATGTATATTTTATCGTGTCTTATATGATTCTTTCTTTGTGTTTCAATCAAAATGACAAAGTTAGGGCAACCTTAAACTGACTGAATCATTTCAGTAGACATTTATAGATCAATATCTGTGATAACCTCATAAATCTGAAACGTTTAGAATATCGATTATGATTAAACGACTTACTAAATTTTCAAAAAAATTAGAGTGATATCCTCCTTACTGAAACTATAAAGGCTAATTTAATGAAATGTGGCACATAGATGGATACAGTTTAAGTAATAAAATATTATAAGCAAAATATTGGAGTAGAACATGGAGGAGTTATTAAAATTTTTGTTATCGATTATCTGCCAGGAATACTCATGAAATTAAGCGCATAATAATTTATTAATGCAAACTACAAAATTTGCGGATAGAGCTTAGGACAGAACGATTTCAATATTCCATATCTTAATAAAACATATCTCTGAATCTGTTATAACAAATTTTGAGATTTAAAAAAATTTTTTATACTACCATATTACAGATAGGATAAGGGGTTGGTATGCCCCGTATAGGTGTAACTATTACTATCTGAACATTATGTGAGTGCGACATAAATCATTAACAACAAATTATAAACTAGAGAATAGTCAGATCAGGCACAGGAGACTTATAAAACACTCACAAATGAAAATTTTAACATCCTTAAAGTTGTTGCTGAAAAGTTTATACAACATTGGACTGAAAGGAGTCTTTTTAGAGAAAGCTAAAGGTTCCAACTATCAACTATTTTTGAAATGTCAGGAAATTAAGTAGTATGGATATATATTTATGGCTCTCAAAGAGATTTAGGACTGAAAGATTTTTTTTTTAATTTTTATTAAAATTTCTAATTGAATTTTCCATCTCTGTGTGATATAGATATTTACTCACATAAATAAAGAGTATCATATAAATAAGCATAAATTACATGTTCATTTACAATTACTTTCTCATATCCAATTGTAAAAGAAAAAGGAAAAGAAACAAAATATCTCATATACATAAATGAACAAACAAATTATGATACCAATACAAACAAAACATTTATAAATACAGTCAAGTATTCCGGAAATGGTTACAAAATATTCAACTATTTTAAATATACATATAATGAAAATTAAAGTTTTGATATGATCTATATATATTTTAGTGATCTAAATCTGCTATTAAGAGTGCAGTAGAGTCACACTTAACTAATTTATATTTTTTGGCTTTTATATTCGCGTTTCCAAATTGAAGTAGAATTAAACTATAACAATATGTGTTGTTCTTAGTTTTTTCGGAAAGCTCCACCAATACATTTATACAATTGAGATTTAAAATCTAAAAAGAAATCGGAAATAGCTAAAAAGGCATTTTATTAAACAAACTCAACAACATTATATTTGAAATAAAATATCAACAACTAAAACACAATAAATCCAACAGGCAACAAATATTGTAAGGAAAACTTTTCTGTTACCGCCTCCTGTCAGGAAATGAAATGAATCCCAACAGAAACTGAACATGTAAAACAAGTTTGTAGTTTTCCTTAACATTTCAGTATTGTTGTGTCATTAATATGACATATGTAATGCAAGATATATTTTGAAAGATTTGCAAACAAAAAAAAGGATTTTAACTTGTTTGTAAAAAAATAATAAACTAAAAATAAAATGAGTTTAGCTATAATTTATATTAGTCGAGGTATCATAATGTTCTTGACTATAGCATTACTTAGTAAGCTTAGTAAGTCTTAATTATAGTCTGGACTAAAACTTGACTTTAATTCATGATTATAGCTAAGCTAAAAATCTTACTACATGCTGTTTATATCCTTTGCAATGAACTAACTTATAGGTTATAGTCTTGATTATAATATTGGCTGTATTCTTGATGATTATCTTGTTTATTATGTAGCTTGTTACTTAAATGAGAGCCAAGCTTTCAGTCCTAATTATACTTTATAGTCTTGATTATAGAATATCTTACAAAGTAGAGGTTATAGTCATTTCCACTGTGACTCAAAAGAAGAAAGGATATCTTTTAGTTTCAGCTATAACATAGCTTACAGACTTGGCAATATCCTTTTTATATTATCGGCCATAATCTACCTTAAAGTCTTAGATAGCTATGAAAAATAGTCTTTTTTGAGCCAACAGTCTATTGTCTAGCCAATAGGTTATTGTTTAATAGTCTATTGTCAAGACTTTTATCCAGCCATTACTCTAATCTAGTTCAGCCTATAGTATAGTCTATTGTCCAGCTAATAATCCGGTCTATTGTTTAGCCCTTAGTCTAGTCTATTGTCAGCAAATAGTCTAATCTACTGTTCAACAAATAGTTTAGTCTTTTGCCCAATCAATAGTATAGTCTATTGCGCAGTCAATATTGTCTAAACTATAGCCAATAGTCTAGTTTATTGTCCAGATAATGGTCTAGTCTATTGTCTAGCCAATAGTCCAGTCCATTGTTATATTATTATGTTATTTGAACTATAGCAAGTCAGTAAAATATTAGTCGGTTGTGAAACTAAATGTTTGGTCTATTTTATGGCGAACTCCGTAGCTTATTTTTGTTGCCAATAATATAGACTGGTAAATTACCTGATTTATTGTCCAGTCTATTTTGGAGCCAATTTTCCAGCCAATAGTCTATACTCCAGCTAATAGACGAATCTATTGCCCAGCTTATCTAATCTGTTGTCTAGTCAATAGTGTAGGCTATTGCCGATAATCTGATCTATAGTTCTCAAGTCAACTGTCATTTTTACTCTCAAGTAAATAGTCTTTTTTGTACAGTCAATGGTCTTATCTAGTATTACCAATAGTTTAATCGTTTATCTAGCTTTCAGTCTAGAATTTTAACTTAGTGTAGTGTAGCCTATTTTGTTAGGCCCAATATCTACTCTGTATTCTAGTTTACATAAATTTATTATTTTTTTCTCTATACAAAATTAATTAAACGTAAATTCCATTAAACTTGCCCTAAAGGAAATTCAAGTAATTATTTTTTGGGGCAACGTGTAGCATATAGTTATATTTTTTGTAACGATTTTTTTTTACAAACACAAATTACATAAATGTGTACGGAGGCAACAAGTAACTGTTAAAATATTAATTTCTTAAGAAATTCAGATACATGAAAATATAAAAAATATGTAAAATCTAAAGAAAATAAATTAATTTTAAAAGTAAAAGGAAGTAAAAGAATTAAAACACCATTAAAACAGGTTTAAAAAATACAAGACTAAGAAAGTTCCTTCCAAAAAAAGACCACGTAAATTGTAGTCAAGTTTTCTACAAAAAATATTCTTGCTGTAAAATGTGGCAAATTTTTCACAACTTCCTAATTTTATGTTCCTGAAGCTCAAAGGAATTTTTAACCCAAAAGTAGTCAAAATGTCCCAAAACGTTCTTGATATGACAAGCAATATGCAGTTGTGTTGAAATAAGCCGATAATTGATGTAAAAAATTTACATCAAGTAATGTTTACCAAAAAGGCCATTCATAAGACTTCATAACTTGTCCACTTATTATTATCCAGACTTTGTATCCTGACGGTATCAGAACTATAATGTGGTATTTGTACCAAGAGAGGAAATTCTTCCAAACTGCCCAGAACTAAAGTCATTGAAGAAATATTGGTCTCTTGTTAAGAGAATTGACGAGCATAAAGGGGTGGCCAAAAATGTGGTAGAATTCTAAAGGATGAACTACCTGTTTGATCAAAGTAGACAGAAGAAACTATAAAAACTTTAATGGAAGGGTTTTCGAAAAAGATTCATAATTTTAGCACAAGTGATTAAAATTATTATAATGGTTTTTTTTTGTGAATTATAATCATTAAATAAAAAGTGTAAGTTTGAAGGTTTTTATTAACTTACACATATGTATGTTTAGAATTTTTCAATTTCACTTATTATATAAGATACATGTATTTGGGTAAAAAAAAACAATAATTTTCTTAATTATTTGGAAAAAAAGACATAATTCAAAAATCATTCTTGGAAAAATTTTATATGCAAATTAAGTATTTTAAAAGACAAATAATTTGATTTGTTTTCATTTAATGGGATATAAAAACTACTTTATTCTAATAATATTTCTATGGAAATTTGATCCATATTGTTTAAATAAATGGATTAAGAAAAAAAAATGTTGCATAAATTTATAAAATTGTTTTTTATTTTACTGTTTTTTCTTAAAATAGAAGAAGAAAGTCAATTTTAAATAATAAACTATTTAAAAAAGCTTGAAAATGCAATTAAGCATATTTTAATGAACAAACACTTTTATTACTTACATAATTCCACTTGGATTAAAATTATATGTATTATAAATTTATTTTTACATAATTTATTACTTTTATGGAATATGAAAACAAAAAAAAACTATTTAAAAGTTAAATTTTAAAATTTAATGCATGTAAGAAGTTATAGTCGGTCAAGCCCGACTTTTTAGGACCCTACACCACATTGTTGGTTATAAGTGGTATCTACCAAAAATTAAAGAACAACCCTCGTATTAAAGTATTTATGCATAAGAGTACAGTATCTAATACTGGTATTAACATCCATGTGAGAAAAGTGCGTTCTAAAAGATTTTTTTCTGTAGGTGTACCATTGGAGCTAAAAGCAATTATGGTCTGACCTTTGTAAAATTTTGTACATCGATTTTTGCTTATACTTGTCTTAATTTGACCAATTCTTTTTGCAATAAAGATGTATATGTGAGATTTAAGTCCTTCAAAGTGATATTTGGAAGATGGATTGTATGGGACCAATGAAAAATAATGAACCGATCTCTGTATAATTTGGCATATCGTTTTAAAGTATCATAAAACTAATTAAAATGCTTTATATTTAGAACTTTTGTGACCTTAAATCCTCATTTCGGGGGAACATTGGTATGGGTGCTAGATGAAATAATGTACCAATCATAAATATTAATAAACATCGTCCTTGGACGGACTGACATAGTTAAATCGACTCAGTAAGTGATCCTGAGTCTGACAGTATACTTTAAAGTGGAGGTTTCAATTTCTGCACAAACGGAATAATTAATGGACTGACCCTCGTATAATGTGGAACATCGATTTTAGATTATATTTAACCAGTTGACCACTTGACAATAACAACGTAAAATTTGTGACCATCAAAGTGAAATTTTTATCAAGATATTGCAAAAATTGCTACGTGTAGAGTGTTCATAACTTTTACATGGACAGCCAGCCGGACAGACAGACAGACAGACAGACAGACAAAGGAACGGATGGACATCATTACATTGTCTCAGGACAGATAGACGAACGAACGGACGAACATCAATAGATTGTCTCAGGAAGTGATTCTGTGTCGAACGGTGTTACACTGTTTTTTATTAATGTTACAAACATAAACAAGCATTATACCCCAACGACCTACGGGGATGTAGAGCATAATAACTTTTCATGTTTTTTTTTAGCATCGAAAACAAGAATTTAGCTTTAATGTTTTATTACCTATTTTAATGAAATTCATAAATTATACACATACACATATAAAAACTTCATTAAATAAAAAAATAGTTTTTAATAATAACAATATTTAATAGTTGATCCTGTTTTAAATTTATTTTATCCATAAATTGTTTAAAAGAGCAGAAATTATATGTATTTTTATACAAAAACAATATATTTTTGTTTAATCCTTTAAAGCGTTTCTTTAAAACGATTTTAGCAGTGGAATTTAAGCTAAAATACTTTGAAATTAAAGTTAAACCTCCACTTTCTAAGTCGACAATACCCGTCATTCCTTCTAACTGTTGTTTTAAAATATTTGGACCCAATGGCTGTCTAAAACCATGTGCCATATTGTATGGGAATTAGTCTATTGTTTCTCATAACTCTCATACAAGACTCTGTTTGGTATATCACTTTTTGGTGTTATAATTGGTTTCGTTTAGGTAAATATAAGCAAAAAATAGATGCTCGAAGTTTTATGTGGATTGATTCATAATAACCAATCCCACATCCCTCAAGAAAAGAATCATTTAAAAACGCAAATTTCATAGCCACCACCTGTAACCAACAATGTGGTAAAATAATTTAATAATAGTCTACACTAAAGTCTAAATTTGACTTAAGACTAAATTTAAGTGCAGTCTAAAGACATAATTAGATGTACGACTGAAATAATTAAATGTGGTCTAAGCTAAACTTTAACTTGGAGTTAATATTGAAAATAAGTAAAAGCCAAAGTCCTTACTAGTCTAAACCAAAAGCTTAATTGTAATAAGGTCTTAAAATTAAACTAGATTATATTCTAGACTATAATATAACCTTTAGACTATGCTACAGCTGAAGTTTTTGATAAAGTTTAGCTTATTGCCTTCTTTAAAATTTGAACATTTTACTAGACAACGATTAGTCTATAATAATATTAATTTAGCGAGTATATTAAGAAGATTATTAGCTAGTATATATACTAGAATATAAGGTAATCTATAAACTAAAATATACTATAATCTATAGACTAGAACATTAGCTAGTCTATAGACTAGGATATTATCTGGTATAAACTAGAATAAAAGCTAATCTATGGACTAAAATAAGAGCTAGTCTAGAGACTAGAATAAAAGCTAGTCCAGGGACTAGAATTAAAGTTAGTCTAAGGCCTAGAATAAAAGCTAGTCTAGACACTAGAATAAAAGCTAGCATATAAGTTTGTCTTTTAACTAGAATATGTATAGATTATTAACTACACTATTAGCTAGTTTATAGACTAGAATATTAGCAAGTCAGTTATCTAGACTGTAAGGTAGTTGATTGGCTAGACTATTAAGTAGACTATAGCCAATAATATAGACTAGATTCAAGATTACGCTACAAATTTTAAATTAATCTTTCACTCTAGACTTATATCTATCTCAACACTTGATTCTAAGTTCAAATTTCGTTAAAGCTTTTTTTCTAGTAGCGAACTAGTACTATTACATTTTTTCAGTCTCTTCTCCATTATCAATGTAACAGTATAAATACAATTTTTTAACTATGTTCTTATAGCATAATTTTCTATATCACTTTCTGCACCAATAGCATAGAAAAATAGATATCAACTGCTACTAAAACTACTTAAAAAATCATAAAAAATTTAACATTTTCCTTCCTTTTGTGAACATTTACCAAAACGAAAAGAAAAGAAACTAAAAATAAAAATTATACATTTAGTTTTTAGTCCATAACTGCACTTGTAACTAAAAACTGCAACAACATCTATTATTGACGCCCACAGCAATGTCTGACACAATGTCTGCTATGCTCTGAATTTTGCTATTTAGAAAAAAATATGTGTTTAATTTTTTTTGCTTTTTTTTGGGTTTCACTTACTATGTCCTGTATCATGCTGTTCCGTAGTTTTTCTTTAGTTGCAAGTTTTAGTTTTTGCTACCAAAAAGAAAATTTTTGTTAAGTTTTCTTAATAAAAACATCTACATAATTTTCAGCACCCAAACAAAAGCAAAACTATTTCTATGGTCTGAAGGCCCAACAAGAGGTCAACAAAAAAATGAGGGGGCATAAACATATAAAAATATTGTCAAAATATAACACACAGATATTTAGGCTAAAAAGTAATAAAAAAAGATACTTGCAAAAAAACACAGACAACCAAATACTTAAATAGACAAAAAGTTAAATGCAAAAGAGGAGAAGAGGAAACGAAAATTTTATTCACGCTCTTGCAGTATTGGACCATAATTTTTACCAAAATCATAAAAATATGAAAACCTAAAATAGCAAAATACTTAAAGAGGAGTTTATCAAAAAAGTATATAAATTTAAGTTGATAATTAAGAAATGCCATAAAATCTAGATTGGCATCATATTCGATTCTGCTTCTTGGAAAAAATAATATTTATTTCTTCGAATTCTTATTTGTAAGAAGATTTATCTTCAAGTATCTATTTGCAGCCTGTCAATAAATTTGTCTAACAAAATCACAATTTCCCTTTTTTGTTTTCAATTTTATGTCCATATTAAGAATCTTGTATAATCGCTCTTTCAGCATTACAATCAATAAACCTAAACTGACCCCAATTTCTTTACACCATAACACGAATTTAAAAAGAAATAACGTATCAAAATAAAAAGCGCCAAATAAAAATGTTTCGAAAACAGATTAAAAAAAATTTTGTCTAAATCTCCCCAATAAAACAAAACTGAAAGAAGAACTTAAAAAGAAGTCTTTTCATAAAAAAAACTATTTCCAAGAAATTTATAAATAATTCCAACAAACTATAAAAAATGCAATCCGCAATTCCCTATAACATCACCAACAAGAATTACAACAACAATGTTATAAAAATGTGTGAGATTTCTTCCAGATTTTTTACGAAAAACTCAAACTTTTTAATACTTAAATTTTTTTTCCACATTAAATATCCAAAGTTTGCAGTCAGCAAAAACCATAGAAAATTCAGTTAACAAAATCGTTAAAAATGGTGATAACTAAGTTTTAAGCATGAATGTGTAAGTGTGTGTTAACAGATACATACATAAATCATTATATAGCATAAGTATTGGTATAACGTAAGGGAAGAATCAAAAGTATATAAAAAGAGAAGACTTTTTATAATATTCAGTTTTTATGATAAAGAATTGAAAAAAAGGGCTAAATATTTCAATGAAAACTGGTATAAATTTTCAACTATAAACTGGACTATAAATTAAGGTGTCTAAACTGCCCAGGTGATATATTAAAATAAAGCGTCAAGTTAGATTTAATTCAAATAACAGATTCAAATAAAGTTTACACTAAAGACTTGTTTATGGACATAATTAAACTACAATAAAAAAGAAGACTAAACTAAATTTAATTTATAAAATATATTTTATAGACCAGCTGGTTATCTCGTCTATAGAGTAGCTGGTTGCCTATTCTATAAGATTGTTTGTAACATGTAGGGTTTTAACGTTCTACATATCGATGTGAAGTAGACATTTTTCAATTATAAGAAGAAAAAATTCCTGCAGGAATTGATGACGAAATCTATGATCCATATTATTTTTTACAAATCCAGTTTTCAGAGCACAATTACTGGTAAATATTGCATTTGCAATTGACCATTTGAATTGTTCAATGGAGTTAATGATCGGTGGGTGAATAAATTTTTCCCCGGAACAACAATCATGTCCATTTTTATTCATTACACAACAAATGCAAACAAATTTACTTTTACATTATTTTTTTTGCATTCTGGTGTATTTAAATCTAAAAATCATTTCAATTTATTTTGTCATTTTTATTTTAAATATATACTCTCCTATATACGTACAATATATAAATAAATGTATATGTATAGAGATGTATAGTGTATTTTTTATACCCTACACTGCCGTGGGTGGTTGGTGTATTATGCACAAATTTGTAAGTAAACCGTTCAACTCAGAACCACTTTCTAAGCCGATTTAACGATGTACGTCCGTTCACCTGGCAGGCTGGCTGTCTATGTAAACTTGATGAATCTTGGCACATAGGATTATTTTGGCCCATGTGATGATGCTGGTTATGATGGGTCAATTATTTCGCTTAGCCTCCATATAAATGTCCTTCCCGAAATGGATCATAAAAGTTGTGAATAAAAAATATTTTTAAATGATATGCCAATTATACAATCAGATCGAAAACACCATACACATTGTAAAGGACAGTTATGAAAAATTTATGAACGACCTTCGTATAATTTCCTTTCTGATTTTTGTAATAATATCGGAGCTAGAAGAAATGATTGGCCGACCCTCGTATAATTTTTAACATCAATTTTTAGTTTGTATTTATCTTAATTTAACCAGCTGTTATTAAAAACCAACGTAGGAAGGAGCTTGTTTGGAACCTTTGAGAAGTAATGGACTGTGCCTCACATAATTCAGCACATCTATTTAGAATAGCATAAAACATATTACTGTTGAATTTTGTTGAAATCGTTTTATATTTAGGACTTCTATGACTTTAAAATCCCATTCCGAGTAAACGTATGGGAGCTGCCTCAAATATTGAACCGAATTATATCAAATTCCATTATATTATTAAAAATTGCATTCTGTAGAGTGTTTAAAACTTTTACATGGTCAGCCAGTCGGACAGATAGACTGACGGATCGTTTAATCGAATAATGTATGTTACAAATATCGGCACAAACGCATAATACTCCAACCACATACTGTGCTGTAAGGAATAATAATTAAAAATCCTTCATAAATATTGGTACCATAATATATTGCACTATTAAGTACAGATTAGAAAATATATTTATACGAGGGTAGTTCATAAATTTGTTTGCAGTTACTATTACTAACCAATAATGTTGTGTAGGGTATTAATTGGTCGGTCTTGACCTTCTCTAACTTTTACATGTTTCTGTTGAAATATTTTATTTTATTGCTTTGTATGAGAGTTGTTAAGTTTTTTTCTATGAAAATGTTATTCACTTCATTTTTTTTTGTGTTTCGGAGAAAAAAATTGGAAAATCAAACGAAGTTGCAATTTTTTTGCACCATTAAATTTGAATATGTTGTTAATTCTTGGGGTTCCATTTGAATTTTGTTGTGTGTAGCAACAAATTTGTAAGTTTTTGTTATTGTTATTGTTCTGCTTTAAATTATTGGGGTTTTGACTATAAAATTGAATAAAATATATAAAGACAAATATAGATTTTCTACTAAATAAATTTATCAATTGTTTGACTGAGTGAGTGTGTGAGTGAATGAATGAAAAATATTTATCCATATAATTGAACTATATTTTTATGTATGTTTATTTAATTGAATGAAAAAAGGGAGAGAAATAGAAAAAAGTGAACTGAACAGACAAATGTTAATTAATAACAATATTTTCACATTAATCCTGAAAAAAATATACATATTTGTTGAGATATAGCAAAAATAGGTATTTGAAATTCATGTAAAGTGAAATGGTTTCAATTTGGGTCTTTAGCAAGAATTGAGGATAATAAAATTAACATGTAACAAATAGAATGTTAAATCTTGAAAATATATTATATATAAAAATCAATGTAAGTTTTTTATATGTATTTTTATTTGTAACTCATAGAGGACTAAACGATAAGACCGATTTTTTACTACTGGAAAAATAACTTCACTAAGAAAAAAAGGCCGGATAGAATCAGGTACAAATCAAATATTAATTGTCAAATATTTAAAGAATTATTGAAGAAATTTGGTACTACTCGCGTTCACAAGTAACTACCACTTGACAAAATATAGGAAAGGAGATACCCTACAATGCCAATTTTAATTTTCGAATACGTAAAGAACTATTGAAGTGAGAATTTTAAAATTTGGTTCCAATAACTTTCTCAAGGAACCATTAAGTTTAATCCCTCATAAAAAGCCAACAGTTTTAATGGACAAAGTCTAGGCTAAAGCATATATTAATTATCTTATATCCAGGATAACATTGTAATGGTTTTAATTTCAATTGCTTTCGCAAAGAACACTTGTACTTGTACCTCTTTTGAAAATGCTCTTGTTTGTCTGGTCATTTTTTCTACCTAGAACAGGTTTTTTATCAGCTGACAAGTTCTCCCGGTATTGTTTAATAACAATACCGGAAGAAAGTCAACAATATAAGTTGATTTTCGATTAAAATATTTAATAATTTATTTACGCTCTTTTTTTGAGGTCACTCACTTTAATGGGATTGATAATTTGTTTGACATAAAACATTTGTTTGACATAAAACATAATACTGACATGTTTTATAAAGGTAACTTAATCAAAAACACAAGTAAGAATGTCAATACGGACTATGAAACACACTACTCAACAATGTTGATAATAAATGGTATTATCCTCATTTATTCTTAAGTGTTTAGTACATTATTGTGAAATTAACTTTTATATGAAACATCTGCGTTTAAAAATGATTTTTTGTGAGGGTTTAATGGGAGCTACAAGAAATTATGGGCATTGATATAGATATTTGAAAGGAGAATGTATGGGATATATGAGAAGCTATGAATCAACCCTCGCATAATTCGCACATCGGTTTACTATTATAAGACTCATTTCTGTCAAATTTCATTAAAATCGCTTTATTCTTAGACTTTTATGAGGAAAGAGCTTCATTTGGGGCGGACATTTTTATGGGAGGTACCTAAACAGTTTTTTTTGGTATTTAACCTATAGTTTTGAATGGAGGAATGTTTTTTTATGGCGTAATTATAGGGACTCAGAGTGAGTAAAATTACGAATTTTTCATTATGCAAAATGCTTTAATTTAAATTTTGGATTGAAAAATCCTGAAGGACTATATTCAGACCTTCACGTATTTGACCATTTTTAATCAAAATGTTGAATTTAACCTGTATATTCTAAAACTTCAAAGCCTGAATTTTAAATCAGAATAAAGTTTTGCGAACCTTTAAGTATTAAGAATTGTTTGGTTTTAGCTTTTTCCAGACCTCCTCCTAAATGTGGACTCTATTGGCCAAAAACCTTTAATAATTAAATTTTTGATATTTTTTCCATAAATGTGGCAATATTTATCGTCTGATAAAAAATCTATATTATGAACTGTATGAACTGTAAATGAGCTAAGTAAACTTGTTCGCGGGATGCCCTTTTATAAAAAATTTTAAGTTCTCCGATAATTCACATTAAATGACAAAATGATCAAGATTTTTCTTTACAAATTTTAAATTTTATCATTCTAGCGTTTTCATAGGCTCCATAGCCTCATGTAAGAAGTTTATAACATGACTAAAAATCCAACCTAAACTGTGCTTGCTCTACTCTTACATTTATTAACAGTTATTGTTATTGATCACTTCTGAGGTTCGATGGCATAAAATTTTCTGTCCGGATGTCAATTCGAACAAACTCTGGAGAAGACTTTAATGAAGACACATTTCTATATTATAATTATTATTTATTTAATACTTGTTTTGTTGTCATTTCTTATCAAAATTAATGTTAATTTAATTATTTTATAAGATTTTAGAGTTTTAATTATTAATTATCTAATTGTATTAAATTTTAATGATAATAAACATTAAATTTTAAAATAAGTGTCTATATGTATGTAAACATATTAATATCTAGCACAAACACATATATACATACATATACATACCTACCTACATACAGGCATACATTCCATCTATCACTTTAAATTTTTAACATTAAATTGTAAATATTTTCATTTAAAATAATTTTGTTAATTTTAAATCTTTTTCTTTTTTTTTGTTAAAACAATTATTGACCACTAAAGTCTTTTAAAGATTATAATAAACTTTAAAAGCAATTAAAGAGCACTTAAATGTTATTGAAATTTTTAGAAAAAAAAAGAAGAAAATAAATTCAATAAAATCTTGTTGATGTCTTTGTTTTGTTGTTTAAATGAATTAATTGCTTTTAAATGAACATCAACACTAATGTTGGTAAAATATAAATTATTTATGTTTTAAGGAAAAAAAAAACAACTTAAAGTGCTTTACTTTAATAGAATAATTCGAATATTAAGATATGCTACTTTTCCGATTTTTGTTCAATAAGTTTAAGTTCTTCAGAAACTTCTGAGAGGATCTAAGTGAGACAAGCTAATAGTCTGTTTAATAGACTAGCTAATAGTTTACTTAATGACTAGTAATAGTCTATTTAATAGATTAGCTAATAGTCTATTTAAAAGACTAGATAATAGTCTATTTAATAGACTAGCTAATAGTCTATTTAATAGACTAGCTAATAGTCTATTTAATAGACTAGCTAATGTCTTTTAATAGACTAGCTATAGTCTTTTAAATAGACTAGCTAATAGTCTATTTAATAGACTAGCTAATAGTCTATTTAATAGACTAGCTAATAGTCTATTTAATAGACTAGCTAATAGTCTATTTAATAGACTAGCTAATAGTCTATTTAATAGACTAGCTAATAGTCTATTTAATAGACTAGCTAATAGTCTATTTAATAGACTAGCTAATAGTCTATTTAATAGACTAGCTAATAGTCTATTTAATAGACTAGCTAATAGTCTATTTAATAGACTAGCTAATAGTCTATTTAATAGACTAGCTAATAGTCTATTTAATAGACTAGCTAATAGTCTATTTAATAGACTAGCTAATAGTCTATTAATAGACTAGCTAATAGTCTATTTAATAGACTAGCTAATAGTCTATTTAATAGACTAGCTAATAGTCTATTTAATAGACTAGCTAATAGTCTATTTAATAGACTAGTCTAATAGTCTATTTAAATAGACTAGCTAATAGTCTATTTAATAGACTAGCTAATAGTCCTATTTAATAGACTAGCTAATAGTCTATTAATAGACTAGCTAATAGTCTATTTAATAGACTAGCTAATAGTCTATTTAATAGACTAGCTTAATGAAAATATGTATACAATCTAACTGAAACATTATCTATTAGGCAGCTTCAATTATTTTTAATCGATTAGTTAGACCAACATTTTTAGATTTTACCCCCTGATAGTAGTGTAGGGTAAAATGGGTATAACTAAATAAAAAAGGCACTTAAGATCAAAATAAATTAAAAAAATTGGTATAAAAATATATTTTTGTTTGAAAACTACATAGAACAACAAATATTAGGGTGGTTCCGAAAAAAATACATGTCTATTTTATTTGTTTACTGAGTACTAAATTTTTAATAAAAAACTGGAAAGAAAATTGACAAATATTAAAAATATAAATAATAAATGCCAACGTATTATGAACTTCGTATAATTTATTTTCCCATTTTTATATTCTACACCAGCATGAGTAGTTGGGGAATTATGGTTTGTGCAAATGCTAGTTAATTTTACCATCAATATCGTTTGACTCAGACTCACATCTTGAGTCGATTTAACCATGCCCGTCCTGCTGATTGTCCTTGTGTAGCTTCTTCGCAAAGTACAAGTCGCAGTTTTGAAGATATCTTAATAATGTACTATTCGGCCAAGGACGATTGCTATTGAAATTGTTTATGATGGGTCCATTATTTCATATAGGTCACATACTAAAATAGTATTCTATTTTTCTTTATAATATTCTAAAACTATGTGCCAAATTATACGAGAATGGATCTATTATTTCTCATAGATTCCATACAACCACCCTTCCAAATATCACTTTGAAAAAACCTTCCTAAATCCATTTTAACTTTACATAAATATTAATAACATTATAATCTATTACATAAATAAGCATTAATAAGAAAAGCAAATTATACGATGGCCGTTCACAAATTTTTCAGATTAGTGATTTACAACGAACAATTTTTTGTTAATTTGTTGTAATCGTATTATATTTTCTACTTTTATGTGCATGCACCGCCACTCTGGGAGGATATTTATCAATGAGGTCCATCATTGGACCAAAACTTTAAATAATAAATATTTTTTTGAGTCATCCTAATACATAAGAGCTTAGAACATGTAAACAGACGAAGTACATAGAGATTTTTAAATATACTGTAATGTAATAAATACACGTGTATACTATATGAATGCATATATATACACGCTTGTGGTCGAAAAATTTTATTGATCTGTTTTAAGAACATTTAAAAGTACAAGTATTTTTTTAACAAAGAATACAAATTTTGTAAGGTATTGATGAGAAAGAAAAGCAAAATGAACTTAAATTTAATAAAAAGAATAGGTTAATGAATTATTTTTCTGTTAGATGAATTTTTTCAAAGAAACTTTTAATATGTTATGGTCATATTTGGTATTTCTTAAATTTTTAGATGCACAAACAACAAATTCTAAATTGATTATACCATATAAACGGACACTAGATATATCTGAGTCTATGATTTGTGCTTGTTGTGATATTCATAAGTTTTATTTAAAATTTTAATTTTCAGAAATGTTAACTATATGGATCTATAGGAAAATATCGACAGATTTTCGAAGGGCAGATCCTCTGGATATTTAAAAATATTTTAATTCTTAAAATTTTATTAAGATAGTTCTGTATTAAGGACTTTCTTTATTCTTAAAACTTAACTTCGGGGGAACATCCGTATTGGAACTATTTAAAATATTAGACCGATGATACCAACTTCAGTAGGCTTCTCCTTGACTCAATAACCTACATATTTCGTAGGCAGTTATACAACAAATTGTGCCAAATTTCTAAAGGAAAATAAGCTATAAATAAGGAAATTTCATTTATATTTTATTTTTTTTTTGCTTAATATTTAATTTCCTATGATAGTGTCGTAAAGTGCACCAGTTATAAGTTTGTGTTGTATATGTATATTTGTGGTATAAATTTCAAAATTTTCAAATACTAGTCTTTAATCGGTATGCTTTACCGCGCATTAGTTCTCCTCAGTCCAAGATTTTGAAGGAAATTTTACAAATCACGACACGTATTAAACAAATTTCATGCAACAGGCAGTTTGCCAAATTTCCTTACTTTGTCTGTCCTACTTTGTTCGATTCTTGACAAAGTTATTGAGACCAAATTTGAGAACTTTCGCTGCTGTAGTCTCCTCCTTAAATTCTCTCTTGTAAAACAGATGTAAGATAAAATTATGGGAACCAAATTTGAGAGCTCTCACTGCTTTAGTTCCTTAGATAATCGATAATTAATATATGCTTTGTATGAGGGTAGTCCCCCCTGGTCCTATCCACCCTACATTTTGTTCACTAAAACAGTTCCTTGAGAAAGATATTAAGAGCAAACTTGAGAACTCTCGCTGTTATGGTTCTTTAGATATTCGATTTATATTTTCTTTTCATGTGGGGTACTCCTCTCCCAGATCCGTCCTATAGGAATTTTTAATAGATTATGTTATTTTCGAACACATTGGAATCCTGCTGTGAAAATTTCAAACAAACACAGATTCAATTTTTTTATATAGAAAGATAAATTTACCTTTACATATATGTATAACATTACCTTATGTAAGGCAGTTGTAATAAGTGAAAAAGTAACGTTCATTAAGCAAACAACTTAAAAAATAAAATTTTAAAAATAACAAACTAATAAAAATACAAACTTTTTAAAGTTGGTTTGCCACACAAACCATGTGAATAAATGTATGTACGTTTTTATATATTTTAAAATATATATAAACATTACAAATGGAACATTTTGAAAAGGCCTTAGTAATTGAGTTTCTATAACAAAGTAACTCGATGTTAAGCCTTATGATATATCAGAAACAACATTAATGTGGTATATTTTGAACATAAATCATAAAGTAATTGTCTTCACATAACGCCCTATAACTTTATAAATTGTTCGCATGCGGATCGGATGTAGTATAATTTGAGGAATGTATGTTTCATCATAATTTTTTTTCCAATAATCTTGTTCCCTGACTTACTCATCTATATTTATCATAAAAAATATCGATGTCTAGATCACTATTTTATGAGTCAGATGTAAATCAATCCGATTTGGTTGACTATACCACATTTTCATATAATAATGTTATTAATGTTTTTTGAAATGTGCGATATATCAAAGTTATGGTGTCGAAAGCATTTAAAAGTGATAATTTTTTTTAGAAAATTTTAATTTACCTCTTGATAATAGCAGCAGTTATTATTATGTAACTTAAAAGGCCATTAGTGGGCCTTATATTACCTTTACCTAGTCCAAATTTAGTTTATATATTTTTTCTCTTTATTGGTTTTAGTTTTAAAGTACTGTTTTTTATTTTC
Source organism: Cochliomyia hominivorax (assembly GCA_004302925.2). Lineage (NCBI taxonomy): Eukaryota > Metazoa > Arthropoda > Insecta > Diptera > Calliphoridae > Cochliomyia > Cochliomyia hominivorax. The sequence continues at coordinate 10,087,999 of PYHX02000494.1, forward strand.
CTTTAAGGCTCTATATTACTACAAAAATACATTAAGAGCATATTTTATATAATTTAACAGTTACTTTATATATATAGTTAGAAGTTTTATTTAAATGGATAAAAATTGTTTCTTTATGAAAGAAAAATATTTTCGAAAATTTAAAGAGCTAAAGTATCTTTAAATAAATAAAATATAAAATTTATGATAATTTTATATAAATTTTTTTGTTGAATCTATCAAATAAGTCTATTATATTTTGGAGTCATGCTCTATTAACATGTTTGCACAATTAAATGTTTGATTATTTTTAACATTTTAAATAAAATAAATTTGTTAAAAATTTTAAATGAATTTATTGTTAAATTCCTGATGGCCATTATTATTGTGGCTTTAATTCCTTTTGTTTTAATAACGAAAATAATAATTAATACAATATTAAATACAAGTATTTAAATGTTGTCATTTATCAAATAATTTATTGTTACTAATAGTTTCCGACATATGTCAGACAAATATGACTCTATAAAATCAGGGATGGGCATTGTCCTTGAAAAATAAAATTAAGTAAAAAAATGTTAGGGCGTTATCATACTATTTAAATAGATTTTTAGTAATTTAAATTTGCTATGTAAAGGAAGTACCCATGCACTGGTCCTGTCCGTCCTTCGATTTATCCACTAAAATAAGTAATTGGCACTAAATTTGAGAATTTTTCGAGGTTTCTTAAAATATTTGATAACCAATATTTCTTAATAATGGAGTTCTTTGAAAAAAATTCTTGGGAGAAAATCTGGGATCTCTCACAGTTATAACTCTTTAGATATTCTTTAATGAATATTTTTTGTATGAAGGTTACATCTCCCCTGGTCCTATTTTTAAATATATATTTTACCGGAAGTTAAATTTTTACCGAAAGTTAAGATTTACGGATATAGATAATCTACTGGAAATTCAAACAACAGCTGAAGTTAAATATTTTATCGTTAACAAATATTCTACCGGAAATTTAAATATAAAAGAAAATTGAAAATTTTATCAGAAACTGATATTTACCGGAAATTAAATATTAGCAAAATTTTTAATTTTTTTACCGAATATTTTAATTTTCCAGAAATTCTATTTTCTACCGGAAGTGTACTCAATTTCAGCGGAAATTAAAATTTATACCGGAAATCAATTTAAATCACCGGAAATAGGAAGCTAGTATTTTTACCAGAAGTAAAATTGTGTACCGGATATTTATATATTTCCGGAAGTTGACATTTAACCGGAAGTACAGATTTGTAGCGGAAACAAAAATTTTAGTGGCGGCTAACAAGTTTACAGGAAGTAGATATTTTACATCAAGTTAAAATTTTAACGAAAGTTAGGATTTTATGGAAATAGATAATCTATCAAAAGTTTAATATTTTATCGTACAGATATTCTCCTAAAAATTTAAATATAAAAAAAGGCTTAAAATGTTATCGGAAACAGATATTTTACCGGAAATTAGATATTAGCAAAAGTTTTGAGTTTTTTTAACCGGATATTTTAGTTTTTCCAGAAATTCTATTTCCTACCGGAAGTGTACTAAATTTCAGCGGAAATTAAAATTTATACCGGAAATCGATTTAAATCACCAGAAATCGAAAGCTAGTATTTTTATCGGAAGTAAAAGTTTATATTTTTCCGGAAGTTGAAATTTAAGTATTTTTCGGAGGATGAAATGAAATTAACAATTTTAACTTACCGAAAATTCAAAATTTAAATTTTAGTGATAATTATATTGCTATTTACAATTTATTGCTTGCCGGAAATCTAAAAATGAAGATATATTAACTATATCATTCCATGAATAATGCTAAGATGGATCTCATAAAAATATATACTCTTCCATCATATCTAACTCTGGGCTTACGTCTGTCTCTTGGAGATATATAAAACACTAACAATAATTAATAAAATTTTTCCACATTATCTGCTGTTGTCTTAAGTAGTTTGCTTTTTTAATCCAGCTATATCGGTCTTTTAGCAAAGAAGTTATAAACCGATATTTAAGACAGCCTGTAATTTTTGTAGAAAAACTTTTCTAAGATTTTCAACAAAAATTTACATGATTGAAACAGATTTTAATCACAATGTACAGTTTTACGCTGAAAAAAATTTATTAAATTTATATCAATAGAATAAAAATTATAGGCCCAATTATACAAAAATCTTCAATTTACGCGACATTTGCATAACGATGTTGCCGCCACATTTTTCCAACACTGTTATACTCTTGTGTTAAGTTTGTTATACCTTGCACCACTACAAGTTGTTATGTCTGTTATGTCTATCAGACTGTGCATCTGTCTTTTTAATAGGATTTGACATGATTTTTGTTCCTGATCCTGAGATCATAACAAAACTTAATTGGTTAATTTCAAAACATAGGGCGATATAAGAGGGATCATTTATGTTTTACCGAATGTTATGATGATAACATTTATATACACATATATGTCATCATTTCCACAAATTATCAAAATCGCTTCAGTATGAAAACAGTTATAGCCAAAGTATATATGTATTAAATATAGTGTTGTTACCTCAGATACATTTGTTTGGGAAAAGGTACTAAAAATTCGTTAAACACGAATCATGCATTTTTAGTTGGTTTATTTTTTAATTAATTTCACAACTATAGAATAATTGACAGACAAACAATAATATTAAACAAGAGTCAATTTGTCATTATCAACACATATATACATACCTGCTTAATTAATTTAAATATTTATTTACCAATTAAATTTTCACGCATTAATGAAACATATTTTTAACTGCCTTTAGTGAGTTAAAGGGAATTGTTAATTTCACGATACGTTCCCTTTTTGTGTGTTGATTGATAGATTTAGTACCATTTTGTCAAGATTAAACTATTTCTATTATGACAAAATTGGGGTTATAGTTTTTTTTAAAATTTAAAAATTATATGTAGGCCATGAAATGGGTTGATATTCATAGCACAGTGGTTCTGAGATGCTTTTCTTTAGTTAAAATGGTAAAATATTTTAGCAGATGGAGGTATTTTCGATGAGATGAATAGAATGACTATCTATTATCTAATAATAGTATGATTATAAAGTAGTCAAAAGCTAGATTATATTGTGAACATTACCATTATAGTTTTACCGTAACGTGTACTAGTGTAAGTAACAGTTACAATAGAGTGAAGATATTAGTCCGACTATAGAGTAGGTCGGAGATATTAGTTGAACTAATAATTAAAAAAAATAGTCGGATTATTTTCTAGGCAAATATTGAGCTTAAGGCTAAATAATAGTCGGCTAAGACATGAAAAGTTTGAATATTGTTAAGTTTATATTATCGACTATAGTATATGCACTAGATGGACTATGGTGTAGATATTATTCGAATTACAGTATAGACAAAAGTCAAAATCTTCTAGCACTTGATAATAATTAGACTATTTACACAAAAAGAATTGGAACATATACAAATAAGGAATTGGAATCCAGACAAGGCAAATGTTAAAATGGACTTTGAACTGAGATTTTGGTCAAACTGTAGTGTATATATTAATCAGACTGTAGACTCGACAATATTATTATAGATTATATAATATTTTGACATAGTCTAGATATAAGGAGTGAGATCGAAATAATTTTTAACACACCTTTTTCATTTAAAATAATTTTTTTGATAAAAAAAATGGCGAAGCATTCAAAGTTCTGCCGTCAAACCGTTTCCAATGTTATTAAATGGTATTGGGAGAACTTGTCCGTTGAT
>PYHX02000494.1:10091857-10117864 GCA_004302925.2 Cochliomyia hominivorax
GCCTTATTTTCTTGATTGGAGGCTTATTTAAGGAACTACAGCCGATTTTTAGTTTTAAATTCAAAAAAATCAAAAAATGATTCCAAATTTGCTTATTTTCTTGATTGGAGGCTTATTTAAGGAACTACAGCAGATATTTATAGTTTTTAAATTCAAAAATCAAAAATGATGCAAATTTTGCTTATTTTCTTGATTGGAGGCTTATTTAAGGAACTACAGCCGATTTTAGTTTTTATATTAAAAAAAATCAAAAATGATTCCAAATTTTACTTATTTTCTTGATTGGAGGCTTATTTAAGAAACTACAGCCATTTAGTTTTTTAAATTAAAAAAATCAAAATGATTCCAAATTTTACTTATTTTCTTGATTGGAGGTAATGAGATTTAGTAGAAGATTTAGTTTCCGTATGAAAATCTATATATAATTCCAAATTTTGCTTATTTTCTTGATTGGAGGCGCTTAGCTTAATTAAGGATTTAGAGCAGATTTTAGTTTTCCATATGGAAATCAAAACTGATTCCAACCTTTGCTTTTTCTGATTGGGAGGCTATAATTGAGGATTTCAGAGAGATTTTAGTTTTCCGTATTGAAAAATCTTAATAATTCCAATATTTGCCTATTTTTCTGGATTGGGGCTTAATTAAGGATTTAGAGCAGATTTAGTTTTCCATTGAAAAATCAAAACTGATTCCAAATTTTGGCTTATTTTCTTGATTGGAGCTTAGATTAAGGATTTAGAGCAGATTTTAGTTTCATTATGAAAAGCTAAACTGATTCCAAATTTTGCTTATTTTCTTAGATTGGAGGCTTAATTTAAGGATTCTAGAGCAGATTTTAGTTTTCCATATGAAAAATCAAAACTGATTCCAAATTTTGGCTTTTTCTTGATTGGAGGCTTAATTGAGGATTTAGGAGAAGATTTTAGTTTCCGTATGGAAAATACTTATATAATCCAAATTTTGCTTATTTCTTGATTGGAGGCTTAATTAAGGATTTAGAGCAGATTTTAGTTTTCCATTTGAAAAATCAAAACTGATTCCAAATTTTGCTTATTTTCTGATGGAGGCTTAATTAAGGATTTAGAGAAGATTTTAGTTTTCCATATGAAAATCTTAAATGATTCCAAATTTTGTTTATTTTCTTGCTTGGGGGCTTAATTAAGGATTTTAGAGCAGAGTTAAGTTTTCCATATGAAAAATTATTCCAAAATTTGCTTATTTTCTTGATTGGAGGCTTAATTAAGGATTTAGAGCAGATTTTAGTTTTCCATATGAAAAATCTTAAATGATTCCAAATTTTGCTTATTTTCTTGATTGGAGGCTTAATTAAGGATTTAGAGCAGATTTAAGTTTTCCATATGAAAAATCAAAGCTGATTCCAAATTTTGCTTATTTCTTGATTGGAGGCTTAATTAAGTATTTAGAGCAGATATTGGTTTTTTATATGAAAAATCAAAGCTGATTCCAAATATTGCTTATTTCTTGATTAAAGGCTTAATTAGGGATTTAGAGCAGATTTTAGTTTTCCATGTGAAAAATCTTAAATGATTCCAAATTTTGCTTATTTTTTTGATTGGAGGCTTAATTAAGGATTTAGAGCAGATTTTAGTTTTCCATGTGAAAAATCTTAAATGATTCCAAATTTTGCTTATTTTCTTGATAAAGGCTTAATTAGGGATTTAGAGCAGATTTTAGTTCTCCATATGAAAATCTTAAATGATTCCAAATTTTGCTTATTTTCTTGATTGGAGGCTTAATTAAGGATTTAGAGCAGATTTTAGTTTTCCATATGAAAAATCTTAATGATTCAAAATTTTGCTTATTTTCTTGATTTCTTGAGCAGATTTTAGTTTTTCATATGAAAAATTAAGAATTTTGGGCCGATTTTTTTTAAAGGTCAAAATGTATCCTAGATTTCTCTGTTTTCCTGATAGGTGCCTTATATTTCAAAATGCACCCGTTTTAAATTTTTTAGTTTCAGTTTTTGCTTGTTTTCTTATTTGGGTTGAAATGTTATTTAGGGATCTACAGCCGATTTTAATTTTTTATATAAGAAGTCTGAAATAATATTTGTCCTTGAGTTTGTTGAAATTAGTTTAAAGTTATGTAAAAAAAGTTTCGTTTAGCTTTTTTCTTCAGTTGAGTATTAAATATTATTTATCCTGAATTTAATGGAATTTCATTTGTATGGTTGAAATTAAATAGTTTTGCTCATGTGATATGCAGTTTGCAGTTGTCATTGTCATTTAATGATTATAATCATTTTCTATTGTTGTTAATGGGTGTGTGTCAGTCGTGGTTCTCTATTTAGTTGTAGAATGGAAATCCATTGGAAGCTATTGCAAAGAGTATGGAAAAGATGTTGTTAATATGATTCAGTTTTTAGAACTGTATTTGCTCTTGCGGTTTTAATAATAAAAGATATTTTCTCTTGTTGAAGAACCCTTTTTTGGAAAAAATAAAAGTAATATTTTTTGTAGATTTGGTCTTTTGAACAAATACAAAACAAATAGACGCCTATAATGAACATACATTTGTACAATTGGGGAAATAAGCAAAACTAGGAAAGATATTGTTAAATGGATGATTGTGGTCATTGTAGTCATCATCAGTTGACAGTGCCAGTCATTTGTCGCATCATCAGCAACAAACAACTACAAGAGATTAACAACAGCAACTCGAAAACTCTCTGCTTGTCAATGCAGTCATATGAAAAAACATCAGACACAGCAAGAGCAGCAACAGCCTTAAATAGCAGCAAAAACAAAAACATTTGTTTAATATTAGCAACATCAACAACATGTTAAACGAAACATAAAGAGAACCAACAACAACATCAATATAAATTTAAACAAAATTTTCATTAGAAATTAGAGAAATTGATTGTACCAGGATCAAAAGGAAGAAAAAGATATTTCAAGAAATGTTATACAAGTAAATCATATTTAACTATTATTTCCCCAAAACTAACTTTAGATTATAAGATATTGCAGATTTAAGATAACTTTTCAGAAACCTACCCTAATAATATATGTATATATATAATCGTAAGTGTATATATATAAAATGCCACATAAAATCTAAGTTGGTAAAATGATATGAAATATTCCAGTATTTTTTTCATTTTCGCATCACCAGAGTTAGTGAAGCCAAATCATTTCCGTTTTATAGTACACTAGAGCACAATTATACGTCAATTTCAGTTGGCCATGCTGGGAGACATGTTAATAATGGTGATGTGTGTGTAGATATAATAGACAGCTACATACATATATAAAATTGAGACCGAATAGAGAAAGTTGATATATATGTAAAAGATTTAAACAGATATGGCAATATGAAATTTAAAAAAAACGTTTTTTTTTTAATTTTAGCTCTTTTTCTGGTAAAATAAAATATTAAGCGAACAAAGATAATTATTTCAAATTTCAATAAAATGTATATAAAATTGTCCACAAATCAGGGAATTAAAAGAAATCCCATTGTTTCATACGGAAATACCAAAAGTCTTAACCCAAATAAAACATGTTAAAAATTTTTATATTTTTGACTAAAACATAATTTTACCTCTATAAAGGCCGATCGCAGAAAACATTTCTAGATTGAATACTCTACATATGGGGCAATAATTAAAGATGATTCCATTTTTGCGATTTGGGAACTTAATAAAAAAAGGTTATTTTTTAATTGTTAAAATTTTGTTTGGGCTTGTAGACGTATGTTTAGGCTAAATTTATGCGCATTCAGTTTACACGATTTATCTAAAAGATAAATCATGTAAAATGTTTTATTTAAGAATAGATGTTGCCACCTTTTTTGAAAAAATAAAAATATCGTTTTTATGGGGAATACCACTCCCCCGTTTCACATCATAATATTTTATTTTGTGTAAGTTTCAGAGATATATAATATGCTAAGTTCTATTTGTGAGGGAGATCCATTCCCCTGTGTCCTTTCGTTGGTTCTTTATATTTTTTATTATGTACCAAATTTCCTTTATTAGGTTAATGCCACATCTCAGTGCCCAATATGCAGATAATAATGTATTGACAAATTGCTATTCATGTGCCAAAATACATGGGATTTTCTATATCAGTAAAATGGTTGTATGATATTACATCTTTCGTTTGTTTTTTCACCACACAGGTAATACTAGTGTTAAAAATGTTCAGAATTTTAAGTTTTAAGAGGTTATCACAGATATTGATATCTCTGAGACTGTTGAAGAAAATTGCGTGAATACGACATAAATAATTAACAACAAATTATTATAAACTAGAGAATAGTCAGATCAGACACGGGAGACAAATGAAACTTTCAATATCGTTAAAGTTAATGCAGAAAAGTTTATAGAACTTTGGACATGAAAGGAGTCTTTTCAGAGAAAGCTAAAGGTTCCAACTATCAACTATTTTTGAGAGGTCAGGAAGTTAAGTAGTAAGGCTATTCATGGCTTTCAAGTAGATTTAGGACTGATGATTCTTGAAAGAATTTTTTTTTTAATTTTTATTAAAATTTCTAATTGAATTTTCCATCTCTGTGTGATATAGATATTTACTCACATAAATAAAGAGTATCATATAAATAAGCATAAATTACATGTTCATTTACAATTACTTTCTCATATCCAATTGTAAAAGAAAAAGGAAAAGAAACAAAATATCTCATATACATAAATGAACAAACAAATTATGATACCAATACAAACAAAACATTTATAAATACAGTCAAGTATTCCGGAAATGGTTACAAAGTATTCAACTATTTTAAATATACATATAATGAAAATTAAAGTCTTGATATGATCTATATATATTTTAGTGATCTATATCTGCTGTTAAGAGTGCAGTAAAGTCACACTTAACTCATTTATATTTTTTGGCTTTGATATTCGCGTTTCCAAATTGAAGTAGAATTAAACTATAACAATATGTGTTGTTCTTAGTTCTTTCGGAAAGTTCCACCAATACATTTATACAATTGAGATTCAAAATCTAAAAAGAAATGGGAAATAGCTAAAAAGGCATTTTATTAAACAAACTCAACAACATTATATTTGAAATAAAATATCAACAACTAAATCACAATAAATCCAACAGGCAACAAATATTGTAAGGAAAACTTTTCTGTTACCGCCTCCTGTCAGGAAATGAAATGAATCCCAACAGAAACTGAACATGTAAAACAAGTTTGTAGTTTTCCTTAACATTTCAGTATTGTTGTGTCATTAATATGACATATGTAATGCAAGATATATTTTGAAAGATTTGCAAACAAAAAAAAGGATTTTAACTTGTTTGTAAAAAATAATAAATTAAAATAAAATGAGTTTAGCTATAATTTATATTAGTCGAGGCATCATTATGTTCTTGACTATAGCATTACCTAGTAAGCTTAGTAAGTCTTAATTATAGTCTGGACTAAAACTTGACTTTAATTCATGACAGCTAAGCTAATAATCTTGCTATATCCTTGTTTATATTCTTTGTAATGACCTAACTTATAGGCTATAGTCTAGATTATAATCTTGGCTGTATTCTTGATGATTATCTTGTTTATTATGTAGCTTGTTACTTAAATGAGAGCCAAACTTTCAGTCCTAATTATACTTTATAGTCTTGATTATATGAATATCTTACAGAGTAGAGGTTATAGTCATTCCCACTGCGACTCAAAAGAAGAAAGAATATCTTTTAGTTTCAGCTATAACATAGCTTACGGACTTGGCTATATCCTTGTTATAGTCTCGGCTATAGCCTAGCTAAATATCTTATAGCTTGTATTGTCGGCCATAATCTACCTTAAAGTCTTAGATAGCTATGAAAAATAGTCTTTTGTGAGCCAACAGTCTATTGTCTAGCCAATAGGTTATTGTTTAATAGTCTATTGTCAAGACTTTTATCCAGCCATTACTCTAATCTAGTTCAGCCTACAGTATAGTCTATTGTCTAGCCATTATACTAGTCTATTGTCCAGCTAATAATCCGGTCTATTGTTTAGCCCCTAGTTTAGTCTATTGTCAGCAAATAGTCTAATCTACTGTTCAATAAATAGTTTAGTCTTTTGCACAATCAATAGTATAGTCTATTGCGCAGTCAATATTGTCTAAACTATAGTGCAGCAAATAGTCTAGTTTATTGTCCAGATAATGGTCTAGTCTATTGTCTGGCCAATAGTCCAGTCCATTGTTATATTATTATGTTATTTGAACTAAAGCAAGTCAGTAAAATATTAGTCGGTTGTAAAACTAAATGTTTGGTCTATTTTATGGCGAACTCCGTAGTTTAATTTTGTGGCCCATAATATAGTCTATGTCTGGAAAATTACCCGATTTATTGTCCAGTCTATTTTGGAACAAATTTTCCAGCCAATAGTCTATACTCCAGCTAATGGGCAATAGATTCGCCCAGCTTATCTAGTCTGTTGTCTAGTCAATAGTGTAGGCTATTGCCTAACCGATAATCTGATCTATAGTTGTCAAGTCAACTGTCATTTTTACTCTCAAGTAAATAGTCTTTTTTGTACAGTCAATGGTCTTATCTAGTATTACCAATAGTTTAATCGTTTATCTAGCTTTCAGTCTAGAATTTTAACTTAGTGTAGTGTAGCCTATTTTGTTAGGCCCAATATCTACTCTTTATTCTAGTTTACATTAATTTATTATTTTTTCTCTTTATACAAAATTAATTAAACGTAAATTCCATTAAATTTGCCCTAAAGGAAATTCAAGTAATTATTTTTTGGGGCAACGTGTAGCATATAGTTATGTTTTTTGTAGCGATTTTTTTCCAAACACAAATTACATAAATGTGTACGGAGGCAACAAGTAACTGTTAAAATAGTAATTTTTTGAGAAATTCAGATACATAAAAATATATAAAAATCTAAAGAAAATAAATTAATTTTTAAAGTAAAAGGAAGTAAAAGAAAAAGGGAATCAGACCATTAAAACAGGTTTAAAAAATACAAGACTAAGAAAATTCCTTCCAAAAACAGACCACGTAAATTGTAGTCAAGTTTTCTTCAAAAAATATTCTTGCTGTAAAATGTGGCAAATTTTTCGCAACTTTCTGATTTTATGTTCCTGAAGCTCAAAGGAATTTTTAACCCAAAAAGCAGTCAAAATGTCCCAAAACGTTCTTGATATGACAAGCAGTATGCAGTTGTGTTGAAATAAGCCGATAATTGATGTAAAAAATTTACATCAAGTAATGTTTACCAAAAAGGCCATTCATAAGACTTCATAACTTGTCCACTTATTATTATCCAGACTTTGTATCCTGACGGTATCAGAACTATTATGTGGTATTTGTACCAAGAGAGGAAATTCTTCCAAACTGCCCAGAACTAAAGTCAGTGAAGAAATATTGGTCTCTTGTTAAGAGAATTGACGAGCATAAAGGGGTGGCCAAAAATGTGGTAGAATTCTAAAGGAGATGGACTACCTGTTTGATCAAAGTAGACAGAAGAAACTATAAAAACTTTAATGGAAGGGTTTTCGAAAAAGATTCATAATTTCAGCACAAGTGATTAAAATTATTATAATTTTTTTTTTTTTGGTGAATTATAATCATTAGATAAAAAGTGTAAGTTTGATGGTTTCGTTTTCATTAACATATACATATGTATGTTTAGAATTTTTCGATTTCACTTATTTTATAAGATGCATGTGAAGAATTTTCTTAATTATTTGGAAAAAAGACATAATTCAAAAATCATTCTTGGAAAAATTTTATATGCAAATTAAGTAGTTTAAAAGACAAATAATTTGATTTGTTTTCATTTAATGGGATATAAAAACTATTTTATTCTATTAATATTACTATGGAAATTTGGTCCATATTGTTTAAATAAATGGATTAACAAAAAAAAAAAAAGTTGCATAAATTTATAAAATTGTTTTTTATTTTACTGTTTTTTCTTAAAATAGAAGAAGAAAGTCAACTTTAAATAATAAACTATTTAAAAAAGCTTGAAAATGCAATTAAGCATATTTTAATGAACAGACACTTTTATTACTTACATAATTCCACTTGGATTAAAATTATATGTATTATAAATTTATTTTTACATAATTTATTTATTACTTTTATGGAATATGAAAACAAACAAAAACTATTTAAAAGTTAAATTTTAAAATTTAATGCATGTAAAAAGTTATAGTCGGTCAAGCCCGACTTTTTAGGACCCTACACGACATTGTTGGTTATAAGTGGTAGCTACTCAAAATTAAAGAACAACCCTCGTGTTAAGGTATTTATGCATAAGAGTACAGTATCTAATACTGGTATTAACATCCATGTGATATAAGTGCGTTCTAAAAGAATTTTTTCTGTGGACATTACATGGGAGTTAGAAGAAATTATAGACCGAATTTTGTAAAGTTTCGCACATCGATTTTTGCTTATACTTGTCTTAATTTGACCAATTCTTTTTGCAATAAAGATGTATATGTGAGATTTAAGTCCTTCAAAGTGATATTTGGAAGATGGATTGTATGGGACCAATGAAAAATAATGAACCGATCTTCGTATAATTTGGCATATCGTTTTAAAGTATCATAAAACTAATTAAAATTAGTTTATATTTAGAACTTTTGTGACTTTAAATCCTTATTTCGGGGGAACATTTGTATGGGTGCTAGATGAAATAATGTACCAATCATAAATATTAATAAACATCGTCCTTGGACGGACTGACATAGTTAAATCGACTCAGTAAGTGATTCTGAGTCTGACAGTATACTTTAAAGTGGAGATTACAATTTCTGCACAAACGGAAGAATTAATGGACTGACCCTCATATAATGTGGAACATCGATTTTAGATTATATTTATCCAGTTGACTACTTGACAATACCAACGTAAAATTTGTGATCTTCAAAGTGATATTTTGTAGGGGCTTGTATGGGACTTATGAGAGGTAATGGACCGACTCTCGCATAAATTGACACATTGATTTAGAATACTATAGGACTTATTTCTATTGAATTTATTTTGTTTGAATTGAATCGCTTTATATTTACGACTTTTATAACCTTAAAATCACATTCTGGGAGGATATCTGTTTGGGAGCTACTTATAATATTGATCCGAATATGACCAATTTTTAGTAAGTTTCATCCTTAGGCCAAATAATACTTTTCCAATTTTTATCAAGATATTGCAAAAATTGCTTCGTGTAAAGTGTTCACAACTTTTACATGGACAGCCAGCAGGACAGACAGACGAACGGACGGACATCATTAGATCGTCTTAGGAAGTGATTCTGTGTCGAACGGTTTTACACTGTTATTAATGTTACAAAACATAAGCAAGCATTATACCCCAACGACCAATGGGGATGTAGAGTATAATAACTTTTCATGTTTTTTTTTAGCATCGAAAACAAGAATTTAGCTTTAATGTTTTATTACCTATTTTAATGAAATTCATAAATTATACACATACACATATAAAAACTTCATTAAATAAAAAAGTAGTTTTTAATAATAACAATATTTAATAGTTGATCCTGTTTTAAATTTATTTTATCCATAAAATGTTTAAAAGAGCAGAAATGATATGTATTTTTATACAAAAACAATATATTTTTGTTTAATCCTTTAAAGCGTTTGTTTAAAACGATTTTAACAGTGGAGTTTAAGATAAAATACTTTAAAATTTAAGTTAAATCTCCACTTTCTAAGTCGATTTAACGATACCCGTCATTCCTTCTAGCTGTTGTTTTAAAACATTTTGACCCATCGGCTGTCTAAAACCATGTGCCATATTGTGTGGGAATTAGTCTATTGTTTCTCATAACTCTCATACAAGACTCTGTTTGGTATATCACTTTTTGGTGTTATAATTGGTTTCGTTTAGGTAAATATAAGCAAAAAATAGATGCTCGAAGTTTTATGTGGATTGATTCATAATAACCAATCCCACATCCCTCCATAAAAAAATCATTTAAAAACGCAAATTTTATAGCCACCACCTGTAACTAATAATGTGGTAAAATATTTTAATAATGGTCTACACTAAAGTCTAAATTTGACTAAAGACTAAACTTAAGTGCAGTCTAAAGACATAATTAGATGTACGACTGAAATAATTAAATGTGGTCTAAGCTAAACTTTAACTTGGAGTTAAGATTGAAAATAAGTAAAAGGCAAAGTCCTTACTAGTCTAAACCAAAAGCTTAATTGTAATAAGGTCTTAAAATTAAACTAGATTATATTCTAGACTATAATATAACCTTTAGACTATGCTACAGCTGAAGTTTTTGATAAAGTTTAGCTTATTGCCTTCTTAAATTTGAACATTTACTAGATAACGATTAGTCTATAATAATATTAATTTAGCGAGTATATTAAGAAGATTATTAGCTAGTATATATACTAGAATATAAGGTAATCTATAAACTTAAATATACTATAATCTATAGACTAGAACATTAGCTAGTCTATAGACTAGGATATTATCTGGTATAAACTAGAATAAAAGCTAATCTATGGTCTAAAATAAGAGCTAGTCTAGAGACTAGAATAAAAGCTAGTCCAGGGACTAGAATTAAAGTTAGTCTAAAGCCTAGAATAAAAGCTAGTCTAGACACTAGAATAAAAGCTAGCATATAAGTTTGTCTTTTAACTAGAATATTTATAGCTTATTAACTACACTATTAGCTAGTTTATAGACTGGAATATTAACAATTCAGTTATCTAGACTGTAAGGTAGTTGATTGGTTTAGACTATCAAGTAGACTATAGCCAATAATATAGACTAGATTCAAGATTACGCTATCTCAAGACTTGATTCTAAGTTCAAATTTCGTTAAAGCTTTTTTTCTAGTAGCGAACTAGTACTATTACATTTTTTCAGTCTCTTCTCCATTATCAATGTAACAGCATAAATACAATTTTTTTAACTATGTTCTTATAGCATAATTTTCTATATCACTTTCTGCACCAATAGCATAGAAAAATAGATATCAACTGCTACTAAAACTACTTAAAAAATCATAAAAAATTTAACATTTTCCTTCCTTTTGTGAACATTTACCAAAACGAAAAGAAAAGAAACTAAAAATAAAAATTATACATTTAGTTTTTAGTCCATAACTGCACTTGTAACTAAAAACTGCAACAACATCTATTATTGACGCCCACAGCAATGTCTGACACAATGTCTGCTATGCTCTGAATTTTGCTATTTAGAAAAAAAATATGTGTTTAATTTTTTTGCTTTTTTTTGGTTTCACTTACTATGTCCTGTATCATGCTGTTCCGTAGTTTTTCTTTAGTTGCAAGTTTTAGTTTTTGCTACCAAAAAGAAAATTTTTGTTAAGTTTTCTTAATAAAAACATCTACATAATTTTCAGCACCCAAACAAAGGCAAAACTATTTCTATGGTCTGAAGGCCCAACAAGAGGTCAACAAAAAAATGAGGGGGCATAAACATATAAAAATATTGTCAAAATATAACACACAGATATTTAGGCTAAAAAGTAATAAAAAAAGATACTTGCAAAAAACACAGACAACCAAATACTTAAATAGACAAAAAGTTAAATGCAAAAGAAGAGAAGAGGAAACGAACATTTTATTCACGCTCTTGCAGTTTTGGACCATCATTTTTATCAAAATCATAAAAATATGAAAACCTAAAATAGCAAAATACTTAAAGAGGAGTTTATCAAAAAAGTATATAAATTTAAGTTGATAATTAAGAAATGCCATAAAATCTAGATTGGCATCATTTTCGATTCTGCTTCTTGGAAACAAATAATATTTATTTCTTCGAATTCTTATTTGTAAGAAGATTTATCTTCAAGTATCTATTTGCAGCCTGTCAATAAATTTGTCTAACAAAATCACAATTTCCCTTTTTTGTTTTCAATTTTATGTCCATATTAAGAATCTTGTATAATCGCTCTTTCAGCATTACAATCAATAAACCTAAACTGACCCCAATTTCTTTACACCATAACACGAATTTAAAAAGAAATAACGTATCAAAATAAAAAGCGCCAAATAAAAATGTTTCGAAAACAGATTAAAAAAAATTTTGTCTAAATCTTCACAATAAAACAAAACTGAAAGAAGAACTTAAAAAGAAGTCTTTTCATAAAAAAAAAACTATTTCCAAGAAATTTATAAATAATTCCAACAAACTATAAAAAATGCAATCCGCAATTCCCTATAACATCACCAACAAGAATTACAACAACAATGTTATAAAAATGTGTGAGATTTCTTCCAGATTTTTTACGAAAAACTCAAACTTTTTAATACTTAATTTTTTTTCCACATTAAATATCCAAAGTTTGCAGTCAGCAAAAACCATAGAAAATTCAGTTAACAAAATCGTTAAAAATGGTGATAACTAAGTTTTAAGCATGAATGTGTAAGTGTGTGTTAACAGATACATACATAAATCATTATATAGCATAAGTATTGGTATAACGTAAGGGAAGAATCAAAAGTATATAAAAAGAGAAGACTTTTTAATATCAGTTTTTTAATGATAAAGATTTATACAAAAAAGGGCTAAATATTTTAATAAAAACTCGTATAAATTTTCAACTATAAACTGGACTATAAATTAAGGTGTCTAAACTGCCCAGGTGATATATTAAAATAAAACGTCAAGTTAGATTTAATTCAAATAACAGATTCAAATAGAGTTTGCACTAAAGACTTGTTTATGGACATAATTAAACTACAATAAAAAAGAAGACTAAACTAAATTTAATTTATAAAATATATTCTATAGACCTGCTGGTTATCTCGTCTATAGAGTAGCTGGTTGTCTATTCTATGAGATTGTCTGTAACATGTAGGGTTTTAACGTTCTACATATTGATGTGAAGTATACATTTTTCAATTATAAGAAGAAAAAATTCCTGCAGGAATTGATGACGAAATCTATGATCCATATTATTTTTTACAAATCCAGATTTTCAGAGCACAATTACTGGTAAATATTGCATTTGCATTTGACCATTTGAATTGTTCAATGGAGTTAATGATCGGTGGGTGAATAAATTTTTCCCCGGAACAACAATCATGTCCATTTTTATTCATTACACAACAAATGCAAACAAATTTACTTTTACATTATTTTTTTTTTGCATTCTGGTGTATTTAAATCTAAAAATCATTTCAATTTGTTTTGTCATTTTTATTTTAAATATATACTGTATTCTATACGTACAATATATATATATAAATGTATATGTACACAAATGTATGTGTATTTTTTATACCCTACAGCACCGTGGGCGGTGGGGTATTATGCATAAGTTTATAATGGACAGAAAAAATATTGCTATCACCAAGTAAACCGTTCAACTCAGAACGACTTTCTAAGCCGATTTAATGATGTACGTCTGTTCACCTGGCAGGCTGGCTGTCCATGTAAACTTGATGAAACTTGGCACATAGGATTATTTTGGCCCATGTGATGATGCTGGTTATGATGGGTCAATTATTTCGCTTAGCCTCCATATAAATGTCCCTCCCGAAATGGAGTTTTAAGGTCATAAAAATTGTGAATATAAAATATTTTTAAATGATATGCCAGATTATACGACCAGATCGGTTTATTTCTTCTCTTAGGGCTCGTACAACCCCCCTTAAAAATATCACTTTGAAGACCTTAATTCTCATATATACATTGGTATTGTGATACGAACTGGTCAATTTACATAAATGGAAGTTTGTCAAGCCCGAAACACCATACACATTGTAGAGGACAGCTATGAAAAATTTATGAACAACCTTCGTATAATTTCCTTTCTGATTTTTGTAATAATATCGGAGCTAGAAGAAATGATTGGCCGACCCTCGTATAATTTTTAACATCAATTTTAGTTCGTATTTATCTTAATTTAACCGGCTGTTATTAAAAACCAACGTAGGAAGGAGCTTGTTTGGAACCTTTGAGAAGTAATGGACTGTGCCTCACATAATTCAGCACATCTATTTAGAATAGCATAAAACATATTACTGTTGAATTTTGTTGAAATCGTTTTATATTTAGGACTTCTATGACTTTAAAATCCCATTCCGAGTAAACGTATGGGAGCTGCCTCAAATATTGAACCGAATATGACCAATTTCACCAATTTATCCTTGAGGCAAAAAAGAAGCATATATCAAATTTTATTATATTATTAAAAAATTGCATTCTGTAGAGTGTTTAAAACTTTTACATGGTCAGCCAGTCGGACAGATAGACTGACGGATCGTTTAATCGAATCATGTATGTTACAAACATCGGCGCAAACGCATAATACCCCAACCACATGCTGTGGTGTAAGGAATAATAATTAAAAATCCTTCATAAATATTGCACTATTAAGTACAGATTAGTTCATAAATTTGTTTGCAGTTACTATTACTAACCAATAATGTTGTGTAGGGTATTAATTGATGGGTCTTGACCTTCTCTAACTTTTACATGTTTCTGTTGAAATATTTTATTTTATTGTTTTGTATGAGAGTTGTTAAGTTTTTTTCTATGAAAATGTTATTCACTTCATTTTTTTTGTGTTACGGAGAAAAAAATTGGAAAATCAAACGAAGTTGCAATTTTTTTGCACCATTAAATTTGAATATGTTGTTAATTCTTGGGGTTCCATTTGAATTTTGTTGTGTGTAGCAACAAATTTGTAAGTTTTTGTTATTGTTATTGTTCTGCTTTAAGTTATTGGGGTTTTGACTATAAAATTGAATAAAATATATAAAGACAAATATAAATTTTCTACTAAATAAATTTATCAATTGTTGACTGAGTGAGTGTGTGAGTGAATGAATGAAAAATATTTATCCATATAATTGAACTATATTTTTATGTATGTTTATTTAATTGAATGAAAAAAGGGAGAGAAATAGAAAAAAGTGAACTGAACAGATAAATGTTAAGTAATAACAATATTTTCACATTAATCCTGAAAAAAATATACATATTTGTTGAGATATAGCAAAAATAGGTATTTGAAATTCATGTAAAGTGAAATGGTTTCAATTTGGGTCTTTAGCAAGAATTGAGGATAATAAAATTAACATGTAACAAATAGAATGTTAAATCTTGAAAATATATTATATATAAAATCAATGTAAGTTTTTATATATATATTTGTTTGTAACTCATAGAGGGCTAAACGACAAGACCGATTTTCAACTACTGGAAAAATTACTTCACTGAGAAAAAAGGCCGGATAGGATCAGGTTAAATGTAGCCCCAATACAAATCAAATATTAATTGTCAAATATTTAAAGAATTATTGAAGAAATTTGGTACTACTCGCGTTCACAAGTAACAACCACTTGACAAAATATAGGAAAGGAGATACCCTACAATGCCAATTTTAATTTTCGAATACGTAAAGAACTATTAAAGTGAGAATTTTAAAATTTGGTTCCAATAACTTTCTCAAGAAACCGTTAAGAGGAATCTCTCATAAAAAGCCAATTTTAATTTTTAAATATTGAAAATAATATTAAAGAAGGAACAATTTTAATGGACAATATCTAGGCTAAAGCATATATTAATTATCTTATATCCAAGATAACATTGTAATGGTTTTAATTTCAATTGCTTTCGCAAAGAACACTTGTACTAATTATGTTTGTTTCTAAGCTTGCATTAGCTTTAACTTGTCGTACCACATAGTCCGAGCACTTAGCTAACCGCGCTGCTCTACTACCGTATGTGCTGGTACCTCTTTTGAAAATGCTCTCATTTGTCTGGTCATTTTTTCTACTTAGAACAGGTTTTTTTTATCAACTGACAAGTTCTCCCGGTATTGTTTAATAACATTTGAAACAGTTTGACGGCAGAACTTGCTTTCACAAGATGACTTTCGATTAAAATATTTAATAATTTATTTACGCTCTTTTTTGAGGTCACTCACTTTAATGGGATTGATAATTTATTCATTTGTTTGACATAAAACATAATACTGACATGTTTTACAAAGGTAACTTAATAAAAAACACAAGTAAGAATGTTATAGTCGGTCAAGACGGACTATGAAATACACTACACAACAATGTTGGTAACTATGAAGAAGTTATAAACAACAAACTTTTATGTGAAATATCTGTGTTTAAAAATTTTTTGAGGGTTAAATGGGAGCTACAAGAAAGAAAGGAAGGGGGCTTGTATGGGACCTATGAGAAGCTGTGTATCGACCCTTGTATAATTTGGCACATCGGTTTACTATTATAAGTCTCATTTCTGTCAAATTTTGTTAAAATGGCTTGGTTCTAAGGACTTTTATGAGGTAAAAGCTTCATTTCGGTAGGATATTTGTATGGGAGGTACCTAACAGGGGAGTGTTTTCTTATGTCTAAAGTATAGGCGTAGTTATAAGGGCGCAAAATGAGGAACCTCAAATAAGAAGTTAATAACATGACTAAAAATCCAACCTAAACTGGGCTTGCTCTACTCTTACATTTTAACAGTTATTGTTATTGATCACTTCTGAGGTTCGATGGCATAAATTCATAACAAAAATGTCTGTCCGGATGTCAATTCGAACAAACTCTGGAGAAGACTTTAATGAAGACACATTTCTATATTATAATTATTTATTTAATACTTGTTTTGTTGTCATTTCTTATCAAAATTAATGTTCATTTAATTATTTTATAAGATTTTAGAGTTTTAATTATTAATTATCTAATTGTATTAAATTTTAATGATAATAAACATTAAATTGTAAAATAAGTGTCAATATGTATGCAAAAAATATTATTATCTAGCACAAACACATATATATACATATATACATATACATACCTACCTACACACAGACATACATTCCATCTATCACTTTCAATTTTTAACATTAAATTGTAAATATTTTCATTTAAAATAATTTTGTTAATTTTAAATCTTTTTTGTTAAAACAATTATTGACCACTAAAGTCTTTTAAAGATTATAATAAACTTTAAAAGCAATTAAAGAGCACTTAAATGTTATTGAAATTTTTAGAAAAAAAAGAAGAAAATAAATTCAATAAAATCTTGTTGATGTCTTTGTTTTGTTGTTTAAATGAATTAATTGCTTTTAAATGAACATCAACACTAATGTTGGTAAAATATAAATTATTTATGTTTTAAGGAAAAAAAAAAACAACTTAAAGTGCTTTACTTAATAGAATAATTCGAATATTAAGATATGCTACTTTTCCGATTTTTGTTCAATAAGTTTAAGTTCTTCAGATACTTCTGAGAGGATCTAAGTGAGACAAGCTTATAGTCTATTTAATAGACTAGCTAATAGTCTATTTAATAGACAGTAATAGTCTATTAATAGATAGCTAATTTTAATAGACTAGCTAATAGTCTATTTAATAGACTAGCTAATAGTCTATTTAATAGACTAGCTAATAGTCTATTTAATAGACTAGCTAATAGTCTATTTAATAGACTAGCTAATAGTCTATTTAATAGACTAGCTAATAGTCTTTAATAGACTAGCTAATAGTCTATTTAATAGACTAGCTAATAGTCTATTTAATAGACTAATAGTCTATTAATAGATACTAATAGTCTATTTAATAGACTAGCTAATAGTCTATTTAATAGACTAGCTAATAGTCTATTTAATAGACTAGCTAATAGTCTATTTAATAGACTAGCTAATAGTCTATTTAATAGACTAGCTAATAGTCTATTTAATAGACTAGCTAATAGTCTATTTAATAGACTAGCTAATAGTCTATTTAATAGACTAGCTAATAGTCTATTTAATAGACTAGCTAATAGTCTATTTAATAGACTAGCTAATAGTCTATTTAATAGACTAGCTAATAGTCTATTTAATAGACTAGCTAATAGTCTATTTAATAGACTAGCTAATAGTCTATTTAATAGACTAGCTAATAGTCTATTTAATAGACTAGCTAATAGTCCTATTTAATAGACTAGCTAATAGTCTATTTAATAGACTAGCTAATAGTCTATTTAATAGACTAGCTAATAGTCTATTTAATAGACTAGCTAATAGTCTATTTAATAGACTAGCTAATAGTCTATTTAATAGACTAGCTAATAGTCTATTTAATAGACTAGCTAATAGTCTATTTAATAGACTAGCTAATAGTCTATTTAATAGACTAGCTAATAGTCTATTTAATAGACTAGCTAATAGTCTATTTAATAGACTAGCTAATAGTCTATTTAATAGACTAGCTAATAGTCTATTTAATAGACTAGCTAATAGTCTATTTAATAGACTAGCTAATAGTCTATTTAATAGACTAGCTAATAGTCTATTTAATAGACTAGCTAATAGTCTATTTAATAGACTAGCTAATAGTCTATTTAATAGACTAGCTAATAGTCTATTTAATAGACTAGCTAATAGTCTATTTAATAGACTAGCTAATAGTCTATTTAATAGACTAGCTAATAGTCTATTTAATAGACTAGCTAATAGTCTATTTAATAGACTAGCTAATAGTCTATTTAATAGACTAATAGCCTAATAGTCTATTTAATAGACTAGCTAATAGTCTATTTAATAGACTAGCTAATAGTCTATTTAATAGACTAGCTAATAGTCTATTTAATAGACTAGCTAATAGTCTATTTAATAGACTAGCTAATAGTCTATTTAATAGACTAGCTAATAGTCTATTAATAGACTAGCTAATAGTCTATTTAATAGACTAGCTAATAGTCTATTTAATAGACTAGCTAATAGTCTATTTAATAGACTAGCTAATAGTCTATTTAATAGACTAGCTAATAGTCTATTTAATAGACTAGCTAATAGTCTATTTAATAGACTAGCTAATAGTCTATTTAATAGACTAGCTAATAGTCTATTTAATAGACTAGCTAATAGTCTATTTAATAGACTAGCTAATAGTCTATTTAATAGACTAGCTAATAGTCTATTTAATAGACTAGCTAATAGTCTATTTAATAGACTAGCTAATAGCCTACCTAAACTACCTAATAGTCTATTTATTTGAATTTGTATTTTATTAAGCGAATAACGACACACACTTTCATATATTTGGATAGAAAAAGGGGCTACACTGATGCATATTCCTATAAGTTCACGAAACTTTTCTAAGAATTATAAAACATAAAAAATATTAACTAAAACTTAAGTTTAAATCTCATTTTTAATGGTATTTTCCTATAGATGTATTCAAGTTTGATTCCATTATTTTTTTGAAGAAGATCGGATTCATTTAAAATTGCTTTATTCTTAGTTATAGACTAGATGGCTTTGAGATATGTACCGCTGTATTATTCTATTGGAATATGAAGTATTCCTCCATTTTTTCATTAAGAAATGATGTTTGATTTTTTTCGATTGTTATAAAAGGTTTTAATATTAAATTACATTATTTCTGTAACTTAAGATGATTAATTTTTAAATAAATTTTATTTGAGTTTAATTTTGAAATGAAAATATGTATACTTCTAACTGAACATTTTCTTATTAGCAGCTTCAATTATTTTAAATCGATTATTTAGACCAACATTTTTAGATTTACCCCCTGATAGAAGTGTAGGGTAAAATGGGTATAACTAAATAAAAAAGGCACTTAAGATCAAAATAAAGTAAAAAATTGGTATAAAAATATATTTTTGTTGGAAAACTACATAGAACAACAACTATTAGGGTGGTTCCGAAAAAATAAATGTCTATTTTATTTGTTTACTGAGTACTAAATTTTAATAAAAAACTGGAAAGAAAATCGACAAATATTAAATATATAAATGTTAAATGCCAACGTATTGTGAACTTCGTATAATTTATTTTCCCATTTTTATATTCTACACCATCATGAGTAGTTGGGGAATTATGGTTGTGCAAATGTTAGTTAATTTTACCATCAATATCGTTTGACTCAGACTCACATCTTGAGTCGATTTAACCATGCCCGTCCTGCTGGTTGTCCTTGTATAGCTTTTTCGCAAAGTACAGGTCGCAGTTTTGAAGATATCTTAATAATGAACTATTCGGCCAAGGACGATTGTTATTGAAATTGTTTACGATGGGTCCATTATTTCATATAGGTCACATACTAAAATAGTATTCTAGTTTTCTTTATAATATTCTAAAACTATGTGCCAAATTATACGAGAATGGATCTATTATTTCTCATAGATTCCATACAACCACCCTTCCAAATATCACTTTGAGACACATAAATTATGTGGAAGGAAAAAACCTTCTTAAATCCATTTTAACATTACATAAATGTTAATAACATTATAATCTTAACATAAATAAGCATTAATAAGAAAAGCAAATTATACGATGGCCTTTCACAAATTTTTCGGATTTGTTATTTACAACGAACATTTTTTTTGAATTGTTAGAATCGTATTATATTTTCTACTTTTATGTGCATGGGCCGCCACTCTGGGAGGATATTTATCAATGAGGTCCATCATTGGACCAAAACTTTAAATAATAAATATTTTTTTGAGTCATCCTAATACATAAGAGCTTAGAACATGTAAACAGAGGAAGTACATAGAGATTTTTAAATATACTGTAATGTAATAAATACACGTGTATACTATATGAATGCATATATATACACGCTTGTGGTCGAAAAATTTTATTGATCTGTTTTAAAGAACATTTTAAAATACAAGTATTTTTTTAACAAAAAATACAAATTTTGTAAGGTATTGATGAGAAAGAAAAGCAAAATGAACTTAAATTTAATAAAAAGAATAAGTTAATGAATTATTTCCTGTAAGATGAATTTTTTCAAAGAAACTTTTAATATGTTATGGTCATTTGGTATTTCTTAGATTTTTAGATGCACAAACAACAAATTCTAAATTGATTATATCATATAAACGGACACTAGATATATCTGAGTCTATGATTTGTGCTTGTTATGATACTCATAAGTTTTATTTAAAATTTTATTTTCAGAAATGTTAATTATATGGATCTATAGGAAAATATCGACAGATTTTCGAAGGGCAGATCCTCTGGATATTTAAAAATATTTTTCATTCTTAAAATTTTATTAAGACAGTTCTGTATTAATGAATTTCTTTATCTTAAAACTTTACTTCAGGGGAACATCCGTACTGGAGCTACTTAAAATATTAGATCGATGATACCAACTTCAGTAGGTTTCTCCTTGACTCAATAACCTGCATATTTCGTAGGCAGTTATACAATAAATTGTGCCAAATTTCAAAAGAAAAATAAGCTATAAATAAGGAAAATTCAATTATATTTTTTCCTTTTTTAAATCTCTTTTAATATTCTTATTTTTTCGCTTTAATTTTTAATTTCCTATGATAGTGTCGTATAGTGCACAAGTTATAAGTTTGAATTGTATATGTATATTTTGTGATATAAATTTCCAAATTTTCGAATACTAGCCTTTAATCGGTATGCTTTACCACGCATTAGTTCTCCTCAGTCCAAGATTTTGAAGGAAATTTTACAAATCACGACGTGTGCTAAAAAATTTCATGCAACAGGAAGTTTGTCAAATTCCCTTACTTTGTCCGTTCTAATTATTTGCATTGAGAACTGTTCCTTGAGAAAGTTATTGAGACCACATTTGAGAACTCTGGCTGTTGTAGTTCTTTAGGTATTTGATAATCATTATTTTCTTTGTTTGGGGGTACCCTTCTCTCTGGTCTCGTCCATCCTACATTCTCTCTTGTAAAACAGATGTAAGAAAAAAATTATGGGAATCAAATTTGAGAACTCTCACTGCTTTAGATCCTTAGATAATCGATAATTAATATATGCTTTGT
This sequence comes from Cochliomyia hominivorax, assembly GCA_004302925.2. Lineage (NCBI taxonomy): Eukaryota > Metazoa > Arthropoda > Insecta > Diptera > Calliphoridae > Cochliomyia > Cochliomyia hominivorax. The sequence continues at coordinate 10,113,616 of PYHX02000494.1, forward strand.
ATGAGGGTAGTCCCCCCTGGTCCTATCCACCCTACATTTTGTTCACTAAAATAGTTCCTTGAGAAGATATTAAGAGAAAACTTGAGAACTCTCGCTGTTATGGTTCTTTAGATATTCGATAATTTATATTTTCTTTGCATGTGAGATAATCCTCTTCCAGATCCGTCCCATAGGAATTTTTAATAGATTATGTTATTTTCGAACACATTGGAATCCTGCTGTGAAAATTTCAAACAAACACAAGATTCAATTTTTTTATATAGAAAGATAAATTTACCTTTACATATATGTATAACATTACCTTATGTAAGGCAGTTGTAATAAGTGAAAAAGTAACGTTCATTAAGCAAACAACTTAAAAAATAAAATTTTAAAAATAACAAACTAATAAAAATACAAACTTTTTGAAGTTGGTTTGCCACGCAAACCATGTGAATAAATGTATGTACGTTTTTATATATTTTAAAATATATATAAACATTACAAATGGAACATTTTGAAAAGGCCTTAATAATTGAGTTACCATAGCAAAGTAACTCGATGTTAAGCCTAATGATATATCAGAAACAACATTAATGTGGTATATTTTGAACATAAATCATAAAGTAATTGTCTTCACATAACGCCCTGTAACTTTATAAATTGTTCGCATGCGGATCGGATGTAGTATAATTTGAGGAATGTATGTTTCATCATAATTTTTTCGATAATCTTTCTCTCTGACTTACTCGTCCATGTTTATCATAGAAAGATATGGATGTCTTGATCAATCCGATTTAGTTGACTATACCACATTTTATATAATAATGTTATTCATGTTTTTTGAAATGTGCGATATATGAAAGTTATGGTGTCGAAATAGTGATAATTTTTTTAGAAAATTTTAATTTACCTCTCGATAATAGCAGCAGTTATTATTATGTAACTTTAAAGGCCATTTAGTGGGCCTTAGATTAACTTTACCTAGTCCAAATTTAGTTTATATATTTTTTCTCTTTATTGGTTTTAGTTTTAGTTTTAAAGTACTCTTTTTTATTTTCCTTTAAGGCTCTATATTACTACAAAAATACATTAAGAGCATATTTTATATAATTTAACAGTTACTTATATATATAGTTAGAAGTTTTATTTAAATGGATAAAAATTGTTTCTTTATGAAAGAAAAATATTTTCGAAAATCTTTAAAGTGCTAAAGTATTTTAAATAAAATATAAAATTTATGATAATTTTATATAAATTTTTTTGTTGAATCTATCAAATAAGTCTATTATATTCTGAAGTCATGCTCTATTAATATGTTTGTATAATTAAATATTTGATTATTTTTAACATTTTAAATAAAATAAATTTGTTAAAAATTTTAAATGAATTTATTGTTAAATTCCTGATGGCCTTAGTTTGACCATATTATTGTGGCTTTAATTCTTTTGTTTTAATAACAAAAATAATAATTAATACAATATTAAATACATGTATTTAAATGTTGTCATTTATCAAATAATTTATTGTTACTAATAGTTTCCGACATATGTCAGACAAATATGACTCTATAAATCAGGGATGGGCATTGTCCTTGAAAAATAAAATTAAGTAAAAATGTTAGGGCGTTATCATACTATTAAATAGATTTTTAGTAATTTAAATTTGCTATGTAAAGGAAGTACCCATGCACTGGTCCTGTCCGTCCTTCGATTTATCCACTAAAATAAGTAATTGGCACTAAATTTGAGAACTTTCGAGGTCTTAAAATATTTGATAACCAATATTTCCTAATAAAGGAGTTCTTTGAAAAATTCTTGGGAGAAAATCTGGGATCTCTCGCAGTTATAACTCTTTAGATATTCTTTAATGAATATTTTTTGTATGAAGGTTACATCTCCCCTGGTCCTATTTTTAAATATATATTTTACCGGAAGTTAAATTTTTACCGAAAGTTAAGATTTTACGGATATAGATAATCTACTGGAAATTCAAACAACAGCCGAAGTTAAATATTTTATCGTTAACAAATATTCTACCGGAAATTTAAATATAAAAGAAAATTGAACATTTTATCAGAAACTGATATTTTACCGAAATTAAATATTAGCAAAAGTTTTAATTTTTTTACCGAATATTTTAATTTTCCAGAAATTCTATTTTCTACCGGAAGGTGTTACTCAATTTCAGCGGAAATTAAAATTTATACCGGAAATCAATTTAAATCACCGGAAATAGGAAGCTAGTATTTTTACCAGAAGTAAAATTGTGTACCGGATATTTATATATTTCCGGAAGTTGACATTTTAACCGGAAGTACAGATTTGTAGCGGAAACAAAAATTTTAGTGGCGGCTAACAAGTTTACAGGAAGTAGATATTTTACATCAAGTTAAAATTTTAACGAAAGTTAGGATTTTATGGAAATAGATAATCTATCAAAAGTTTAATATTTTATTCGTACAGATTATTCTCCTAAAAATTTAAATATAAAAAAGGCTTAAAATGTTATCGGAAACAGATATTTTACCGGAAATTAGATATTAGCAAAAGTTTTGAGTTTTTTTACCGGATATTTTAGTTTTTCCAGAAATTCTATTTCCTACCGGAAGTGTACTAAATTCAGCGGAAATTAAAATTTATACCGGAAATCGATTTAAATCACCAGAAATCGAAAGCTAGTATTTTTATCAGAAGTAAAAGTTTATATTTTTCCGGAAGTTGAAATTTAAGTATTTTTCGGAGGATGAAATGAAAATTAACAATTTTAACTTACCGAAATTCAAAATTTAAATTTTAGTGATAATTATATTGCTATTTACAATTTATGCTTGCCGGAAATCTAAAAATGAAAGATATATTAACTATATCATTCCATGAATAATGCTAAGATGGATCCCATAAAAATATATACCCCTTGCATCAAATCTAAATCTGGGCTTACGTCTGTCTCTTGGAGATATATAAAACACTAACAATAATTAATAAAATTTTTCTACATTGTCCGCTGTTGTCTTAAGTAGTTTGCTTTTTAATCCAGCTATTATCGGTCTATTAGCAAGGAATTTATAAACCGATTTTTGAGGCAGCCTGTAATTTTTGTAGAAAAACTTTTCTAAGATTTCAACAAAAATTTACATGATTGAAACAGATTTAATCACAATGTACAGTTTTACGCTGAAAAAAATTTACTAATTTATATCAATAGAATAAAATTATAGGCCAAATTATACAAAAATCTTCAATTTACGCGAACATTTGCATAAACGATGTTGCCGCCACATTTTTCCAACACTGTTATACTCTTGTGTTAAGTTTGTTATACCTTGCACCACTACAAGTTGTTATGTCTGTAATGTCTATCAGACTGGTGCATCTGTCTTTTAATAGGATTTGACATGATTTTTGTTCCTGATCCCTGAGATCATAACAAAACTTAATTGGTTAATTTCAAAAACATAGGGCGATATAAGAGGGATCATTTATGTTTTACCGAATGTTATGATGATAACATTTATATACACATATATGTCATCATTTCCACAAATTATCAAAATCGCTTCAGTATGAAAACAGTTATAGCCAAAAGTATATATGTATTAAATATAGTGTTGTTTACCTCAGATACATTTGTTTGGAAAGGTACTAAAAATTCGTTAAACACGAATCATGCATTTTTTAGTTGGTTTATTTTTTAATTAATTTCACAACTATAGAATAATTGACAGACAAACAATAATATTAAACAAGAGTCAATTTGTCATTATCAAACACATATATACATATCTGCTTAATTAATTTATAAATATTTATTTACCAATTAAATTTTCACGCATTAATGCAACATATTTTTAACTGCCTTTAGTGAGTTAACGGAAAATTGTTAATTTCACGATATGTTCCCTTTTGTGTGTTGAATTGATAGATTTAGTACCATTTTGTCAAGATTAAACTATTTCTATTAGGACAAAATTAGGGGTTATAGTTTTTTAAAATTTAAAAATTATATGTAGGCCATGAAATGGGTTGATATTCATAGCACAGTGGTTCTGAGATGCTTTTCTTTAGTTAAAATGGTAAAATATTTTAGCAGATGGAGGTATTTTCGATGAGATGAATAGAATGACTATCTATTATCTATATAATAGTATGATTATAAAGCAGTCAAAAGCTAGATTATATTGTGGACATTAACCATACTACAGCCGTGTGTAAGTGTAAGTAACAGTTACAATAGAGTGAAGATTAGTCCGACTATAGAGTAGGTCGGA
>PYHX02000494.1:10117964-10312016 GCA_004302925.2 Cochliomyia hominivorax
TTTGCTACAAAAAGAAAATTTTTGTTAAGTTTTCTTAATAAAAACATCTACATAATTTTCAGCACCCAAACAAAAGCAAAACTATTTCTATGGTCTGAAGGCCCAACAAGAGGTCAACAAAAAAATGAGGGGGCATAAACATATAAAAATATTGTCAAAATATAACACACAGTAATTTAGGCTAAAAAGTAATAAAAAAAGATACTTGCAAAAAAACACAGACAACCAAATACTAAATAGACAAAAAGTTAAATGCAAAAGAGGAGAAGAGGAAACGAAAATTTTATTCACGCTCTTGCAGTATTGGACCATAATTTTTTACCAAAATCATAAAAATATGAAAACCTAAAATAGCAAAATACTTAAAGAGGAGTTTATCAAAAAAAGTATATAAATTTAAGTTGATAATTAAGAAAGCCATAAAATCTAGATTGGCATCATATTCGATTCTGCTTCTTGGAAAAATAATATTTATTTCTTCGAATTCTTATTTGTAAGAAGATTTATCTTCAAGTATCTATTTGCAGCCTGTCAATAAATTTGTCTAACAAAATCACAATTTCCCTTTTTTGTTTTCAATTTTATGTCCATATTAAGAATCTTGTATAATCGCTCTTTCAGCATTACAATCAATAAACCTAAACTGACCCCAATTTCTTTACACCATAACACGAATTTAAAAAGAAATAACGTATCAAAATAAAAAGCGCCAAATAAAAATGTTTCGAAAACAGATTAAAAAAAATTTTGTCTAAATCTCCCCAATAAAACAAAACTGAAAGAAGAACTTAAAAAGAAGTCTTTTCATAAAAAAACTATTTCCAAGAAATTTATAAATAATTCCAACAAACTATAAAAAATGCAATCCGCAATTCCCTATAACATCACCAACAAGAATTACAACAACAATGTTATAAAAATGTGTGAGATTTCTTCCAGATTTTTTACGAAAAACTCAAACTTTTTAATACTTAAATTTTTTTTCCACATTAAATATCCAAAGTTTGCAGTCAGCAAAAACCATAGAAAATTCAGTTAACAAAATCGTTAAAAATGGTGATAACTAAGTTTTAAGCATGAATGTGTAAGTGTGTGTTAACAGATACATACATAAATCATTATATAGCATAAGTATTGGTATAACGTAAGGGAAGAATCAAAAGTATATAAAAAGAGAAGACTTTTTATAATATTCAGTTTTTATGATAAAGAATTGAAAAAAAGGGCTAAATATTTCAATGAAAACTGGTATAAATTTTCAACTATAAACTGGACTATAAATTAAGGTGTCTAAACTGCCCAGGTGATATATTAAAATAAAGCGTCAAGTTAGATTTAATTCAAATAACAGATTCAAATAAAGTTTACACTAAAGACTTGTTTATGGACATAATTAAACTACAATAAAAAGAAGACTAAACTAAATTTAATTTATAAAATATATTTTATAGACCAGCTGGTTATCTCGTCTATAGAGTAGCTGGTTGCCTATTCTATAAGATTGTTTGTAACATGTAGGGTTTTAACGTTCTACATATCGATGTGAAGTAGACATTTTTTCAATTATAAGAAGAAAAAATTCCTGCAGGAATTGATGACGAAATCTATGATCCATATTATTTTTTACAAATCCAGTTTTCAGAGCACAATTACTGGTAAATATTGCATTTGCAATTGACCATTTGAATTGTTCAATGGAGTTAATGATCGGTGGGTGAATAAATTTTTCCCCGGAACAACAATCATGTCCATTTTTATTCATTACACAACAAATGCAAACAAATTTACTTTTACATTATTTTTTTTGCATTCTGGTGTATTTAAATCTAAAAATCATTTCAATTTATTTTGTCATTTTATTTTAAATATATACTCTCCTATATACGTACAATATATAAATAAATGTATATGTATAGAGATGTATAGTGTATTTTTTATACCCTACACTGCCGTGGGTGGTTGGTGTATTATGCACAAATTTGTAAGTAAACCGTTCAACTCAGAACCACTTTCTAAGCCGATTTAACGATGTACGTCCGTTCACCTGGCAGGCTGGCTGTCTATGTAAACTTGATGAATCTTGGCACATAGGATTATTTTGGCCCATGTGATGATGCTGGTTATGATGGGTCAATTATTTCGCTTAGCCTCCATATAAATGTCCTTCCCGAAATGGATCATAAAAGTTGTGAATAAAAAAATATTTTAAATGATATGCCAAATTATACAATCAGATCGAAAACACCATACACATTGTAAAGGACAGTTATGAAAAATTTATGAACGACCTTCGTATAATTTCCTTTCTGATTTTTGTAATAATATCGGAGCTAGAAGAAATGATTGGCCGACCCTCATATAATTTTTAACATCAATTTTAGTTTGTATTTATCTTAATTTAACCAGCTGTTATTAAAAACCAACGTAGGAAGGAGCTTGTTTGGAACCTTTGAGAAGTAATGGACTGTGCCTCACATAATTCAGTACATCTATTTAGAATAGCATAAAACATATTACTGTTGAATTTTGTTGAAATCGTTTTATATTTAGGACTTCTATGACTTTAAAATCCCATTCCGAGTAAACGTATGGGAGCTGCCTCAAATATTGAACCGAATATGACCAATTCAAAAATATCAATTTATATTATTAAAAATTGCATTCTGTAGAGTGTTTAAAACTTTTACATGGTCAGCCAGTCGGACAGATAGACTGACGGATCGTTTAATCGAATAATGTATGTTACAAATATCGGCACAAACGCTTAATACTCCAACCACATACTGTGCTGTAAGGAATAATAATTAAAAATCCTTCATAAATATTGGTACCATAAATATATTGCACTATTAAGTACAGATTAGAAAATATATTTATACGAGGGGTAGTTCATAAATTTGTTTGCAGTTACTATTACTAACCAATAATGTTGTGTAGGGTATTAATTGGTCGGTCTTGACCTTCTCTAACTTTTACATGTTTCTGTTGAAATATTTTATTTATTGCTTTGTATGAGAGTTGTTAAGTTTTTTTCTATGAAAATGTTATTCACTTCATTTTTTTTTTGTGTTTCGGGAGAAAAAATTGGAAATCAAACGAAGTTGCAATTTTTTTGCACCATTAAATTTGAATATGTTGTTAATTCTTGGGGTTCCATTTGAATTTTGTTGTGTGTAGCAACAAATTTTTAAGTTTTTGTTATTGTTATTGTTCTGCTTTAAATTATTGGGGTTTTGACTATAAAATTGAATAAAATATATAAAGACAAATATAGATTTTCTACTAAATAAATTTAACAATTGTTTGACTGAGTGAGTGTGTGAGTGAATGAATGAAAAATATTTATCCATATAATTGAACTATATTTTTATGTATGTTTATTTAATTGAATGAAAAAAGGGAGAGAAATAGAAAAAAAGTGAACTGAACAGACAAATGTTAAGTAATAACAATATTTTCACATTAATCCTGAAAAAAATATACATATTTGTTGAGATATAGCAAAAATAGGTATTTGAAATTCATGTAAAGTGAAATGGTTTCAATTTGGGTCTTTAGCAAGAATTGAGGATAATAAAATTAACATGTAACAAATAGAATGTTAAATCTTGAAAAATATATTATATATAAAAATCAATGTAAGTTTTTTATAATGTATGTATTTTTATTTGTAACTCATAGAGGACTAAACGACAAGACCGATTTTCAACTACTGGGAAAAATTACTTCACTGAGAAAAAAGGCCGGATAGGATCAGGTACAAATCAAATATTAATTTTCAAATATTTAAAGAATTATTGAAGAAATTTGGTACTACTCGCGTTCACAAGTAACTACCACTTGACAAAATATAGGAAAGGAGATACCCTACAATGCCAATTTTAATTTTCGAATACGTAAAGAACTATTGAAGTGAGAATTTTAAAATTGGTTCCAATAACTTTCTCAAGGAACCGTTAAGTGGAATCCCTCATAAAAAGCCAATTTTTAATTTTTAAATATGAAAATAATATTAAAGAAGGAACAGTTTATGGACCAAATCTAGGACAAAGCAAAATATTAATTATCTTCTAGCCAGGATAACATTGAAATGGTTTTAATTTCAATTGCTTTCGCAAAGAACACTTGTAACTAATTATGTTTGTTTCTAAGCTTGCATTAGCTTTAACTTTTCGTACCATATAGTCCGAGCACTGAGCTAACGCGCTGCCTCTACTACCGTATGTGCTGGTACCTCTTTTGAAAATGCTCTCGTTTCTACTTAGAACAGGTTTTTTCATCAACTGACAAGTTCTCCCGTATTGTTTAATAACATTTGAAACAGTTTAACGGTAGAGTTTTGAATGATTGGCCAACTTGCTTTCGCAAGTTGACTTTCGTTTAAAATATTTAATATTTATTTACGCTCTTTTTTTGAGGTACTCACTTTAATGGGATTGATAATTTATTCATTTGTTTGACATAAAAACATAATACTGACATGTTTTATAAAGGTAACTTAATCAAAAAACACAAGTAAGAATGTTATAGTCGGTCAAGACGGACTTTGAAATACACTACACAACAATGTTGGTAACTATGAAGAAGTTATAATTATTGTGAAACTAACTTTTATGTGAAATGTCTGCGGTTTAAAAATTAAATTTTTTGGGGGTTAAATGGGAGTTACAAGAAATTATGGAAGGGGCTTGTATGAGACCTCTGAGAAGCTATGTATCGATTTACTATTATAAGACTCATTTCTGTCAAATTTCATTAAAATCGCTTTATTCTTAGACTTTTATGAGGAAAGAGCTTCATTTGGGGCGGACATTTTTATGGGAGGTACCTAAACAGTTTTTTTGGTATTTAACCTATAGTTTTGAATGGAGGAATGTTTTTTTATGGCGTAATTATAGGGACTCAGAGTGAGTAAAATTACGAATTTTTCATTATGCAAAATGCTTTAATTTAAATTTTGGATTGAAAAATCCTGAAGGACTATATTCAGACCTTCACGTATTTGACCATTTTTAATCAAAATGTTGAATTAACCTGTATATTCTAAAACTTCAAAGCCTGAATTTTAAATCAGAATAAAGTTTTGCGAACCTTTAAGTATTAAGAATTGTTTGGTTTTAGCTTTTTCCAGACCTCCTCCTAAATGTGGACTCTATTGGCCAAAACCTTTAATAATTAAATTTTGATATTTTTTTCCATAAATGTGGCAATATTTATCGTCTGATAAAAATCTATATTATGAACTGTATGAACTGTAAATGAGCTAAGTAAACTTGTTCGCGGGATGCCCTTTTATAAAAAAATTTTAAGTTCTCCGATAATTCACATTAAATGACAAAATGATCAAGATTTTTCTTTACAAATTTTAAATTTTATCATTCTAGTTTTCATAGGCTCCATAGCCTCATGTAAGAAGTTTATAACATGACTAAAAATCCAACCTAAACTGTGCTTGCTCTACTCTTACATTTATTAACAGTTATTGTTATTGATCACTTCTGAGGTTCGATGGCATAAAATCTGTATGTCAATTCGACTAGCTAATAGTCTATTTAATAGTCACTAGCAAAATTAATAGTCTATTTAATAGACTAGCTAATAGTCTATTTAATAGACTACATTAAACTAATAGTCTATTTGTAGACTAGCTAATAGTCTATTTTAAATACCTACTAGCTAATAGTCTATTTAATAGACTAGCTAATAGTCTATTTAATAGACTAGCTAATAGTCTATTTAATAGACTAGCTAATAGTCTATTAATAGACTAGCTAATAGTCTATTAATAGACTAGCTAATAGTCTATTTAATAGACTAGCTAATAGTCTATTTAATAGACTAGCTAATAGTCTATTTAATAGACTAGCTAATAGTCTATTTAATAGACTAGCTAATAGTCTATTTAATAGACTAGCTAATAGTCTATTTAATAGACTAGCTAATAGTCTATTTAATAGACTAGCTAATAGTCTATTTAATAGACTAGCTAATAGTCTATTTAATAGACTAGCTAATAGTCTATTTAATAGACTAGCTAATAGTCTATTTAATAGACTAGCTAATAGTCTATTTAATAGACTAGCTAATAGTCTATTTAATAGACTAGCTAATAGTCTATTTAATAGACTAGCTAATAGTCTATTAATAGACTAGCTAATATCTATTTAATAGACTAGCTAATAGTCTATTTAATAGACTAGCTAATAGTCTATTTAATAGACTAGCTAATAGTCTATTTAATAGACTAGCTAATAGTCTATTTAATAGACTAGCTAATAGTCTATTTAATAGACTAGCTAATAGTCTATTTAATAGACTAGCTAATAGTCTATTTAATAGACTAGCTAATAGTCTATTTAATAGACTAGCTAATAGTCTATTTAATAGACTAGCTATAGTTATTTAATAACGACACTTTCATATATTTAATAGAAAGCTACACTAGATAGCTATTCCTATAAGTTCACGACTAAGAATAGTCTATAATAACTAAAAAATATTCTATTTAAGACTTAAATCTCATTTTAATAGTATTTCCTATAGATAGTATTCAAGTTTAGACTAGCTATTTTTTGAAGAAGATCGGATTCTATTTAATAGCTTATTCTATTTTAGACTAGCTTGAGATATACGCTGTATTAGTCTATTGGAATATGACTAGTATTCCTATTTAATTAAGACTATGTTTATTTTTTAGATAGTTATAAAAGTTTAAATAAATTACATTATTTCTAACTTAGATAGATAGCTAAGTCTATTTAATAACTAGCTTGAGTTTATTTTGAAATGAAAATATGTATACTTCTAACTGAACATTTCTTATTAGCAGCTTCAATTATTTTAATCGATTATTTAGACCAACATTTTTAGATTTTACCCCCTGATAGTAGTGTAGGGTAAAATGGGTATAACTAAATAAAAAAGGCACTTAAGATCAAAATAAATAAAAATTGGTATAAAAATATATTTTTGTTTGAAAACTACATAGAACAACAACTATTAGGGTGGTTCCGAAAAAATACATGTCTATTTTATTTGTTACTGAGTACTAATTTTAATAAAAAACTGGAAAGAAAATTGACAAATATTAAAAATATAAATATTAAATGCCAACGTATTATGAACTTCGTATAATTTATTTTCCATTTTATATTCTACACCATCATGAGTAGTTGGGGAATTATGGTTTGTGCAAATGTTAGTTAATTTTACCATCAATATCGTTTGACTCAGACTCACATCTTGAGTCGATTTAACCATGCCCGTCCTGCTGGTTGTCCTTGTATAGCTTTTTCGCAAAGTACAGGTCGCAGTTTTGAAGATATCTTAATAATGAACTATTCGGCCAAGGACGATTGTTATTGAAATTGTTTACGATGGGTCCATTATTTCATATAGGTCACATACTAAAATAGTATTCTAGTTTTCTTTATAATATTCTAAAACTATGTGCCAAATTATACGAGAATGGATCTATTATTTCTCATAGATTCCATACAACCACCCTTCCAAATATCACTTTGAGACACATAAATTATGTGGAAGGAAAAAACCTTCTTAAATCCATTTTAACATTACATAAATGTTAATAACATTATAATCTATAACATAAATAAGCATTAATAAGAAAAGCAAATTATACGATGGCCGTTCACAAATTTTTCGGATTTGTTATTTACAACGAACATTTTTTTTGAATTTGTTAGAATCGTATTATATTTTCTACTTTTATGTGCATGGGACCGCCACTCTGGGAGGATATTTATCAATGAGGTCCATCATTGGACCAAAACTTTAAATAATAAATATTTTTTTGAGTCATCCTAATACATAAGAGCTTAGAACATGTAAACAGAGGAAGTACATAGAGATTTTTAAATATACTGTAATGTAATAAATACACGTGTATACTATATGAATGCATATATATACACGCTTGTGGTCGAAAAATTTTATTGATCTGTTTTAAAGAACATTTAAAAATACAAGTATTTTTTTAACAAAGAATACAAATTTTGTAAGGTATTGATGAGAAAGAAAAGCAAAATGAACTTAAATTTAATAAAAAGAATAAGTTAATGAATTATTTCCTGTAAGATGAATTTTTTCAAAGAAACTTTTAATATGTTATGGTCATATTGGTAATTTCTTAAATTTTTAGATGCACAAACAACAAATTCTAAATTGATTATACCATATAAACGGACACTAGATATATCTGAGTCTATGATTTGTGCTTGTTATGATACTCATAAGTTTTATTTAAAATTTTATTTTCAGAAATGTTAATTATATGGATCTATAGGAAAATATCGACAGATTTTCGAAGGGCAGATCCTCTGGATATTTAAAAATATTTTCATTCTTAAAATTTTATTAAGACAGTTCTGTATTAAGGAATTTCTTTATCTTAAAACTTACTTCGGGGGAACATCCGTATTGGAGCTACTTAAAATATTAGACCGATGATACCAACTTCAGTAGGTTTCTCCTTGACTCAATAACCTACATATTTCGTAGGCAGTTATACAACTAATTGTGCCAAATTTCAAAAGGAAAATAAGCTATAAATAAGGAAAATTTAATTATATTTTTAAATCTCTTTTAATATTCTTATTTTTTCGCTTTAATTTTTAATTTCCTATGATAGTGTCGTATAGTGCACCAGTTATAAGTTTGTATTGTATATGTATATTTGTGATATAAATTTCCAAATTTTCAAATACTAGCCTTTAATCGGTATGCTTTACCGCGCATTAGTTCTCCTCAGTCCAAGATTTTGAAGGAAATTTTACAAATCACGACGTGTATTAAACAAATTTCATGCAACAGGAAGTTTGTCAAATTCCCTTACTTTGTCTGTTCTAATTATTTGCATTGAGAACCGATCCCTGAGAAAGTTATTGAGACCAAATTTGAGAACTCTCGCTGTTGTAGTTCTTTAGGTATTCGATAATTATTTTCTTTGTTTGGGGGTACAATTCTCTCTGGTCTCGTCCATCCTAAATTCTCTCTTGTAAAACAGATGTAAGAAAAAATTATGAGAACCAAATTTGAGAGCTCTCACTGCTTTAGTTCCTTAGATAATCGATAATTAATATATGCTTTGTATGTGGGTAGTCCCTCCTGGTCCTATCCACTCTACATTTTGTTCACTAAAACAGTTCCTTGAGAAAGATATTAAGAGCAAACTTGAGAACTCTCGCTGTTATGGTTCTTTAGATAATCGATCATTTATATTTTCTTTGCATGTAAGATAATCCTCTTCCAGATCCGTCCTATAGGAATTTGTAATAGATTATGTTATTTTCGAACACATTTGAATCCTACTGTGAAAATTTCAATCAAACACAGATTAAATTTTTATATATAGAAAGATAAATTTACCTTTACATATATGTATAACATTACCTTATGTAAGGCAGTTGTAATAAGTGAAAAAGTAACGTTCATTAAGCAAACAACTTAAAAAATAAAATTTTAAAAATAACAAACTAATAAAAATACAAACTTTTTAAAGTTGGTTTGCCACACAAACCATGTGAATAAATGTATGTACGTTTTTATATATTTTAAAATATATACAAACATTACAAATGGAACATTTTGAAAAGGCCTTAATAATTGAGTTTCTATAGCAAAGTAACTCGATGTTAAGCCTTATGATATATCAGAAACAACATTAATGTGGTATATTTTGAACATAAATCATAAAGTAATTGTCTTCACATAACGCCCTATAACTTTATAAATTGTTCGCATGCGGATCGGATGTAGTATAATTTGAGGAATGTATGTTTCATCATAATTTTTTTCCAATAATCTTGCTCTCTAACTTACTCATCTATATTTATCATAAAAAGATATCGATGTCTAGATCACTATTTATGAGTCAAAATCAATCCGATTTGGTTGACTATACCACATTTTCATATAATAATGTTATTCATGTTTTTTGAAATGTGCGATATATGAAAGTTATGGTATCGAAAGCATTTAAAAGTGATAATTTTTTTTAGAAAATTTTAATTTACCTCTTGATAATAGCAGCAGTTATTATTATGTAACTTAAAAGGCCATTTAGTGGGCCTTATATTACCTTTACCTAGTCCAAATTTAGTTTATATATTTTTTTCTTTATTGGTTTTAGTTTTAAAGTACTGTTTTTTATTTTCCTTTAAGGCTCTATATTACTACAAAAATACATTAAGAGCATATTTTATATAATTTAACAGTTACTTTATATATAGTTAGAAGTTTTATTTAAATGGATAAAAATTGTTTCTTTATGAAAGAAAAATATTTTCGAAAATTTTAAAGAGCTAAAGTATCTTTAAATAAAATATAAAATTTATGATAATTTTATATAAATTTTTTTGTTGAATCTATCAAATAAGTCTATTATATTCTGAAGTCATGCTCTATTAATATGTTTGTACAATTAAATATTTGATTATTTTTAACATTTTAAATAAAATAAATTTGTTAAAAATTTTAAATGAATTTATTATTAAATTCCTGATGGCCTTAGTTTGACCATATTATTGTGGCTTTAATTCCTTTTGTTTTAATAACAAAAATAATAATTAATACAATATTAAATACAAGTATTTAAATGTTGTCATTTATCAAATAATTTATTGTTACTAATAGTTTCCGACATATGTCAGACAAATATGACTCTATAAATCAGGGATGGGCATTGTCCTTGAAAAATAAAATTAAGTAAAAAAATGATTTTTAGTAATTTAAATTTGCTATGTAAAGGAAGTACCCATGCCCTGGTCCTGTCCGTCCTTCGATTTATCCACTAAAATAAGTAATTGGCACTAAATTTGAGAACTTTCGAGGTTCTTAAAATATTTGATAACCAATATTTCCTAATAAAGGAGTTCCTTGAAAAAATTCTTGGGAGAAAATCTGGGATCTCTTGCAGTTATAACTCTTTAGATATTCTTTTATGAATATTTTTTGTATGAAGGTTACATCTCCCCTGGTCCTATTTTTAAATATATATTTTACCAGAAGTTAAAATTTTTACCGAAAGTTAGGATTTTACGGAAATAGATAATCTACCGGAAATTCAAACATCAGCCGAAGTTAAATATTTTATCGTTAACAAATATTCTACCGGAAATTTAAAAAAAGAAAATTTAAAATTTTATCAGAAACTGATATTTTACCGGAAATTAAAAATTAGCAAAAGTTTTAAAATTTTTTACCGAATATTTTACTTTTTCCAGAAATTCCATTTTCTACCGGAAGTAGCGGAAATTAAAATTTATAACGGAAGTCAATTTAAATTACCGGAAATCGGAAGCTACAATTTTTAACAGAAGTAAAAATGTATACCGGAAATTTATATATTTCCGGAAGTTGACATTTTATCCGGAAGTACAGATTTGTAGCGGAAACAAAAATGTAGATATTTTACCTCAAGTTAACATTTTTACCGAAAGTTAGGATTTTATGGAAATATATAATCTATCAGAAGTTAAATATTTTATTGTACAGATATTCTCCTAAAAATTTAAATATAAAAGAAGGATTAAAATGTTATTGGAAACAGATATTTTACCGGAAATTAGATATTAGCAAAAGTTTTGAGTTTTTTTACCGGATATTTTTAATTTTTCCAGAAATTCTATTTCCTACCGGAAGTATACTAAATTTCAGCGGAAATTAAAATTTATACCGGAAATCGATTTAAATCACCAGAAATCGAAAGCTTGTATTTTTACCAGAAGTAAAAATTTATATTTTTCCGGAAGTTAACATTTTTACCGGTAGTGCAGATTTGTATTTAAGAAATTTAAGTATTTTTCGGAGGATGAAATGAAATATACAATTTTAACTTACAGGAAATTCAAAATTTAAATTTTAGTGATAATTATATTTCTATTTACAATTTATTGCTTGCCGGAAATCTAAAAATAAAGATATATTAACTATATCATTCCATGAATAATACTAAGATGGATCCCATAAAAACATATACTCTTGCATTAAATCTATATTGGCTACGTCTGCCTCTTGGAGATATATAAAACGCTAACAATAATTAATAAATTTTTCCCCATTGTCTGCTGTGGTCTTAAGTAGTTTGCTTTTTAAATCCAGCTATATTGGTCTATTAGGAAGGAAGTTATAAACCGATATTTGAGGCAGGATGTAATTTTTGTAGAAAAACTTTTCTAAGATTTCCAACAAAAATTTACATAATTGAAACAGATTTTAATCACAATGTACAGTTATACGCTCAAAAAAATATATATTAAATTTAAATCAATAGAATAAAAATTATAGGCCAAATTATACAAAAATCTTCAATTACGCGAACATTTGCATAACGATGTTGCCGCCATATTTTTCCAACACTGTTATACTCTTGTGTTAAGTTTGTTATACCTTGCACCACTACAAGTTACGATAGAGAGTATAAGGAGTTTATTTATTTGTATGTAATGCCACATCTAACGGAAGGATATGACCTTATATCTATCAGTCTGTGTATAAGAGGGATCATTTAAGTTTTACCGAATGTTATGATGAATGCAGTTTTATTATAACATTTATATACACATATATGTCATCATTTCCACAAATTATCAAAATGAAAAAAGTTATAGCCAGAATTATATGTATTAAATATAGTGTTGTTACTTCAGATACATTTGTTTGGAAAAGGTACTAAAAATTCGCTAAACACGAATCATGCATTTTTAGTTGGTTTATTTTTTAATTAATTTCACAATTATAAAATTATTGACAGACAAACAATAATATTAAACAAGAGTCAATTTGTCATTATCAACACATATATACATACCTGCTTAATTAATTTGTAAATATTTATTTACCAATTAAATTTTCACGCATAAATGCAACATATTTTCAACTGCCTTTAGTGAGTTAAAGGGAATTGTTATTTTCACGATACGTTCCCTTTTTGAGTGTTCCATTGATAGATTTAGTACCATTTTGACAAGATGAAACTATTTCTATTATGATAAAATTGGGGGTTATAGTTTTTTAAAATTTAAAATTATATGTAGGCCATGAAATGGGTTGATATTCATAGCACAGTGGTTCTGACATGCTTTTCTTTAGTTAAAATGGTAAAATATTTTAGCAGATGGAGGTATTTTCGATCAGATGATAGTCATTCTATTACCTATATAATAGTATAATTATAGAGTAGTCAAAAGCTAGTTTAACCGTACTATAGCCGAGTGTAAGCGTAAGTAACAGTTACAATAGAGTGAAGATATTAGTCCGACTATAGAGTAGGTCGGAGAATTTTTTTCAGTAGATATTAGTTGAACTATAATTAAAAAAAATAGTCGGATTATTTTCTAGGCAAATGTTGAGCTTAAGGCTAAATAATAGTCGAACTGTAGACATGAAAAGTTTGGAATATTGTTAAGTTTATATTATCGGACTATAGTATATGCACTAGATGGGCTACGGTATAGATATTATTCGAATTACAGTATAGACAATAGTTGCACAACAATCGGACTTAAGTCTATACAAAAATCTTCTAACTTGATAATTATTAGACTATTTACACAAAAAGAATTGAAATATATACAAATAAGGAATTGGAATCCAGACAAGGCAAATGTTAAAATGGACTTTGGACTAGTAGTTATTAGCCGGATTATAGTGAAGGTTTTGGTCAAACTGTAGTGTATATATTAATCAGACTGTAGACTCGACAATATTATCTATAGATTATATAATATTTTGACATAGTCTAGATATTAAGGAGTGAGATCGAATAATTTTTAACACACCTTTTTCATTTAAAATAATTTTTTTTTTTTGATAAAAAAATGGCGAAGCATTCAAAGTTCTGCCGTCAAACCGTTTCCAATGTTATTAAATGGTATTGGGAGAACTTGTCCGTTGATAGAAAACTTGATTCAGATAGATTGATGATCCATATGAATTTTTAAAGCTAAAAAGTAAAAGCATTTTTAAAAGAGTTCCCAAGATGTCGGGTAAGAAAGCACCTCGGTTAGCTCAGTGCTCAGGTTTAAAAATATGCAAAGGTCAAAATTCCTCATAGGATTGGTAAAATTTTAGAGGTCAAAAACAGATCACAAAAATTTAAATCAACTCAAATATTATTACTGTTTAATGTGTGACGAAACGTATTTTCTGAAAAATTTTTCGCAATTTCCTCGTCAAAATTTTATGTTAAAGATCCATGATGGAATGCTGAATAAAAGTTTAAGTTCCTAAGGAGGTCAAAATTTCATAAAAAGTTTTTGGCATGACAATCAATATGAAGATGCGACAAAGGGGTTCTAAAAATACCTTAAGTTACATCAAGAAATGTTTACAAAAACTTCATAAGTGTCGACTTAATTTTGTGCTGACTTAGAATCCTCTCATTCACTCTAATTTCAGTTACGAGTTAGAATATAGTGTAGACATTAATCTCACAATGGAGTAAACGGTGTATTTGAGTAATAGTCTAGACAATAGCCGAATTATAGACTAGATAATAATCGAATTATAGTGTAGACAAAGTATGGAAGAAAATCAGACTAGACTTCAGTCAATTGTCAGACAACAATTGGAATGTGGTCTTGATTGTGTTCTAGCCAATAGTTAAACCATATTTAAGAATTTTTTGCGAATATAGGATAGACATTAGGCGGACTATAGTCTAGATATTAAGCGACCTATAGTCTGAAAAGTGACTATAATTTAGTCTGAGAAGTGACTTTAATTTAGACTATAATATAGAGCCATTAGTTCTGCTAAGAAGTAGACATAAGTCGGTCTATAGGCCAGATATGATAGAGACTGACTTCAGACAAGAAGATAATGGTATTAGTTGTATTTATACATGAAAATAATCGCATCTGATATTTTCCTTTTAATTTTCACACTGTGTTTCCGCTTGTTTTTATAGCGATTTTATTAAAAATAAATCAATTAAATCATACCATTAAACATAAACAATCAATTTATATATAATTTTTTTTAATTCACATCAATTTTTTGTTGTGTTTGGATGAATGATTTTTATTTAACGTTATTTTATTTTATTTTATACTAGAAAGGAAGATATGAAAGGATAAATACTGCCATTGAAATTGTTGTTGTCGTCATCATGGCTGAATAAGTTTTTATCATTTTTGATTTGCAATAAGTTGTGATTGCAATTTGATTGTCATTTTTATATGATAAATGTGAGTTGTTATTTATTGAGATAGATAAAATCGCACAACGTTTTAAAGAGTGAAACTTAACGACAAGGGGGTGGGGTGGAGAGAAGAGAGAGAGAGGATTCTGACAAGCTAACGTTGTAATAAAATAAATTATACAAAACATAATATGAATGTGTGAGTTTGTTATTTTTTTCTTTGTATTGAAAAGGATATCGTATGCATGAGTGTGTTGAAAGGGAACTGCGTTTTAATGAACTGAAGCTGTAAATGTGTGGGTGCGTTTCATGTTTTATTTTAATTTTATATACAAATCATGGATCAATGCACCTGTATCCCCAAGTGACAGACAATTACACTTATAGTCAATCATATGTTGGTATTTAACAATATGCTTTTATAGATTTAAATATTTTCAAAAAGCTTTTATTAAAATTTATTCATCACATCACCTTTAGAGTGCTTAGTGGCAGTTCAAAAATTATGAAAATTTAATTTTGAGTTTTAATAAATTGACAATTAAATTGCTAAAGTAATAAATAAATTTGTATTCAATTTTAATAATTTGAGTCCAGTCATGAAAATAACATAAAAATGTCATCTTATTATAAATTCAGTTAACAAAACTTTTCTAATTTTCTTGTCCTTAAAGATTTTTTATTGTTAGAGCTAAACTTTATATACCCTCCACCACCGATAGTGGTGAAGAGGGTATATTAAATATGTTATTAATTTGTAACGATAAGAAGGAATCATGTCAGACCAGTCTGTCCGTCTTTCTGTTGTTGGCGCGCCCACTTCCACAATAATTGACAGAGCTCAATGAAATTCCGCCCGATTATTTGTTATAGTCCTTAGAAGTTTCCAATTTCATTCATTCAACGAAATCGGTTCAGTATATCAAAAAATATAGACCGATATCTGAGGCAATCTCTAAATTAAGTGTTGTATTTATATTTTATATACGTTTGTAAGTGTAGGCGTTAGTGCGTATCTAACGCATTTAATTCATACACATTTATGGTAGAGGATATTGAAGATTCGGTGTAGCCGAATATATCATTCTTACTTGTTTTTTATTGTTGTTAATAATTTTAAGCAACAAAACAAATTGTTTTCCTTCACCAACTAAATCAGTTCAAGTACTTCACACCATAAAAAAGGAGCAAGAGAATTTTTTTCAACTTTTTTTGAAAAGATTTTATTTGATTTTATTCTTTCACCCTTTATTTTTTATATTTTTGTCTTTATGCTCTTGTTTCTTGTCCTTTTACACCTTCCCTTTGCTGGGGGAATAACTTTAGTATTTCGAGACAACTTAATGGAAAGTGAAATTAGATTATTTACATTTTGTTTTCTACAGAAAATTGTTGAAGAAATGCAAATAAGATTTTCTATTTCTCTTACAAAATATTGATTTAAATAATGGAATCGCAAATAATGTTTAAATAAATCTAAACTGAATTTGTAATTTAATTGGAAAATAGGAAAAAAACTCAAAAAGGAACAAAAGTTCGGAAAGTAAATCATAAACAAATTATGCCCAATAAACAGTTTTTAATTCTAAACTAGAAAAAAATATTATAAATTAGACAATATTTGGATACCAACTTTAAAGAGTATAAAATGACATATAAATTATTTATAATAATTTCTTTAGAATTTAGACAAAACTCTAACAATGGACAACTTAACATATTAAAATCCAACCAGTTATAGTAGCAGGTTATAACTTTAGTTATCTGGGGTTTATATAGTCAAACTCACTTGGTTTTTATTATGTCTTAATTAAGTTATATTTCAGACTTTAGTTCAGATTCTAGTACAGTTTCTCGTTCAGGTTCTAGTTCACTTTATTGCTAAATTCCTCTGCAGGCTTCAGTTAACATTTCAATTCAGGTTTAAGATCAAGTTCTAGTTCAGTATCCAGTTCAGTTTCTAGCTAAGGTTACAGTTCATGTTTATTAAGTTTAAGGTTCTAGTTCAGGTTCTGGTTGTGGTTTAGGTTGAATTTCAATTTCTAGTTGTATTGTAATCTAGGTACGTGTTCTAATTCAATTCTAGTAAAGTTCCAGTACAATTCTAGTTTAGTTTTAGTTAAGTTCTAGTTCAATTCTAGTTCCATTCTAGTCCAATTCTAGTTCTGTTCTAATTCAGCTATAGTTCAATTCAATTTCAATTCTAATTCTAGTTCTAGCTCAGTTCTAGTTCTGTTTCAGTTCAGTTCTAGTTCATTTCTAGTTCAGTTCAAGTTCAGTTCTAGTTCAGTTCTAGTTCGGTTCTAGTTCAGTTCTTATTTTTTTAGATTTCGAAAATATACTGTTGTCTAAATTTGTTTATAAAATTTCAATATTCCAAATATAATATTTACTTTTTTGTTAATTCTGCAACATTAGTATTTATTTATTAAAGCAATTATTTTATTTACTAAACTAATTATTTTATGTAAAAAGTAAAAACCACATAAATTAGACAAAAAAGTGCTACAAATCATAATTAACTGTTATCTTATATAATGAATTAAAAAAATCGATTATTTATGACTAAAAAATATGCCTATCGGCAAAATGTATTTCAACAATTTTTTTAATTATTTATTTAAAAATAAATACAAAAACAAATACAACTGATTTCAGTTAAATATTTGAATTTTTTTTGCATTTATTACTTTAATATAATTTATAGCATTAAAAAAGCTACTAATATATACATTTTTTTAAATAAATATGGTGTTTAGTGATTTTAATGTAATTTTTATTTGTATTTATTACAATTTTGTTTACATGTGTATATGTGTAAATATGTTATTTATTTATGTAAATTATATTTATTTTAATAATAATAAATTTATGATTATGTAGCACCGTATGTAGATTTTTCTCAGTAAATATTTTGCATACTTTTAAAATGGTGTGAATATGAATTTTGTGACTTGTCCCACTTTACTATTAATTATAGCGTTATGAATTATTTATTAAATATTTAGTTTATTTTTGGTATTTTAATATGTTTTCATTTAAATTGCAAATAAATAGTTACAATTTAATATGTTTGTTAATTAATAGTCTAATTATGGTATTACAAACTATAAACATATTTGCGATGAAGACTATCTAGAAACAAGTAAGTCGACTATGTTGAATCTCTAATACCCTCCCCCACAAATGCGTAAATACGTGATATTTTATACACTCACAAATTTTCACTTTACGAACACTTATCGAGTTATAAAAATGTAAAATACAGTTATACAATTAAAGATTATGGCAATTTTACGAGAATCTCCGCTTGAATTTAGAGGTTGTCTAAGGTATCGATCTATATCTCTTAATACACAGAAAGGATTTTGATGGTTTTAAATAGGACACTTCTCAGGATTATAAAAATGCTTAGGCCAACTTCATTGAGCTCTGAAAGGCAGACAAATTGATTCAGATTTTGATTTGATGCAAGTATACTTATCATTATGGGGTATGAGATGATCTCCTCTTAGCGTTACACATGGAATGACAAAGTAAAAATACCCTCTTCAGAATTTGTGGTGACGGAGGGTATCAAAAAAAACCCCTTACAAGTCAAGAGATGTTTAAAGGCGATATTTAATATCGGATATTATGCTACAAAAAATACATTTTTGGGTTGCATTATAACGTATTATGGGATAAATGTTTCGTGTTAACAGCTATTGAAATGGGATCAAACAAACACATGGAACCAATACCAAAAACAGTTAACAGTGATGAGATCAATCAACATAAATATTCAAAGCCATAATTATCCATCAAGACAATGGTCGTTTGCATCACAAGTCAAAGACCATTTGGCTTCAGTCGACTTATGTCTTAGACCAGTCCATTTAATTCACTTTTATTTTGAGAGATACAGAATAATTTAGTATTTACGCTTCATTTCAAAAGAAATTATCAGAAATTAATTTAATGGGACCAAATCGATTTCTGAGGAAATAATAATGTTGTCTTTGACCGAAATTTGAAATGCTAATGGGTGTTATTTGATATCTGGTCGGGTTTCTATCCCTCCAAAACCTGTCAATTCTGGATGTGTATATTTGAAAAAATTGCCAAAAGTTAAAAAAAAAATCAAAAAATTTTAGAGGCCAAAAACAATGTACGGAAATTTGAGTCAAGTTTCCTTAAAAAATATTCTTGCATCATAATGTATGACGGAACATGGCAGATTTTTTCCTGGTCAGAAATTGTATGTTGCTGATGCTCGAGGGAATGACAAAGAAATATCAAAATTTGAGTAGTACAAAGTCAAAATAATGTGAGTAGTACAACAACAATGTGTTATTTGTACCAAGAGAGGCAAATACTCCAAATTGCCCGAAGCTAAGGTCCGTAAAGAGAGAAGAAAAGAAAAGAACGAACTAGTGGTTCGAGCAAAGTGACAGAAAGCTGTGTAAAAACGTCAGGGGAAGGTTATCCGAAAAGGTTTCAAAATGTCATCACTAGTGATTAATACTACATATAAACCTTTTTTTAATTATAATAAAAATTTTAATCGATTAAAAAATTATAACTGTAACTAAAGTGGCTTAGTTTTTAAGAATTTTCCAAACTCACTCGTTATATAGTCGGTCTATACAATGATTCCAAGTGACCAGAGAGCTGTATTTCCATGAGACTCTCAAGCTGCATAGAACAATCGTTTCCTATTTTTATAAACCCGAAAGTCATCTTCAAATATTCGATTTGTTTGATTTGAAATATTCCATTTGATTATATCCTACACCACCAAAGTTGGTTGGACTCTTATGCGTTTGAGCTGATGTTTGTAACATGCAGAAAAAATGATGTTCATAAAAGTTCTAAATGCAAAGTGATTTTAACAAAATTTGGCACAAGTAAGTCTTATAATATTCTCAAAGGATGTGCCAAAATATGGGAGGGTACATTATTATAGGTCCATTATTTCTCATAAATCATAAAATCATTTTATACGAGGGTTGTTTAATAAATGTTCGTAGACACCATTTTTAACCGGCCAAGTGGTGTAGGCTTGACCGACTATACATTCTTACTTGTTTTAGTAACCAAAAAAAATTTAACTCATTTTTCAATAATTTAACCTTATTAAATGCTTTACTTCCATATAGTTGAAATAAACTATTTATTTCTTAACTGGAATGACTTTGCATTTCATATTTACATTAAATTAAACAAATATTTTTTCAAGCAGCTGGAATTTTTAATAAACTTCATTGTTTAAATCCTGTAGTCAACATATGCTATGTACTCAATATTTTGTATGTATAACTCCCATACAAATACATATATAATTCTTATATTCTTATATACATAATATGTAAATTGTATTTAAAATGACATGATAATAAAAAAAATCAGGTCTTTCATGAATAATTTACCAACAGGCTGCTCTAACAGCTACTTTTGATGGAAAAGTTGACAAGAAAAATATGTAAATCTTTTTGGACTTAAACCACTTTTGCCGTTTAACGGTAAGAAAAAGAAAAGAAATGTTGTTTTCCTAAGAACTAATTAGAGTTATACACTTATATTCATATTTATGTATACAGTCATATTTTTGTTATTTTTGTTGATTATATGTACATATGTGTGTGTTTTTTTAAACAAAATCATTTTTTATGTGAATATTTTTTATTTAATGTTTTCTAAGTAATGAATGACTGGCAAACAAGTTAAGTCAATGACCCCCGTTGACCTGATATACTTTAGAGAAGAAACAGGAAGAGGTTTTTGTTAAAGCTTGAAAACATTTAGTAACTTTTTATGATAATAGTTTTTTCATAGAACATATTTTTATAGCCTCCACTATTATAAAGGGGTTGAAAAGGAAATATATTAAATTTGTTATGCTGTATGCAACAGTTAGGAAAATAAGAGTTTAAAAATAATATGATCGGTTGTAGCGAATCTTTGCTACACCACAATACTTTACTGCATAGTATTTCCAAAATGGATTTTTATAACCTCCACCACTACAAGTAGTGAACAAGGTAGGAATCATTTCAGACCCTATAATCTGAGTCTATTTAGCTATGTCCGTCTGTATGTTTGTTTGATGTTAGCATGCCCACATCCATAATAATTGACAGAGCTCCATGAAATTGGGCCTAAGAATTCGTTGTAGTTCTAAGAAGTTTCCTATTTCAAACAAGCAATAGAAGTAAGATTTTGAGATATCTTGATGAAATTATATACATAATTTTATTTTAAGCCAAAGACAAAAACAATTGAAAGTTCACTTCCAAATGTCCTCCTGAAAAGGAGTTTCAAGCACATAAAACTCACATATATGAGCTATTTAAATTAAATTTACCACAAACATTATATATTAGTTCCAATTCATATATCAAGTTCTAAAATGACCGCAACTCCCATTTTCTCAAATCAATTTTAAGTGTTCAAATAAGTCTTAGTAATGTTATATTATTTGATGTCTCTATAATTTATATAATAAAAAAAGGTACTACATTTTGCGAGAATCGGTTGACAATTTCCTAAAGCGCCGTATAACTCCCTCTTTTCAAGTGAATTGCAGGTGTATATTTTTTGGTGAAATATTGCAGACTCTTTGATGATTGAAATTTTCTTTAATTCTTCAGTTTCATTAATATGTTGTTTTGACCTTATGGTATCGATTATCGGAAATCAAAAATGTCTATTTTCAAAATTTCGTTTTTAAAAAAAAATTAAATTTTTAAACTTGAGTCAATGTAAAAAAAATGTCTAAGTCTTGAAGGAAAATATATAAAAGATAATCTACCTATCTGACGGATCTCCTTTAGCTGATATAAAAATCTTCTGAGCTTAAAGCATAAGGCACCCTTCCTGGACAATAACTATATACCAATTTTGTTGAAAATCTTCACGATTAAATTTCTACCAGATTTTATTGCATGTTATTAATGTGATGAATATCGGTTTATATTTGGCTTTTGCTTTTATTTAAGGCGCTTCCGGGAAATGGGTTTTAAGTTTATAAGACCATAAAATTACAACTTATTTTTCTGATATTTGTAATCTTTTTTAACTGACTTCAATATCAAATTTGCCAATAAGTGGGCCATATTCGGTTATTACACTCCCTGAGTGGAGATTTTGGCTCAAAAGTTTTTTAATTGTCAGCAAAAAACTTTAAAATATGGGCCACTGACATATTTCGCTTTAGTTTCATTTTTTTGTGGAACCTTTTTCAACTCCCATGTAAGTGGTGTAGGGTATTTAAAATTCGGCACAGATGAACATCGTATACATACTTGATTTCTTTTTGTTTATTTTGTATCATTTTTATGATTTTTTTCTCTAAGTGAGTGTGTATGTGTTTTAGAAGGAGTGTTTAACATCCTTTAGAAAATGACATGGATGTTTAGTAGATTTAGACATTTAGAACAGAGATTTTATATTTATTTGTTGTTGTTGTTTTTGTTTTTATTTTTCGTATTCTAAAGGATATTTTTATTTTTCTGTTTATTACCCCAAAAACATTAATGTAATGCGTAACTAGTGGCGGTTAAAAGATGTGCCTTATGTGAAAAAGGACTTATGAGGAATTTTTTTATTTTGCATCTTTGTATTAAGTAAACAACTAACAAATATCGTAAACAAGAGCTGGATAATATGTTATGATTTCATAATAAATTAATATTAATTCCTCCCTGAAGATTTTGATAATAAAATACGTTGTTAACCTTTTAGCATAAATGGTTATTGAGACTTTTGCTGTCAGTATCTCTTATAGAAACCATAAATAAATATATTCTAAATAAGTTGCTAACAGACATATTTATTCATATACTAAATATTAACTGTTATAAACTACGTCGACATTTTTAGTCCTGCCTGCCTTGTCCATCATGTCTTTCTCTCATTCATAGATATTGCAATATGTGTAACATCTTGTCATATACTTATACATATGTAGAAATAAATCGGAGGGGAAACACTATTATAACGAAGGAGATAAAATGCCTATTATTTTTTATTATTTTCTCGTATACTGTGAAATCAGCCACTGTTTCTCTGAGACTTGCATTGACGACTATCAGTGGACATAGCGGTCTTGTCCTACACTACAAGTTCGTTCGATCATTTTTGCACAGCACTTTCGGTTGAATGAGAGGTTTCGGCTGGCTGTGTCGACACAATTACTATGATCTATTCTTAACATACAACAGTGTTGTCTGTTTGTTTTTAAACAACAACTTCGATTTAATGTCTTGATACAGCCTCCATGGTGATGGATGTTTTTGAATGCAAGTTCTTCCTTAAGAACAAGAAGTCTCTGAAACGGATCATTTTAACCTCTATTGAGGTCTAATTGTTTAAGTAAGAGGGGTACAAAAAAGGTGACTCTATATTCACATAGTTTGGTGTTACAAAGATGGGGGAAAGAACCTTTGAGGATTCATTTGGTCTGGATTCATTGGAAGCTCCTGATATAGTAGGATTTAAGTACATGTGATATTGGACTTGTTAATGTTACGGTTTTTATAAGTAAGTTCCGTGGTATAAACCTAAATTGCTGTGAGGAAATCCTACATCCGATGTACAGTTGAATTGAGACAAATGTTATCAACAGTGTGGCAGCAAATTGAATAGTTCGAATCCTATTTTCAGCATTTTCAAAAGAGCTCACAATACATCTGATAGAAAAGCAGATCTCTTTGGTACAAAGAGTTAAATCTAACGCAGGTTTAAAAAACATTCAAGGCTCAAAAAGACACAGACAAAAAGGCTGCTATTCGGCTGAAAATTTGGGTATTAAAATTTAATTTAAATTACATTTCTTAACAACACTATTACAAAAGGGCCTTTTGTCTTCATATACATACATACTGTTCCTATTCTTATGTATCTACCGAAAAGTGTTCGTAATATATATATATGAATAACTGTATTCAACAAATATTTGTGCGTATTATATGGATTTCAACTTGTTAGCATTCGACAAATATTTGTCATATAATAAAATATTACATATATAAGCATATCTAAGACGTGTTTATATAGTAAATATATACATGTATATGTGTGAGTATTACTGTTTACATAGAGTCCATTTTATATAAAAAGCAGAGAAAGAAAAATTGTAATAAAAATATTTTACATTTTCGTAACATTATCATTTATTTAGTTTTGGTAAAAAAGAGGACGTAATCCTTAAAGGAAATACGGAGTTAAGAAATTAATATTTAAATTTCAAAAAGGAATTTGTTAGTTAATTAATTGCTATTTCATTTTATCTGATTGATAAAAAAATATTAAAGTGTATGAGTGTTTGTTTCTGTAATTGTCTTGTACTTAATACGATTGTAAAAAATTACTCATACGCCTTCAAAAATGAATAAATCAATATAAATAAATAAATAAATAAATAAATAAATAAATAAATAAATAGATAAACAGACGATGCCTATTAAAATTGTCTATGATCGGTCCATTATTTCATTTCATAAATATTTCAAATGTTCCTTCTGAATGGGGATTTAGTCCATAAAATTCTTAAATATAAACGATTAATCTATTTTTCGAAAATAAGACTTATTATATTTAAAAACGATTAAGCAATTTAAATAAATGGATACCATACAACCTCCTTTTCAAATATCACTTGAAAATTTTAAAAATATTTAGTCACATCAAGATAAATATAAGCCAAAACCGCAGCGCGAAATTGTATGAGTTTCGGTCCATAGTGCATATAAATATAAAATAAATAAACAAATTTTTAGAAATAATTAAGTAACTCATGGACATAATTTTTAGAAATAATTATGTAACATTTAATATAATATATGTAATATAGTTTATTAATATTGGTTCATATTTTGATACAGCTCCCATATAACGCTCCTTTCCGTAAAACGGGTTTGGAGTTCGGCATAATGATTTTTCTAACTTTCTTTAACGTACATTATTAATATGAACAATTTCGGTCTATAATTTGCTATAGTTCTAATATCGGATCCTTTCCCGGAAAACAGTTTAGAGAATATGAAAATAGCAAATAATGAAAATTAAAATTCGACACAATTGTTTTTCGAACTTTCTTGAAAATATTTCATAAATTTGACCAATATCGGTCCATATTTTGTTAGCACCCATATAACACCCATTCCCGGGAAACGAGTTTGAACTTATAAAACACTTAAATAAAGCTCAATTCCATTGAAATTCTCTTATTTTCTCAACTATTTTAATTATTAATATGAGCAATCTCGGTCCATAGCTCCCATATAAGGACCCTTCCTGAAAACATTTTCTCCGTAATTGGTGCTTTAGCTAATGAATGAATAATAAGTTTAGTTAATATTAGTGGTAGATGATATTAAAAATTCGGCACAGCCCAATTTAGCATTCTTACTTGTTTTTTTATAAAAAAATGTCCGGCATACTTCCCCCTTTTAATACGTGGAATGCTTAATTTTGTGACTGTGGTCTATTGTTATGAATTAAAATCAGTTTAAGGACTAAATAAAATATTACTTTTTCTTGTTATTATGTTTTCACTCTAAATGTTATCTCTTGTATTCTGTAATAAATAATATTTAAATTATTAAATTGTTTCATACATTTAAAGTAAAAATATTATATTTTTCCTTTTTGGCCTTTGGCTGACTATATTGTTCTCTTTTTCTAAGTTTAAGGCTATTATTCTTAACATTTTCCTTTTGTTTTAAAAAATTTGCCTCATGCATGAGAGTTGGTTTTATGCGCTTTTTCCGGAGTTTTATATAAGTATTTTTATAACCACCACCACAAGTGGTGAAGTGATATAATAACTTTACCATTACGTGTGTAACGATAAGAAGGAATTATCTCAGTTCCCATAATGTGTTTATATTCTTGCATGTAATAGAAATCTGATTTGATTTAGATATTTCTGTCTCTCTTTTTATCTGTCTGTAGTTACATGCTCACGTCCATAATAATTGACAGAACTCCATGAAATTTGGTCAGAGTATTGGTTATAGTCCTGAGAATTTCCTTTATAAAACCAGCATAGACATTTCAGTATATAAAAAGATATAGATCGATATCTGAGGTAAATAGTCAAATTGAAATTAATATAAAGTTGTATATACTTCATTAACATTACAAAAATTAGCAAAATCGGTTCAGTAGAAAAAAGTTATAACCAAAAATATAACTAATTGTATGATTCATTAGGGGTTCCACTGATATATCTAATACGTTTGTAAGTGTATGTTTGAGTTTGTATATACGAAATATAATGTATTTATTTCACACGCATTTGTGGTAGAGGGCGTTGAAGATTCGACATAGCTGAATATAGCATTTTCACTTGTCTATTATTTTCATAAGCAAATAATATAATTTTCATTTAAAGGTTCATTGTTTCATCTTTTCTTTTTAGCCTCAACCTGAAAAATATTTACATGATTTTTTTTCTTTTGCCTTAAACCCCAGATTATGAAAAAAATGCAACTTCTTAAAAAAAATCTATGGAATATAAGAGTAAAATATCTATAGTTTGTCTTTTAGTTTTACATAAAATTCCTTTTGTCTATTTTATCTTCATTCAGAAGATGTATGTTCATATATTTTTAAAGGAAAGAATGAAAAGATAGAACAAATCAGAATATTACATGCCGCTTTACCGAATCATAAATACCTTCCAAGAGGTTGAGATGCGTCTAAAATAACTTCGTTATGTTTCGTACATATATTTAAGACGTATACTTATATATAAGTTTGTTTTAATTATAGCATGGGAATATTTAACGCTATAATTTTTTAACTGAACCGATTTTGATAATTTTTAGATTGGTAATAAAGTATATATGACTTAATATTAAAGCGAAATTTCATCATAATTTGTCGATTTATAATTAATAATTTTACGAAAGATTTATGCTAGAGTTTAATTGTTGCCTCAGATATCGGTCTTTATCTTTTAATAAACTAAATAGATTTTTCTGGTTTTAAATAGGTAATTTATCAGGACTATTGCAAATATTCAGGACAAATCATTGAGCTCTGTGAATTGATTTAGGACTATATAAACATAAAGTTGCATGCGAAAATTCCTTCTTAACATTGCACACGGAATGAAAAAGTTATTATACCCTCTTCTCCACTTGTAATGGTGGTGGGTATAAGAAAAACAAAAGAATGGAGAAATGAATGAATGAATGAATGAAAGATAACTTCAAACATATTTTTATAAAATTTCACATCATTTTTATCTTAAAAGTTTTAACATCCATATAACCTGGTGCAATTTATGCAGATGTTGAAAAATATTCCATGAAACAATAAGTGGCATTTCGTTACAGAAAACCAATTTCATTTCATATGGTTGACTCTTAAAGGCCACTTATTTAAAAGAGATTACACTAGAAAAACTGAAAAGAAAAAACAATTCAAAAAGCTTCATCAGTAAAAGGAAGTTATAACAGTAAGTAAGGATGATGTTAGAAACAAGATTGTGACATTGATTTTCATTTGTCAAGAGTTAGTAAAAAGTGAATGCTATTTAATGTTAAATAAAAATAAGCAAAAATACCCTCTATCACCAGTGCGTATGAAGTAAACACATTATGTTTCATATATACTCGTTAATGTACATTTACAAATAACACATGTAATATGTAAAAGCTTTTGTTGACACGGGAAAACTTAATGGGTCATGAGTTGGCTATGAATTTTTTCATCTGAATCGATTTTGACTATATTTAGTTCGATGAGGAAATTCTTATAGCATGAAATGTTTAAATCTATTAAAAAACTCCCTCCACCATCACAAATTAATTTTTTCGTGTCGTGTATAACATCAAGAAGGCATCCTCTCAGACCCCCCCGCAATAGGTATATATATTCTTGCATCAAATCAAAATCTGACTCGATTTAGCTATAACCGTCTGTCTGATGTAAATATTCTTATGCCTACAATAATTTTCCGAATAAAATTCAACAGCTTCCTTTTTTAAAACAAGTTATAACTGGTGATCAGCTAAAATGTTATAGACCGATATCTGAGACAACTTTAAAATTTCGAAAAAGGACTTTTCTAATCATTCAACAAAACTGGCTTTAAAAAAACTTCAACTATAACATGCAGTTTAACTATAACATACAGTTATATGTTCTTCATTATCATGCAAACAATCATCAGAATCGGATCAATATAAAAAGATTTATAGGCAGAAATATGCGAAATTGTGATACACCCCAAATAAGATAATTTACTGAAAATTGTCATATGCATTTATTTTAACGCAGTAATAAACCCAATAAACAAGATTGTTCTAGGACCATTATTTGACCTTGCTCCCATATAATGTCCCTTCCCAGAATATGGTTTATAGCTTATATAAAACTTAAATATGAACGAATTATTTAGAAATTTGATAGAATTAATTTTCAAGCAGTCTTAAATATGTGTTATAAATTTTATTAATATCGGTCTAGATTTTGATAAAGTTCTCATATCAAGCTCCTTCCCGGAAGAAAGCTTTTGAGCTTATTAAAATTGTAAATAAAATTGAAATTCAGCACACATGATTTTCTAAATATCTTTAATATATATTATTTATGAAAGATAGCGGTTGATATTTTGCTGTAGCTTCTATATAAGAGAACATTTTAGGTTTAGTGAAAATTTGAAATTTTAGTAAAAATTTGAAATTTTAGTAAAAATTTGAAATTTTAGTAAAAATTTAAAATTTTAGTAAAATTTTAAATTTTAGTAAAAATTTTAAATTTTAGTAAAAATTTTAAATTTTAGTAAAAATTTAAAATTTTAATAAAAATTTAAAATTTCAATAAACATTTAAAATTTTAATAAACATTTAAAATTTTAATAAAAATTTAAAATTTTAATAAAAATTTAAAATTTTAATAAAAATTTAAAATTTTAATAAAAATTTAAAATTTTAATAAAAATTTAAAATTTTAATAAAAATTTAAAATTTTAATAAAAATTTAAAATTTTAGTAAAAATTTGAAATTTTGGTGAAATTTTGAAATTTTAGCAAAAATTTGAAATTTTAGCAAAAATTTGAAATTTTGGTGAAATTTTGATATTTTAGTAAAATTTTTAAATTTTAGAAAAAATTTTAATTTTTAGTAAAAGTTTAAAATTTTAGTGAAATTAAGAATTTAAAAAATTTGAGTCAAGCCTTGAATAAGGTGAAATTTTGAATTTTGGATTAGAACTAAGCATTGTAAACTGTGAGATAGTAAAGATTAGGTTCGCTGTGTAGTGTAACAAATAAATAAATTTTGTTACAATTTGAAGATCTATTTGACATTGTGAAGGACATAGGAACTAAAATCATCTTCGTCCGTAGTAACTTCAAATTTATTCTTTATTTTAAAGTGCCAAAAGATCTCTTAAATGAATAGTTATTGTCCTTCAGTAATCACTAATGGAAAATTCCTTTCAAAGTCCTTTTAATCATAGTTATTGTAACAGAATAATAATAAAATATTATTTGATTTTAATGACCTTTTACGAAATTAATTAATCACTAATGAGAAGAATTCTTCATTTTTTTCATTATATTTTTATATTCTCCACCACCACAAATGGTGATGAGGGTACATTAATTTTGCCATTGCGTATGTAACACTTAGAAGTTATCATCTACGTATTTATAGTATTTATTTTTGTATCATATAAAAATTTGAGTCGATTTAGCTATGTCTGACAAACGGACAGACAGCGTGTTGTCCTAAGCAGTTTCTCTTTTAAACCTAATTTTCCGAAAAAGAACTTTTCTAATCTTTCAACAAAATGTAACTGGATTTGAACGATAATTTAAATCTAACACTTTTAACTAAATGCTTTCAATATATGTAATAAATTTTATGGATACTGCAATACTTGTGCTTCAAAAATGAACGACGGTAGGGCCAAGGGAAGGGGTATCCCCTATACAAATCAAATATTGATTATCGAATATCTAGAAATTTGGTCTTAATCACTTTCTTAATGATCTTTTTCACTAGAAAAATTGTAGGGCGGTAGAACCAAGGGTTATTCCCCATGCAAATCAAATATCTAAAAAACCAGAGCAGCGAGAATTTTTAAATTTGGTCCCAATCTCCTTTCTTCAAACACATCGCGATTTAAAAAAAAATATTTTGAAATATGGGAATGAGCAGAATTTTTGTACAGCAAAGCGCACCGGGTAAATCTAATAAAAAATAAAATAAAAGTATTTTTTTATTTTATTATTCATAACTTTCAGATAGATACATTCCTACTTTATAATACAGTCCATCCAAATTCTTTTATGTTCTGTTCTGTTCTGTTCTGCTCTGTTCTATTCAATTCAATTAATTTTTCTGCAGGTTATTTGTCTCCACAAATTGCTTCCGCATTCAAATATTTTTTCTGGTTGTTTTATCTTTTTTTTCAGTTCCCATATTACGAATTTCTCTGAATTCACACTGTACACATTTCCATTTTGTTTTCAATATAATGAATAGTTTTGTAAAAAGAAAAAAGAAAGGAAATTCTTTTATATGTAAAGAAATGTTTAGATAAATATTTATGAATTTCAGAATATGTTTGTATGTCACAGTGCTGTTTATTATTATTTTTTTTTCAATGTCAGATGAAAAGAATGTCATATAAACATTGAAAGGTGGAAAAGGTGACATCCAACAATGACCAACAAGAATGGAAGGTGGAGTTCTTTTGCTGTTCATATCGAAGTCTCTAAGATTAGAAAAAAATATATTTTTTATTTCTGATTATAATTTATCATTTATATGACAGTTAATAAAGTTCAAACACTATATTCTACAGTGGTTCTAAATTAGGAGTTCGAGCAGATGTATGTAGCGTACATAAAAAAATATTACTTCCACCTTTGGTGATAATATACAAATGGTGATGAGATTTTATATAGATGGAATAATTTAGGATCCCATAAAAATCCAACATTCTTGCATCAAATCAAGAACTGTGTCAATTGCGCCATATCTCTCCATCTATCTGTTGTTGGCTCGAGCACATTAATAATAAGTGACAGAGCTTTATAAAATTTGGTATATCTATTTTATGTTGTCCTAAGAAGTTTTCTATCTAAAATCAGAAAATGGGTTCAGTAGAAAAAAAAACGAAAATTTTAAACTGGTTGTAACTAAACAGTTTATTAATTTTTCATGTTATTCGGTAGGCTGATATTTTCTTTAGTGTAAAACGGTATGCAATACAATTTTTGGATAAGGCAAAAAGGAGGAGAAATCCTCTTACTAACGATACATTTAATATCTCATATCTCTATAACATAAACCGGAAAGCTTATTAAATTTAAATTAAATTTAATTTAAATTTAAATTATTATTAAAAACTATAAAATTTTCCATTAGAACACGGGAGAGTAGTATCTCCTTTAAATATCTCTGAAATTATTACAGGAACTTAAGCGCATGTATGAAACCAAAAGTAGCAAAATATTAAAGATAACATATTTTGGGGATACCTCTATCTGTGCCCTATTATAGCACTCTTACCTTAGCTGTTTCTTAGTAAACATATTCTGTATCGATCAAAACTAGAGACCCTATTACACGTGTGATTCCAAACTAACCATTCACTGTATTCTTTTTTTTTGTTTTATGTTCTCTTCAAACTAACCATTCACTGTATTCTTTTTTTTGTTTTATGTTCTCTTCATACGAATCAATTTTTTGATATAGTTCCACTGACCCAATTTAAGTAGTTCAGAATATAAATAATCCTCCTGATCAAATTAAATATATTTGTATGGTTCATACCAAAATTTTGCCATTATAACTTTATTCATTCGCCAAATTTCACAAAATTTCCTATAACACTTTCAGAGATATGCGATATTGAAAACACTGATTCACTTTATATAAATTATTCTGTTTTAATGGCTTTATTCATGTCTCCAATTTCATACAATTTTCTCTAACAGCTTCAGCATATAGAATACAAAATTAGGTTTGTAGTGGAATACCAATTCCCCGGGCTCAATCTAAAACTTTCATAGTCAACAGTTAAAGCGTTATGAAAGCACTATTTATGCGCCAAATTTTGATGAGATTTACTGTGTTCATTGTAGCGATTTGCGATATTAACCGTTTGTCAGGGGTGTAAAACTCCTTTATGCCCTCTCCAAAAAAATTTTAGTGCAACATAAACTTGTCAAATTTTATTAAAATTTAATAAGACATAATTATTCGTAAAATTTTATAATTTTTGGAGGTTGTCATAGTTATTGGCCTATGATTTTTTTACAAAACCGATTTTGCCAGATATTACATAAGACAATAACAAATATTTAAGGCAAATTTCATTGAATTCAGTCAACCACTGTAGATGTGACTATATCGACGACAGACAACAGACGGGAATAGCTAAATGGTCTTAAATTTTGATTTGTTGCAAGAATATATACTTTGTTGGGGTCTAAGGTGATTCCTTCTTGGCTTGTATGTGTACAATGGCAAACTTAATCTACAGTGATCCCAACTTGTGGTGGTGAGGATTATAAAAATGTAGAATTCGATGCTAATTTTGCTATTCTAAATCAATGGCTTCAATTCATATAGACCTACGAATGGAATCTAGTTTGTATGACTTTTTGTTGGTATAACTCCCAATCTTAATTCAAATTCTAATGATTCCCTTATCGAACTCTCCCCACCTTCTGCGTTAAGTTAACTACTTTTGAATAGCATAAATCATGGATGTTAACCCTCCATAATACCATATTTGTTACTAGTCACTAAAATCATGTATCTTTCTTAGACTTTCCTATAGAATTATGATGTCAATGAACCCTCATTCATTACTTATGATATTCCAGGACATAGAAATACGATTTAAGTTTTAAAATTCATAAGAAAAAATAATCGTTAAAATTTGTTAAAACTTTTCAAATATTTACAAATTGTAAATAATGTTTTGAAATCTTTAAAAGTCTATATTAAATTATTTATAAAACTTTATAGTATAATACAAAATCTCTTGTAAAAAATGGAGA
Source organism: Cochliomyia hominivorax (assembly GCA_004302925.2). Lineage (NCBI taxonomy): Eukaryota > Metazoa > Arthropoda > Insecta > Diptera > Calliphoridae > Cochliomyia > Cochliomyia hominivorax. Next base: position 10,151,148 of record PYHX02000494.1, read on the forward strand.
AAAACTTTTAAAATATTAATCTTCTCCAGTCTTACTATAAACACATGGGTACAATATGAGTGTAAGTATGTATGAGTGTTGCATTATTCCCTTCTCAAACATAACATCCGGTTTAAATTTTTACTTTTAAAAGCAAAATTTTATATTTGACCTTTTTTTCTTTAAATCTTTTAGTTTGCGAATGATAAAAAATATGTTTTACTTTACAAACATCAACGGAATCAATAATAAAACATTGAAGATTTCTTCTAAAATAGAATTTAAAATAATTTTAAACAAAGTTAAGGCATTTTTAGATTAGGGTAAAATATAACTATTTAAAGATGTCTCATAACGGTATCTCCATATCATTTTAGTTAAAAGGATAAATTATATAAAACAAGTAAGAATGTCATATTCGGCCGTGTCGAATCTTAAATATCCTCCTCCCGCTTATATTCTGCAAGAATTAGCATTAGTTGAAGTTATTGAACCAAAAACTTATTCGTTCATCAGCTTAAACACCAATTACGAAAAGAGGCCTTTATAAGAACTCATTGAAATACGGTAACATATTCTTGTATCTGAATTTCTGAACTTTGATGGAACTGATAAACGTTCAAGAACCTTTTAACCCTAAAACACTATTTCGGTAATTGGGATTATAAAGATGACTTAACGAAATATGGACCGATAATTGTCAAACTAGATTCATATACTTAAGGCAGTTTAAAAAAATTGGAAGAAATTTAATTCCCTTTTCTAGGAAAATTTGGACTAGGATTGTTCATATTAATAATATACATTTAAAGATAGTTAAAAAAATCATTTTGCTGAATTCCAAAACTTTGTTTTTACCGTCGGAAAGGCATTATATGGGAGCGATAATAAAATCTGGACCTACATTGTTAAACTCAATATACATTTTCAGGACATTATAAGAAAATTGAGCAAAATTTCATTAGTATTGGAACCTTATTTAGTAGTTTTATATGCTCAAAACCTGAAGGGACCTGATATGGGAAATATGGACCGAGATTGTTCATATTAATAATATAAATTAAAGATTGTTAAAAAAATCATTGTGCCGAATTCCAATGGTACTGGTCTTTATTTAAGTGCTTTATGTATTATAATCTTCCCAACATATACACGGACATATCTTAATCGACTCAGATTTTCATATGATGCAAGAATGTATATACTTTATGAGGTCTGAGATGATTCCTTTTTGGCGTTACAAGCGGAATGACAAATTTAATACACTCTCATCACCACTTGTGATTGTGGAGGGTTTAAAAACATCATCTGCTCTATGTATTAAATAAAATAAACAACAAAACAACAACAATGTAGAAACTTTAAGGACCGTCCTTTAAGATTACAAGTTATTTGTGTTTTTAGCCACTTATCTCTAACAACATAAACATCATTCCGTCTATCAACCAACCATTTAGAGTCTATCTATTCTACCTTTGATACATATTTACGTTTATGAATTCTATCTTGTTTTACAAACAAAACAGCTAAAGCTAAACACAAAAGTCATTATGTAAATTCCCCTAAAGGTGATGAGAAATAAATGATGTTATATGCAAAAAAAAAAAAAAAGAAGAGAAAAATAATCTAACAAAAAGAATGAAAAAATAAAAATTTTTTAAATTATTGTACACGAAAAAAAAGTTTCAAACAACATCAACACACACATTTAAAAACTCATTCACTCATATACATTCATACATACACACAAAATCAAATCAAAACTGATATTGAGGCCATTTTTAAAATGACACCATATTTTTTTATTTTCAATGCCCTACATTTGGTATATTGAAATGGAGAAGAAAGAAGTAAGAATACTATATTCGGTTGTGCTGAATCTTTAGAAATAATTGTGGAAAAATATTGAAAATTGCCATTTAAACATATCGTCAGCCAAATTTTATAGTTTTTGGGAGTTGTCTCAGACACAACTTTATTTACTAAGCCGATCAGATTGGCTTTAAACAGGAAACTTATTAGGATATAACAAATACTTTTGCCAATTTTCAATGAGCTGTGTTAATTATTGTGGATGTGGCCGTACAAACTACAGGTAGACCGACGAATATAGCTAAAACAATTCAGCTTTCGATTTCATGCTATATATAAAAAGGCGAGAAAGACTTAGGTGTAATCTCTAGAAATACTATTGTCTTTCCTCTAAGATTATTATTAATCCAAAAATATTAAGACAAAAGACATGTCTATAGAATAAAGTATAGTTGTAACACTACAACAAACTTTAGTTAGGATTGTACAATAAACTGTAGTCGAGGTAATAGAATAAATAATCGGCACTATAGAATAAACTAGTTGAGACTATGGAAACGTAAAGATGATGTTATATAATAAACTATAGTCGGGACTATAATTTGCGGAACTGTAGATAAACAATAGTCAAGACTTAAGAATAAACTTAAGTGGGGGAATGTAGAATAAACTGTAGTCGGGATTATGAAATACACCATATTCGGGTATAAACAAAGTCGAAACTATAAAATATTATATAGTCGCTACTATGGAATAAACTATAGTTGGGAATATAAAATAAACTTAAGTCGGGTCTATAGAATTAATTGTATAGGACTATAGAAAACTGTAGTCGGGACTATAGAATAAACTGTAGTCGGGACTATAGAATAACTGTAGTCGGGACTATAGAATAAACTGTAGCATAGTCGGGACTATAGAATAAATTGTAGTCGGGACTATAGAATAAACTGTAGTTGGGACTATAGAATAAGTTGTAGTCGGGACTATAGAATAAACATAGTCGGGACTATAGAATAAACTGTAGTTGGGACTATAGAATAAACATAGTCGGGACTATAGAATAAATTGTAGTCGGGACTATAGAATAAACTGTAGTTGGGACTATAGAATAAGTTGTAGTCGGGACTATAGAATAAACATAATCGGGACTATAGAATAAACATAGTCGGGACTATAGAATAAACTGTAGTCGGGACTATAGAATAAACTGTAGTTGGGACTATAGATTATAAAATAAAGAGTCGGGATTATAAAATAAAGAGAACTGTAGAATTTACTATAATCTTGACTATTAAAAAAACTATAGTCGAGATTATAGAATAATCTGTAGTCGGGACTATAAAATAAACCGTAGGATCATAAAATAAAAATCAGTGTCGATGTAGTAATTTGCGTCTATCTAAGGTCCTATAAAATTTTGAATGATTCTATATATATCTGACAATCTGTCTTTAGATGACACTCTTATATCCATATTGATCGGATTATATGGTTTTATACGGAGAAGTTTTAAGTCTTTTGAGAAACAATAACTTAGAAATTCTCTGTTCGAAACATAAGCAACAAAACAGTTTAAAACAAACCTACAACCCAACTCCCCTTCGATTTTGGTAGGCCTCGGATGTAGTCGACTTTCCTTTGTTCTTCTTACATCACATACTATTAAACACAATTAAAAAAATCACATACTATTAAAAAATTAAAAAAAATGGTTCTTCATTTTGGATTTGACTGACGCACATAAGGATTAGTCAATGGTAATATGAAGAACCGTTTTATTTAGTGGTGAAACTAAATTTAACCAATTCAAATATAATGGAGTTTATGAACTAAGAAATCCCCATATGTTACGCTATATTGATAGTTACTTCCTCCATGGATGCTTAAGCATGGAAATGGCCCTTGAATCGCATAGACAACCTTTTTGGAATTTCAGGAGGTAGAATTGAGTACTACGCTTGAAAAGTAATATGGATTTTATAAACTACATAATACCAGAGTCAAAAACCTTAAATTATGAGTTAAAACTCGAAATCTAATGAAGGTAACAATATTTCTGTTAAGGTAAATCAAATCCTCCATTGCTGATACAACTTTTATCTAATATTTTTGATATTTGGCATTTCGAAAGTATTTTATTTTATTTGTACTTTTATATCAACAAAAAAGGGCCAAAAAAAGATATTCATTTTAGACATTTTTTTCTTTGTCTCTTAGTTTTTTATGTGATAAAATGTCTAAAGGTTTAAATGATTTTCTTCCTTTATCGTAAAAAGATTTTTGTAACTACTTTTCTCTAAGAGTGTTAAAAGGATGTTGATTTTCCTTTTATGGAAAAAATTCGAAAAAAAGTGTCAAGAAATGCAAAATAATTTTTTTCAAGTTTTTTTTTATTTTAAATACAAAATTGTTGTTTAGTTAGATTTTGTCAAGGTAAGTTGAGTATTTAGAAGATAAAAGTATCTACAAGGATTATTAAAGGTCAGTGAAGCTTGAATTTTGCACAAACGATATTTAAAGGAAATTAAACACAGTTTTAAGTAGAAATTGAGCAAAAAAAAAAAACAAAAAAAGAATAACTTTTTTGTAATATTGAAATGAAGGTAATAATGGAGAAAATAATAATAAGTAAGAATTGTACAAAATTTCATATACCCTCTACTATTAATATTATCCAAACGTTTGCGTCTTGTAACAATATTCCGGGAAGGGGCCTTATATGCTCAAGATTGTGCTTAGGTCAGCAGCAAACAATGTGGCCAAATTTCATTGAGAATATTTTGAACAGACGAGCCAGATGGACACAGCTAAATCGACTCAGAGTTTGATTTTATGCAGGAATATATATACTTTATTGGGTCTTAGATGGTTTCTTCTTAACGTTACACATTGAATGACAAGGTATATATATCCTCATCGTCATTTATAGTGGTGTAGGGTATAAAAATAATGCTATTATTCATGTATAATATTGTTTTTTGGGACCCCCATTAGTACACTGTTATTGTGATAATAACACCCAAAAAGTTTTATTTGAAAATTAATAAATTATAAAAACAAAATCTGAATCGATTTTTCAGATATAACTTTTTTGTTATTGGACCGATTTTACTTCTTTTAAATATAAACTTGTTCAATCAAAACTTTATTAAATTGTGACAGACAGAAAGACATATGGAATGATTCCCTATATTTAGTTCATGCGAAATGACAAATAAAACTGTATGGCTGTAGTGTTCTTTAGTTGAATATACTGGTCATTTGTAGGAGACTGCTCTCCTCAGGCGAATCTGTTAGAACAGATACTATATTTGCTATTAATGATTCCAATCATATCTGAAAGTTAATTAACTCTATTAATTTTATATCCGATTCTATTTTAATTATATTACTTAATAGAAAGACAAAATTCATTCAATAAATGTCCACAAACAATTTAATTATAAATTCCCGCTAAACCGCTAATGCCACCTGCTATCAAATATCGAAATATATTAAGTTTAGAAAAACCACAAACAAATCCTTTAAACCGTTGTGTTGTCTTTCAATTAAGCGCCATAATATTTAATGAAAGTTGCATTAATTCCAACAACAGCACATAATTGAAAAGACAATAATGTCTCATTGTTGAAATAAAATTATATTTGACTGAATATTAAATCTCTAGAGGTGTTCAAGTATTTCGAGTCCAACTAATAGTGAGTTTAACTGTTGAGTGTTATTTGTAAATCTCTACTTGTCAACACATCTATAGAAGTTTAAAGTTTACTACTGTCAACATTAATAATTATAAACATTCGTATATGTGTGCAAATTTATATTATGTAAAACATTCCATACATATATGCAAACGCACATTAGTATGCACATTTGTCAATCAATATCAACAGCTGTCAGTTATGCTCTAGAAATTCAACAAAATTTTACTCAAATGCATTATAACACAATTGGGTATGTGTGTGTTTGTGTGTGAGGATTATAATAATAGTTATATTACTAATACAACTGTACACTTGTATGTTACAAATAATGCACTGAACAAATCTTTCAAGTAAGTTTCCAAAATGAGTCACCGACTAAGATCCTAACTAAATAGAGGCTTGTGATCTAAATCAACTCGAAAAAATTTTACTGCATCATTACTCTTGATAAGTCTTTAATATATGTTTAAGTTAATTGCATTTGAAACTGCCCCTCGGTAGTTTGGAGGATTTGCTTCTTTTGATACAAATTCCATTTTTGTTCTTGCACCACTCAAGACTCTTTTAATTATTTGAACCTCTTGAAAATTCTTTTTAAATATTTGAAATTGACTAACCCTCGTATAATTTCGAACATCAATTTCAGATGATATTTAAACTTGCTACTACCTACGTATATGTCAGATTCATGCCCTTCAAAATAATTTTTAGAAGAGAAGGGTATGGGACCGGTGAGAAGTAATGAAGCGTTCCATAATTTAAGACATCGTTTTTATTCGACATACGTTAAATTTCGGCAATTTTTGGAGATATATTGAAAAAAAAACTTACTCAAAATCTGCAAATTTTGAAAGTTTAAAATTCAAATTCAAATATCTTGAACAATTTAAAAGATTACTGATATAAATAAAACAAAAATTCGGTACGCAGTTAAAAGAATGTCCCAGGTACCACATTTTGTATCGCTTTAATTATCTGCCAAAATTTTACAGCTACTTTTCTTCAGTTATAAGTATATGCTCTGCTGAGCGTGTACTTATTATAACTGAAGAATATCACTCATACGCATGTTTCACGAATGTCTCACAAAGTGGCATAATAACTTTTATTTTGGCTATAAACGGAGAAATAACATTAATTATAATCTATGCCAGTACGCTGAATTTTATGAAGATCGCTTCATAATGGGCTATAGATCCACATAAGATTCGTGGATATTAAATTTAATTCATGATGTTTTATGTACCATAACCAGTTGTATTTGCTCTGAATATAATTTTATTATATCTAATTAAAGTTTTGCCACATTAATATCATTTTGCTTTACCAATTTTTTTGCTTAATTTAATTTTCGAATTTTAATTTCATTCAATTCGGATCAAATAACGTGTTTAGTTGATTGTAATCAACATTTAGTAATTGATGATTTGTTTAAGTGTAAGTGGTAATTTCATTTAAAACTACCACAACAATAACAACAATAAGCATTAAATGTTATTATTATTATCATTATTTTATGCGGATATAGATTTTGTTACATGTCATTTCCTTCATTTATTCTCCAATAAGATTCAATTTGTTTAACTTTCACACGTTATTTCGTACGGATTACAAAATTACAAACACACAGCATATATATCTATGTATACATATCTATATGTCTCTTTTACTCTAAACAATACTATAAGAGCATTATGGTTTGTTTACCCTACACCAACGTAGGTGGTTGGACTGTTATGCTGATGTTTGCAACATACACTTTCTGAGCCAATTTATGATGTCCATCCGTCCTCCTGTTTAAGCGGCTAGCTGTATATGCAAGCGTTGTGAACACACTACATGTTGCAGATTGAGAGACGTGTAGAGTGAAATTTCTCACATATTATTATTTTGGAACAAAAAGAAAGTCTAATGAATTGTCTCTGTTTGAACCAATTTTTCAGGTGACTCCCAAAGAAATCTTCTCCCGGAATGGTGTTTAAAGCAAATCGATGTGGCAAATTATGTGAGGGTCAGTTCATTACTTCTCATTGGTCCCAAACAATCTCCCTTCCATGTAACACTTTGAAGGGCATACATCTCACACATATAATTGCAATAATATTTAATCAAACTCAGATAAATATAAGCAAAAGTCGGTGCGCAAAATTATGTGAGGATCGGACATGTAGCTCCCAGTTAACCCTTAAAAAAAATTCATTTCAAAACGCGTAAATTTCACATAAATATTATCTTCACAGTAATGTGAAGTATACCGTTTATAATATAACATTGTGGTGTAGGGTATTACAAAGACGACATTGACGGACTATCACATTCTTACTTATTGCATCTATAACTGTTCAATATAAAGAGTATATTTCATAGTTGGTGTTTTCCAAAGATTATTTAAATCTTAATCAATAGTTTTATTATTACAAGGAAATTGAATAAAATATAGTGAGATATTGCATATATATCTCATAATCAATTTAGTTATTTTAAATATCCCCTTTTATGATGGATAAATAGTTATCTTTGGAGATAACAATACATTTTAATATGCAAGTTATATTTGCATTTGTATATATGTGTGTAGTCATTTGATATGTTGGCGGTAGAAATTTTATAAGATACTTGTTCCATAAACCACAAAAATGTGTTTCGTGCTATTGTGGCATGTTTTGGTTTAACACACTTTTGTGGTTTTGTTTTAATATTGTGCGGTTTATTAATGAATTGAGAATGAAAAAGTGATGATCAAAATCTCTGTATTACAAGAAATATATTTAAAAACAGGAGTATATGGCTTTGCCGAATTTTAAATGCCCTTCACCACCTACATTATACAAACATATCTTTGAGTTGAAAAATTATTCATATATAAACTAAAGTCGAATATGTCGAATAAATTTGATCCATATTTAAAAATATTTTAAGCCTAATCTAGTACAGATATAAGAGATTAATACCCGATAAATGTCAAATTAAAAACAGTTAAAAAATAATTGTAAAAAATTTCAATAAAATCAGCTAAAAGTCTTTAATGGAAGCTAAGATCATATGCAGAACTTAGAGCTTAATTCTGTTTTCCGGGAAGTTTCTTTATATGGGAGCTTTAGCAAAATAGGAAGCGCTACTATTAAAATTTCGTGTATAAAAAAAAGTTTAAAAAATTGTTGTGCTAAATATATTGCAAAAGGCTTTATTTGGGAGCTAGGGCAAATAATGACCCAAGAATTTTTTTAGGTTTTTTTTTGGGGGTTAATTTTAATTTCATACTATAATTTTTTTCCTACTGTTCCGATTTTGATGATTTTTGTGGAAGGAAATACAATGAAATGACATAGTTAATATAGACTCATCACCACTTGTGATGGTGGAGGATGTAACAAGTTAAAATGTTATATCCGGTGTATCCCGACTATTTCTCACATCGCTTAAGGATATCATAGGATTTATTTTTTATAGATTTCCTTAAAATAGTCCATATTTATATGTGGGTGAAATAATGGAACCATTATCACCAATTTAAATAACCATCGCTAGGTTTACATGGACAGCCTGTCGTTACAAACTTATACACAAACGTATTATACCCCAAACACCAATTTTTGAAGAAGATCAGAATCAGATCTCAAACTTATTTTATTTTTAATTTTAACTCTATTCAAGTTATTATGCTTTCGTTTTAGGCATTATTTGAATAAACTTTACGTATCATTATTCCCTAAAAGTTCTCTATTGAGTAAAAAGTAAGAAATGTTTTGAAGTAACAGGAAGGTTCAGTTTGTTCTTTATTTGTTCAGACTCAATTTAATGTTAATGTTGTGTTTCCCTTTGAAGGTTCCTTCATAAATTAATTACGCTCTACATTATGGAAACATTCAATTTAATGCCACTTTCCCTATTGAAAGCCTCTTGTCTTATATCCTAAAGGGTTTTTAGTTAAATTTTAAAATTTTAATATAATCGAGTTGACCCATTTTGTAGAGGTGGAGTTCACCGACTACCCCACGACCAGATATCGACTTATAGGTGAATTTTAAAATATCAATATAATCGATATCTGGTCAAGGGGTAGTTAGTGACCTCTATCCCCTGATCAGATAATCATTTGAAATTTCATTAAGATATCTACTGCAGCTCAAAAGTTACAGAATTTTTTCCAAAAACTACTTATAACACTGTGCGTTGGCGACAGGTTTTACAATTTTGGGAGCCTTTAAGATTTGTTTACATTATAACTCTTTACAAGTTATTATTTAAAAAATCTCATACCATCTGTTAAATATGTCAAACTTCTTATAAAAAAAGATAAAAACAAAAAATGTTTAATCCTTTTTAAAAATGCACAACTTTTTAAAAGCTTAAATAAATATAAATTTTTGCCTTAAAGCTTTTAAGGTTTAAAAAAGTTTGCCCGAACACCCCACATTACATGCAGCATATAACAGTGGAATTTGAATCAATTGTTTCAGCAGCAACACAAGAACGGAGCGTGGAGAGACTGTGTTGAAGAGGTGAGAGAGTGAGAGGAAGACATGTCTAAATAAATGCAATTTAAAGTAGACATTAACTAAACATAAGTAGATATTTTATAACATTAATGTTGCAATATTAGTTGAATTATGCAGTTGTTGTTGGAGAATGTTTTTTAAGTACTTGAGAGAACATGGATTGTGGTATAATGCAGTGTGTGAGTGTATGTATTATTAGGTTGATCCTCGTTTAAAAAAAAGTACAGGTCAATTTATGGGATTGAATGTTAAGATTAATAGTATGAAACTAATGAAATTTGTCTTTCATTTAAAGGTTACAATATCAGTTATAGATAAATTGTTTCTCTTATAGATAGACAGTTTCGATTTTGTTGTAGAGAAGGAATGGAAGGAGCATGGTCAAGACTATAAGGCAAATTAATAAAACTTTCATCCACTATTTACTGAACATTAATATGATGAAAAATTAACAATTCGGTGCAAAAAGGACATCTTTTTGAAGTAAACACTATTACTGATAGACTATGCACAATGGTGTCGTAGCACTTTTTTGGAAATAATTCAATAACTTTGGAACTAATGAATATTTTTTGTTGAAATTTAATATGGACATTCTTAAGGTATTTTGCAAATGATTTCATTAATAACGTGTTATTAGTGGGGTCTACAAAAGAGGAATAGACACCCAAATTTTGTCACTTCGGTTACGAATAATAAAAAATGCAATATTATGTTTATATATATTTAGACTGCAATGAATTGTCATTTTTGGACATATTTTTTAGCTTTTGAGCTCTATTTGGATTCCAAAAATTTCCAAAATAATGACTGAATTCTGTACAAAATTCAAAATAATTTTTGTAACGGAATGTGAATTCAATAAAAGTTAAAAAATGTGCGTTACAATATTTTGTAACGGAAATTATGTGGAAATTGTAATCAAGTTATTTAAAAAATATTCTTGCTGTATAATGGATGAGGCAGGCAGATTTGTCGCAACTTATCGGTCAAAAGTTTTATATTGATGATGCTGGAGAGAATATTCAGGAAAAGTTTAGGACGTAAAAGCAGATATATTTCCCCAAAAAATTTTTGGTATGGAAAGGAATTGGCCAATCATTTGTTAGAACGGCCTCTAAAAACAGGAAGGGCACATAAAAGTGGTTTCGTTTATGTTAAGAATTTTTCGATCACACTCCTTAAATATTTACATATTACACAACTCTTTAAGCTTGAAAGTTTAAATGCCTCTTTGAAGAGGGGTACTACCCTAATTAATATTCATGAATAACAAAAAGGATATGCGTTAGTAAGTATATTTAAGTGTATTGGAATGTTTATAAAACAGTCATTATCACCATCATATTTTTTACATAAACCAAGTAATAACAAAAAAACGGAAAAATACAAAGAAAAACTTTATAGTTTTTATTCTTTTTTTTGCATAAAAAATTTTTTGTTAGAAAAATAAAAAAACTGATGGAAAAATACAACGAATAAAAAACAGAATTCTAGCATTTTAGTGAAAACAAATAAACCACAATGTTGCCATAAATGATGATAAAAGCAACAACAATAGCAATGACAATAATAAGTAGTGGCAACATTCATGACTTATCTACAACATGTATGATGCACTCAAGTGTGAATAATGCAACTTAAGTGAAAGATTTCGATTTTTTTCTATATGATACACACTCACACATTTTTGTAAAAAAGGAATTTGCAGTAAATATTCACCAAAAGAAAACTAACAGAGAAAATGTGGGTTTTTCAAGTGACATTCAATTTATACACATATTTACATATGCTTACAAACATATATACGCAGACATACTTGTATAAAAGATTAATAAAAGAAATTTATGTAAAACAGGACATAAAACAAGATACATAGGTGGGATAGGACCAAGGGAGGGGGTACCCCCCATATAAAGCAGATACTGATTATCGAATATCTTAAGAGTTATACAAACATAAGTTCTGAAATTTAGTCTCTATCAATTATTCAAGGATTTGCTTTAATAAGTGGGGGGAGGGGGGTAGTTATATCCCCCTTACAAATCAAATATTGATTATCGAATATATAAAGAACTATAACAGCGAGAATTTTAAAATTTTGTCCAAATCACTTCCTTCAGGAACTGCTTTACTGGACAAAATGTAGGATGGAAGGAAAGAGGGGAAGAAGTAGCCCTCATACGAAACAAATATTAATTATTGAATATCCGAAGAACTACTACAGCGTATATTTCAAAATTTTGGTTCCATTTACTTCTTTTAATACAAATTGTGATGTGTGAAATTTCCTTCGAGATCTAAGACCGAGGAAAATTTTTGTGCAGCAAAGCGCACCGCGTAAAAACTATTTATGTATAAAATGTAAAAATATAAAATATTTTTTTTCTTAACAATAAATATGTTAAATATTTGAAATAAAAATTATTTTTAACTAGAAAATGGTTTTCAAAGTAGACCACATGATAAAAAAAAACAACAACAACAAAAAAGGAGTAAATATAAAAAGTTTTTGATATTGTTATAATTAAGTACTTAATGTGTGTCATAAGTTGCTGATAATTGTTGGAAAATGTTCAACATTGGAAAGTTTTGGAAAATATATTTTAGTTTTGAGCAGAATTTAATACGTCATAGGCTGCAGTAATCCAAAATTGGTATTTTTATAGATTTTGGTCTATAGAGTTCATATTTGTTTGAGGTCTGGGAAAAAAGCATTTTCAGATCAATTATATAGAATGAGATCGAAAAATTCTTAATATAAGTTAATGATTTTTTATTAGATTGAAATTTTTATTATACATAAAAAACAAGTAAGAATGTATAGTCGGTCAAGCCCGACTATCTAATACCCTATACCGCATTGTTAAAAATGGTAGTTGCAAAAAATTCACGGAATACCCTTCTGATTTTCTGATTTATTCTTAGGTTTTCAGTACATTATTGTAACAGTTACATCTTTGTTAAATTTATGTGTTTCAAAAATTTTTTTTGAATTATTTGCGAGCTACAAAAAATTATAAACCAACCCTCGTATTATTTTTCACATCGATTTTAACTTATATTTATCTTAGTTGTATATGTGAGTTTTATGCTCTTAAAAGTGACATTTGGAAGGAGATTTATATGGGACCTATAAGAAATAATGCACCAACCCTCGCATATTAAGGCACATTTTTTTAGACAGTCTTAAGGCTTGTGCCAAATTTCGTTTAAATCTCTGTTTTTAGGAACTTAATGGCTTTATAACCCTATTTCGGGAGGTATAGAGAGAGCAGGTGATTTGTACATCAAATCAAAATTTGTGTCGATGTCCGTCTGTCTTGTTTTGTTTGGTCCAATATTTCAGGTACTTACCATACAAATATCTTCTCGAAAAATACTAAATATAAAGCGATTTAACAAAAATTGACAAAATAAGTCTTACGATATTCTGTCAAATTATAAGGTGATTGAATCATTGCTTCTCATAGGTTCCATACAGGCCTCTTTCCAAATATCACTTTGAAGAGCATAAATCGTACATTTACGTTGGTTTTGTAAAAATAGTTGGTCAAATTGTGATAACTTTATTTTTGTAGCTCCTATTTAATTCCCCTCAAAAATTTACAATAATTTTTTTTACATTTAAGAATAAATCAAAAAATAAAATTATGCGAGGGTTGTTCATTACTTTTTTGTAACTACCATTAACCATCAAGCTGGTCTTGACCGGCTACAACATTCTTACTTGTATATTATATACGTTTGTGAGTATATGTGTGAGTGTGTATTAATACAACATAACTTATTTTTCGCACACCCATATGTGGTGGAGGGTAATGATTATTCGGCTTAGCATAATACAGCATTCTAACATGTTTAATTCATTAATAACAATTTGTTTCTTGTACTTCTGCACTTAAAATTTCCCCCTTAATAACAGATAAATAGTTTACAATTAGTTCCCCCATTTTTATTCCAAAAAATAAAAATAAAAGAAATATCTTTAGTTGTTGGAAAATCCTTTTATTAATTTTAATTATTTTAATTGGATTTTTTGAGTAAAAGAAAATTAATGTAAAAATGAATATAAAATATTCATTTTGAAAATAAAATAACAAAAAGAAAAATACTTTTGATTAAAACTCACAATTTGGTTTATGAAAATTTTATTTGAAAAAAAAAACAATAGACGAAAATAATATTATAATATTGGCTTAAATTTGTAATGCTTTTTTATGTACCCTCCAGCAACACAAGTGGTGAAGAGGGTACATTAAGTTTGTCATTTCGTGTGTAACGCTAAAAAGGAATTATCTCAGGCTCCAGAGTACATCGATATTCTTTTATAAAAGCAATTTCTGAGTCGTTTCAGCTATATCTGTCTGTCCCTCAATGAAATTTGCCCTAAATATTTGCTAAAGTCTTGAAAAGTTTCCTATTTAAAATCACCAAAATCTATTCTGTGTATTGAAAGATAAAGGCCGATATCTGAGACAACCTCTAAGTTTAAGTGAAGATCTTTCATAAAAATGTGAATAAATTCGCCTAAATATTAAGTTCTACGTACAAAAATAAATCAAATCGGTTCAGTTGAAAAGTAATAGTTTAAAATATAACTGATTTTATGACTCATTAAGTATTCCTGCTTTATATCTATTAAAAAAGTTTATATATTGTATAAGTTTGTGTGAGTGTATATATATGAAACATAACGCATTTACTTCACACGCATTTGTGGTGGAGAGTATTGAAGATTCGTCGTAGCTGTATAGAGCAATTTAAAGTGTTTCTTGTTGCTGCTGTTGCTATTACTGCTTTTGCAGTTAGCAAGTCCTGGCAACATTAAATAAAAAACGTGACTATTATACATTTTCAAAATTATGTAATTTTCTGTTGCAGTTCCTAGTTTGTAGTTGTCGATGTTGTTTTTGTTGTTATTGTTCTCTTTTTTTTTTTTGGCTCGTGGTTCTTTTTCCTTCAACATTTATTACATTTTATCTCTTTTTATGTTGTTTTTGTTATTATTTGTTATTTTACTTGGCTTTTAGTTATATTCCAGTTATTTTTTAGTTTGTTATAAAAAAAATTCCCAGCTTTTCTTGGTTTGTATGTCATGACTCATGGCTAACACATGTACAGAGTCTGTTCGTCAGTTAGTAGATTTTGGCTTTAACAGTTAGACCAAAAATTCCACAAAATTTAAATTAACAAACAAGTAAGGATATATAATATATAATCGGTTGTAGAGGATCTTAAGTATAACAAAACTTTTGGAAAATTCTCTGGTAAAGTTCTTTGGAGTATGAAAACAAAAATCTGATGAAATCGACGATATGATTCCTAAAGATTTCAGATAATGTGATTATATAAAATATAAGGATTTGCTATAATAAAAATAACATTTATCTAAGAGATATTGTAGGTTCCAGTCTTCTCAACTACAACTGTAAACTGTATGTCATTTATAACCATCAACAGCACAAATAGTGTCATTCCGTTTGTTACGTCAAGAAATATTGAACACTTACACATACAATCTAATATTCAGTCAAATTTAGTACCTTTATATGTTATTGTCCTGAAAAGTTATATACCGATATCTGACAAGTTATATACTTAGTCCATTCTCACATATGTAATCTTAAATATTCTTTTCATGTGTCATTTTCTAACAAAGCGCGCTAGCTTTTCCAAGTCTTTTAACTTTGCATCCAGCAGGATGGAAAATAGCTGAGGTTATAGTTAATTAGTTTGTTTGCTTTAAATGATTGACTGACAATGCCGTTGTGAAGAACTAAGGGTTCAGCATCTTTGTACACAGCTCTGAAGTTTGTGTTATCTTCTGGGGTACTTCTTTTTTTCGATCCTGGAAATGTTCTCTCCTTTTTTTATGTGCATCATTATTAGTTGATTCCTGGTACACTTACGATTGGTAAGACAGTTTTTTGTATGGTGTAACTTTCTGATGTGTTTTACTAGCTACTTCCTCTACTCTCCTTGCTAACCCTTCTAGAAACGTATCTAGGAGTTACAATCTGTCGTTGCCTAGAAATAACGTCCTTTCCGTTAGTGGTATGCTGGTGATGAACCTTGTAAATCGTTGAGATTTCTACCTTTTTTCCAGGACAGGATTTCTCGACTTAGATGGCGTATTTTGGATAGTCATGCATTACTTGCCTGTTAAGCTAGTGATTTGTCACTCTTTGAAAGAACGGAATCTATTTAATCTATTTATTAATAAGCTCAAGAATATGTAGATATCTTCCCTACAGTACACAGCCACAAGGAGGTAGTAAATACGTGTATGTATTCTACAATAGACTATATTACAACTCAGTATATCATTTAGACATTTTTGTGCTCAAGCAATCGACCACGACGCAGGCAATAATTAATTATTTTGTACCAAGAAGTGTACCTGAGTATCCTAATTGTGATTCATGAAGAAAATATAGAAGAAACTACAGGTCACCTCGTAAAACAAGCTCCAATTAAAATGACTTGCCGAAAGCATCGTAAAGTTAATAGGGGTATCGCTTTTAACACTGTCGGATTATTATTTCGAGTCAGTCGCCAAGGACTGCTGGGTTCCTTATTTATTATTTGTGTTAGTGGTGGGTATACAAATACATATAGATATATTTTGGTTTCTACTTATTTACCAACTAAACATTTGTTTTATTTAAATATTTTTTCAACTCGGTTTTATTTAGTTGCCAAACGGATATTTGTTATTTCGAGCTACAGAATTTGATTGAAACTTTTAGTTTCAGTTTGAAATTATGTTGTTATTGTTTTTCAAGGCAAAACAAAGGGAAGTTCGAACAAAATGCGTGGTTCTCAGTGCATTTTTAAAGTACATATGTATATGTACATCTTCATGACTATAAACTTGATGTTAAGGTTTGAGACATAAAGCACAACGTGTGTTACGATTTGACAACCCTTTAAATATGACAACAAAAATTTTATGTTACATTGTATTTAGCTTAATTTTTTTTTTTGTGTTATACAAAGTTCAGTTTGACAGATATATACATTTAATGTATAATTATTTCAACGAGTTCCTAAAATGTGGTAACGAAATATATTTAACAAACAGATATTTCACATTGAAATAATATAATTTGTAACTTATTGTGAAGTTATAATCATTTTATATTTAAATATAGAAGAAAAAATTGCATTTAGCTCAAAGCTAAAATTATATTAAAATAATGTTAACAGATATATTTATTAATAATATAAAATTAAATCGAAATGATAACTATATTCATCTGTAAGGAAACGGAAATAGAAATTATGCGACCAAAGATAAATAAAATTCTATAACGAAAATCCGGCCTGATATTTTCCTTTAACTTGAGTCATATTAGATGCAAAGAATTAGCATACTTAACAAGTAAGAATGCAATATTCAGCTGTTCCAAAATACCCTCCATATGCTACTTTATGGAAACATTTTCATGCGTTCCTTACATATACGTATGTATTTCTCCCGATCAGATCAATCACTTTGTAATATGTGTGATATGCAAAGAACCATATGAAACGTATGTTGTGCTGACGAAAACATTACTGCACTTCGTCGTCCTGTCGACAGGAATGCAGTGCAACTTTCACCAAAAGAGTCTAAGGCTACAGCGAACAATCCAAAGTACTAAATTAGAATTACGAAGAATTAATGCTAATAGATCTCATAATTATACTACTAGACTGCATTTGCAGTCGCTACATACAAAGGTAGAAAGGTATGTAAAGCGTTGTGGCCATCAGGATAAGAGAATATAGATAATCAAACTCACTAGGGAGTCAAAAGAATTAACGGAAATCATCTTACCTAGAATATGTACAAGTTATTGAGGAATTAACTATTGTTTACATGGCATTTTAAATATCGGAACCTGACGGAAAAGTAATCGCTCAAATGATAGCGATAAGGTAACTCCAACTTTAAGGAAGTAGAAGGCCGAATTTAGACTACAAAAATCAGCTATATACATGATACAATGGAACACTCAGTAAAATTAAATTCACCACTGTACTTTTGCTTTATAAACTTGGGGAAACTCTTTGATAAACTGAGCCACAACATGATTTTAATCGCATCCCTCTCACATTTAATCTCATATGAGAGGAAACACGAAATTATTGAATGGAATGAAAGTAGCTGAAAAAATGTGCCTTAAGGTTGTATTCTGATGATAATGTTAAAAAGTCTTTTAATTAAGTGTGCAACCAGTCAGGGAGTAGTGAGTAATCACTTAAGACAGAAAGCTATTGTTAAATCGACTATGTAAGTGACTCAAAGCTTGTGCGTTCATATCTTAGAACGACTTATTTACTAAGGACAATCAATATTCATTTGACTATATTTATAACTAAATTCTAATTTCCTTACTTCTGTGTTTCAATTAAGTATTCCATAACTAACGTATTCCTTGCATTATCATTAAGTGTTTTGCAACAAAACCTAATGCTGATCCTTTTAGTTTATAAAAAAAAATTGTATTTCCTTTGATGTTGCTTAAACCAGGAATCAAATAAAAATCTTATTGTTTTATCAGAAATAAATATTTCTATTATAAATAAAAATATTACATTTTTCATTTTCAATCAGTTTTCTTTGGATTTTAAAATAATTCCAAATTCAAGAAAACAATCAAAGATTTTTATAAGAGTTTTCCATTTAAAGAATTTTGCTTAAGATTAACAATAATAAAAATCTCAACACGTATTACAATCAAATGCATAAATGTGTCTAGATAAAGAGAAAAAACTATTAAATACCAGGATAACAAGTTAAAGAACAAATACATGTGTATGTTTATAAATAAATAAAAATAAATTTCCTTTTTTTTACCCTCCACCATCACGAGAGGTGATGAGAGTATACTAAGTTTGTCATTCCGTGTGTAACACCAAGATGGAATCATCTCAGGCCCCATAAATATATATATTCTTGAATCAAATCAAAATCTGAGTGGACTTATTTACGTCCGTCTGTCCACTGTCTGTATATTTGTCTGTGTGTCCGTCTGTCTGCCTATATTCATCTGTCTGCATGTCTGTTTACTGAAAACATTCTTAAGCCTAGAATAACTGTCCGAATTCAATGAATCTCACGCATTATTTGCTATTGTCCTAAGCAGTTTCCTATATAAGAGCCAATATCTGAGACAACCTAAAAACTCCGAAAAAACTTGTCTATTTTTTCAACAAAATCTAAAAAAATTAAAGAATAAATTTAACTATAACATACAATTTTATGTTCTTTATCATCAAAATCGGATCAAAAGGTAAAAATTCCCACAATCAGTGTATCTTATGGGTCGCAATACTTAGACAATTTCCTGAACACATATATATTTATTTTCATACCCTAATAAACTCAAAATACAAGGGTCATTATTTGACCTAGTTTCCGTATAACGTACATTCTGGGAATAGGATTTATAGCTTATAAATCTCTTAAATATGAACGATTCTATGAAATTTGGCATTTATTAATATCTGGTCATGTTTTGATATAGCTCCCATATAACGTCCCTTCCCTGAGAACAATTTAATAAAGACATATACCATTGGAGTTCGGCACGATTATTTTTCTTAATGTCTTTAATGTATATTATTAATATAAAGAATTTCTGTCCATATTTTGCTGTAGCGCCTTTCCCGGAAACATTTTTAATCATATAATACTAGTGAATAATGAATTTCGATAGTTATTTTTCCAACTGTCTTAAATACACATTATAATCTGGCCAATTTCGGTCCATGTATTGCTATAGCTCCCATATAAGGCCCCTTACCGGAAAATATTTTGAGCTTATAAAAATAGTAAATAATTGTTGAAACTTAACTCAATTATTTTTCTAACTGTCTTGAATATATGTTATTGATTTGATTAATATTGGTCCCTATTTTGCTATAGATCTTGAATATATGGTATTTTCTTGGCGAATATCATTCCATATTTTACTGCAAATGCCATTTAAGTCTCGTTTTAGGAAAAAATTTAAACTTATAAGACTTGTAAACTTGAAAAAAATTCTACTGAGATATGTCGCAATTATTCGAGAAAGGGTATTTAAGATTCGGCACTACCGAATATAGAATTTTTACTCTTTATTATATGTAATTTGTATTTTTAAAATTTGTTTTTTCTATTTTCTGTGTTGATATTTTAGTTGTTGCTTTTGTTGTTTATCTTCATATCATCTTAAATATATTATCAATATCGTGAATATTTATTGAAAAAAAATAAAAGAAAAGAAAATAAATAAAATATAAGAAGAAATAGAAAAAAGAAGTAAAAAATGTATTGAAAATAAAATTGAAAGGAAATAAAATAAAATGAAAGAATATAAATATAATTTAAAATAAATTTAGCATAAATTATGTGTTAGACATAACAAGGATAATATGAACAATTGTTTGCTTACATTGCACAATGGGTTACAATTTTCTATTGATTAAAGATATTGAAATTTTTTAATTTTAAACAGTTCTTTTATATTCTCCACTACTACAACTGGTAAAAAAAAAGTATTCGATTGATCTATGTCAGTATGTTCGTTTGTCTATTTAAATCATTCTCACGAAAAGGTCACGTTATTTGTTGTTGTCCTTAGCAGTTTTTATATTAAAAACAAGCTATAATCATTAGCAAGAAAATTAAAAACCGATTTCTGAGAGACAACCTGAAAATTCCGAAGAAGACAAATAATAAATTGCTTTAGACTATATTTAACCATAATATACGGCTGTAAATACAAAAAAATATGAAAATCGGATCAAACAGAAGCAAGGTTATAGACCAAAATATCCAAAATATTGACATACCCCAAAATCAGTTAGTCATATTGGTCGTAATTTTGAAGATTATTTTCTGAAATTTGCAATGCATTTGTTGTAGTAATAAATCTTAAGAAACTAGATTGTTATGGGACCATTATTTGTTCTTACTGCCATATATAAGGGCCCTACCATGAATATGGTTGTAAAACTCTAAAATATTGACCATTTCTTTTAAAATTTTAATTGTGCTGAATCAGAAATGACCTTGAATATATGTTATTAATTTAATCAATTTTGTACCATATTTTGATATAGCTTTCACATAAGACCCCTTCCCGGAAAGCGGTTTTGAGCTTATAAAAGTCATCAATTATTTAAAAAATATAAGCAAACATTTTGATATATATCATGGCCTCTTCCAGGAATATGAACCAATTTTGTTAAAAAACGTCACGAGGCATAAGTTCTGTTGAAACATTAATTACATAACTAAATTCTCTAACAGTCTCACCACAATTTCCACAGCTGCCCTATATGGAGCACAATATGTTGTAAGGTATTTAATGGTCAGAGTCGACTGACTTTGTAATTATTCTAGAAATTTTTAAAATATTATTTTTTATCTGCCATAAATTTTTAAAAATTGTTAACCGCAAAGAGATTCCCATTTTTTTAGAATCTGTCCCATTTTCCCTTGCAATATATATGGTATATTTTTTTAACTACAAGTATTTTGTTTACTATATGGTTTTAGTTATTTGAATTTTTCTCCCCAAAACAATGACACAAAACAAGTTGTAAACAAAACTACTAGTACACTATGTACGTTTGTACAGATACAGTTGGTAACAAAAGTAAACCATAGAAAATTGATTCGAATAACAATTTTGTCAATACAGCTATTAAAAAGAAACTATTTATTATGAAACATACTTTTAGTTTCCACTGTATAACTGTTTGTCTTCTAAACAGATCCATAAATATTGCTTTTAGAATACAAAAAATATAGTACAGTTACATTTTAAGTATTGTTTCCCTTTTTTCATGTTTTGCCTTTAACATATTTTGGATTCCATTACAAAAGCAAATCTTTACAAAGTTCAATGCTAAGTCATGGCATTAAGCCAAAAAAAATGGTAATATTTATTCAATGATAGATTATTTAAAAACTGAACTATAAGTTAATATATTAGGAATTATAATTATACTACAATGATGAAAATCGTTTTTAAAGATCTTAAGAAGACTCAAAGTGATCTTGAAGAAAGTAGTTGAACAAATAATTAAAAAAATAATTTCAACTTTTACCACTATAAAGGCTATAAAGTTAGGGGTAGCTCTCCATAGCGATGAAAGATTAACATTCCATGTGTAACGCTGTGAAACTCGACTGTGTTATACCCTTCCCCACAATGTTGGCTATAAATAGTAGTTACGAAAAATTAATATACGTCCCTCGTATAATTTAATTTTCTGATTTATTCTTAACTGTGCAGTAGATTATTTTGACATTAATATTTATGTGAAATTTATGCGCGTTAAAATGAATTTAACTGGAGGGTTATATGAAAGCTAAAAGAAATTATGGTGCGATTCTCGTATAATTTACGTAAAAATTTT
This sequence comes from Cochliomyia hominivorax, assembly GCA_004302925.2. Taxonomy (NCBI): domain Eukaryota; kingdom Metazoa; phylum Arthropoda; class Insecta; order Diptera; family Calliphoridae; genus Cochliomyia; species Cochliomyia hominivorax. The sequence continues at coordinate 10,173,547 of PYHX02000494.1, forward strand.
GCTAATATTTATCTTAATTTGAACAATTATTATTACAATACCAACATATATGTGGGATTTTAACCATTAAAAGTGATATTTGGAAGAGGGTTTGTGTGGGACCTATAAAAAATGATGGCCCAACTCTCGCATAAAAATATTATGGACTTACTTTTGACAATTTTGCATGGAAGCTACCTGAAATATTTAACCGAATATGAGCAATTTCAATAGGCTTCGTTCTTAGGCGAAAGCAATAATACTAACCAAATTTCATCGAGACATCCGATAAATTGCGATCTTAGACTGTTCACAACATTTACATGGACAGCCAGCCGGACATACAGATAGACGAATGGTTAAATCTATTCAGAAATGCTTCTGAGTCAAGCGGTATACTTAAAGTTAATTATGCATGTTACATACATCAGCATAAACGCATAATACCCCAACCCCAATCACCTAAGCTGGTGTAGGGTCAAAATATACACACAGAAAATATAAATAAATATTTTTATTAGAAAGAAAAATAAATATATTTTATAATTTCGAAATTAAATTTTAAACAATAAAATCCTTCTGCAAAAATGTTCTTATTTTCAAAAGAAATCAAAAACAATAACAAATAAAGATTATTATTTTTTTATTAAATATCGAATAAATTAAATAAATGTAGGAAATTTTCATCAATTGATATTTGACTTAAAACTATTGAGAATTTTCTTTTATGAATTTATAACACATAAAATTATAAATACTAAATGTAAAATATTGAATTTCAGTTTATTTTTCAATTACATAACACTGGAAGCGTATAATTGATATTTATTTAAAATAAATAAAATATAACTTAAACGTTAGTAGAGATTTATATCTTGCAAACTGTTGATTACATAAATAAACTATGTATATAAATAGAGTGAATGACTATAACATGTACACTATATTAAAAATATTTAATGCTATAACCGCACATATAAAGATATACTCGAAATCTCATTTTTATACCTAAATAAGTTTAGTTCTAGTTCACTTCTATTTCAGTTCAGGTTTAGTTCAGGTAAAGTTCTAGTTTAGTTCAACTTCAGTTCTAGTTCAGTTCAGTTCAGTTCTAGTTCAATTTTAGTTCAGTTCTAGTTCAGTTTTAGTTCAGTTCTAGTTCAGCTCTAGTTCAGTTCTAGTTCAATTCTAGTTCAGTTCTAGTTCAATTCTAGTTCAGTTCTAGTTCAGTTCTAGTTCAGTTCTAGTTCAGTTCTAGTTCAGTTCAAGTTCAGTTCTAGTTCAGTTCATGTTTAGTTCAAGTTCAGTTCAAGTTCAGTTCAAGTTCAGTTCAAGTTCAGTTCAAGTTCTGTTCTAGCTCAGTTCTAGTTCAGTTCTAGTTCAGTTCTAATTCGGTTCTAGTTAAGTTCTAGTTCAGTTCTAGTTCAGTTCTAGTTCAGTTCAAGTTTAGTTCAAGTTCAGTTCAAGTTCAGTTCAAGTTCAGTTCAAGTTCAGTTCTAGCTCAGTTCTAGTTCATTTCTAGCTTAGTTCAAATTCAGTTCTAGTTCAGTTCTAGTTCAGTTCAAGTTCAGTTCTAATTCAGTTCTAGTTCAGTTCTAGTTCAGTTCTAATTCGGTTCTAGTTAAGTTCTAGTTCAGTTCTAGTTCAGTTCTAGTTCAGTTCTAGTTCAGCTCTAATTCAGTTCCAGCACAGTTTTAGTTCAGTTCTAGTTCAGTACAAGTTCAGTTCTAGTTCAGCTCTAATTCAGTTCCAGCTCAGTTCTAATTCAGTTCTAGTTTAGTTCTAGTTCAGTTCTAGTTCAGCTATAATTCAGTTCCAGTTCAGTTTAAGTTCAGTTTTAGTTCAGTTCTAGTTCAATTTTAGTTCAGTTCTAGTTCAGCTCTAGTTCAGTTCTAGTTCAATTCTAGTTCAGTTCTAGTTCAATTCTAGTTCAGTTCTAGTTCAGTTCTAGTTCAGTTCTAGTTCAGTTCTAGTTCAGTTCAAGTTTAGTTCAAGTTCAGTTCAAGTTCAGTTCAAGTTCAGTTCAAGTTCAGTTCAAGTTCTGTTCTAGCTCAGTTCTAGTTCATTTCTAGCTCAGTTCAAATTCAGTTCTAGTTCAGTTCTAGTTCAGTTCAAGTTCAGTTCTAATTCAGTTCTAGTTCAGTTCTAGTTCAGTTCTAATTCGGTTCTAGTTAAGTTCTAGTTCAGTTCTAATTCAGTTCTAGTTCAGTTCTAGTTCAGTTCTAATTCGGTTCTAGTTAAGTTCTAGTTCAGTTCTAGTTCAGTTCAAGTTCAGTTCTAGTTCAGCTCTAATTCAGTTCCAGCTCAGTTCTAATTCAGTTCTAGTTTAGTTCTAGTTTAGTTCTAGTTCAGCTATAATTCAGTTCCAGTTCAGTTTAAGTTCAATTCTAGTTCAGTTCTAGTTCAGCTCTAATTCAGTTCCAGCTCAGTTTTAGTTCAGTTCTAGTTTAGATTTTAGTTCAATCCTAATTCAGTTCTTTTTCAGTTCTAGTTCAGTTCTAGTGCAGTTCTAGTTGTTTATTTTTAAGTTTTAATTTAAGATGATCTATTTAAAGAGCTGATGTAAAACAAATGAACACAATTTTTGATTCCCTTAATAAAAACTTTTTTGGAGAAACAATTTTCTTCCGATTTATCTACTTGATATTATTTTTTCTTGTTCTGGCTCTTTTAAAATGCAAAACCAATTTAAAGCTGATTAAGTGTAACAAACGGGAAAAAATACTAAAAAAAGTTTCTAGTAGAAAATAACAAGAATAAAGGAACATTTAATAAATAAATGTAAATGTAATTCAGTAAAAAAAAACCTTAATTGTATGCAACAAAATCCTGTTACTGTTTAAATCCAAATTATGATCAAGAAAACCATTTCAAGGAAATTAAATATTAAATAGAAGCAGGTTTTGTCTCTAAAAATAGTTAGTAAAACTAAATTAATGAATGAATTTAGTTTTGAATATGAAGTAAAGTTAAGATTTAAATATGAAACATTTAATGCAGATAAGAAAAGTAAATTTTACAATTATTTTTTGATTACATTTTTAAGGAATGAGAACGAAAAATTATTAATGTAACTTTTGTAATTTATTTTTATTTTAGAAAGTGAGATTGAAATTTCCAAATTTTCATTTTTATTACAAACATTTTTTTGATCTCTTCCCTTAATTGTTATGTTTTGCAATCGAAATTTAAAATCTATTTTGAAGAACAAAAACAAGATTTTTGTTCTTTAGTTTATGAAACTTAATTAAACCAATGAAATATTTCTTGTAAAATCTTCTTAATAAAATTATGACATTCTTTGTAGAACTTTTTTTTTGTTTTCTTCTGCAAATCTTTTAAATGTGCAAGATGTGTATCTTTTAAATACAAAAATACAAAATGGAAATCAGAGTTAAATCCTTTTTTACTTAATTTGTAGGAATATATTAAAAGACTTTGTTTGTTTACTTGAGATTTAAATAAATTCTACCTCAGTATCCACCCCCATCCATTTGTTATAGTTCCAGTTAAGAATGAAGAAAAAGATTTTATTTTGACTTGACGAAACTTTTGTATATAACTTGTTTCCTTTTTTTCAGCTTATGTTCTGGGAAAAGGTATTAACATGCATGGATTTAGTTTTACTTTTTTCCAGTATTTTTTTTTCAATAAGAGTTAAAACCAGAATACAAAAACAGTTGGTAGGAAAAGTAACTGCTGTTGGAGAGACATAAGAAAACTTTGTCATTTTTTGCAAAACCTCTCGTTTTTCTTTTGCTATAAAAATATTTTAAAAACAAATAAAAAGTTTTCAATAAAATCTGACATTGTAGCCAAGTAATAAGGCATCAAATTGTTAAGATTTTGTTTTATGAAGTGATTAAAATATATACAATGTTCGACTTACAATGAAAACAGTGGGACAAAATCACAAAATAAATACTAACGTACTAGATTATACCAAATCTTACCATCGTATACATATTATACTAATAATCCTATAGCTTTTTGGAAGACAAGTTGTAGAACAGATAACAGGTAACTCTTAGGACAGGCTTTTCTTAAAATGACTAGAAAAAAGCATGATTAAAGTCACCAAACCACTGTAGGAATCAGTATATACACAGTCACTATTTAATATGGCGACATAAAATATTTCACATATTTGGCAACAATTTTCCATTCAACAGTCCTTGAAGGAATGCTATATTCGACTATGCATAAATGGTAAATTTTTAAGTTTTAGGATTTTGTCTTATATCTCGGTCTGTTATTTAATAACAAATATTTAGGGCAATTTTCCGTTGAGCTCTGTTACTTATGGAGGATTTCAGAGTGCCAACAACAGATAGACGACCATAGTTAAATCGACACAGATTTTAATTTGTTGCAAGAATATGTGTACTTTATGGGGTTTTAGATGATTCTCTTTGGGCATTGTATACGGAATGACAAAGTTAATATATCTTCATCTTTAGCTTTGATGGTGGAGGCTATAAAAATTGCCTTGAATTTTAGGTTGACTTTGTTTCGGTCTAAAACTTTTTATCAAATAAATTGATTTTGGTGGTTTTAATTTACAGAGAATAATAACAAGTCATCACACAAATATGGGGACGTAAATGAATACTTTGGGCGTTACAAATGACTTCTTTTGTGGTGGAGAGTATAAAATACAAAATTTCAAAAAATATAAACTTTTGTTCAGATTATAGGGGAGTACATAGGAGTACCTGGAGCCAATAGACATAAATAGTCTCAGAATAGAAATATGACAGTCTGTGTATTGTTAATGCGATCAATTGACAATTACTTTTCCGAACTTAAAATAAAGAATAAATTAAAAATATTTTTCTGAATTGAAACGTTTCAAGTATGAGCATTTGATATTAACTAAAGAAAAGAACTTAATCCAGTACTCTACAGATAATTTTTAAACAGTTCTGAAAAGCTGTTATTGGCTAATATTGTGATAATTTTTCTAACATTTTTTCCTTTAAATAAATAGAATTTCTTTTAAAGTTCCTCTATAATTGCTTGATCATATATCGTTCTTAGTAGATTTCGCATTCGGCATTAATTTTCGCATTGACAATTCATTGCAAAAGGAACTTCCTTCTTTATCTTTTATGTTTCACTTCTGTCATGTACATTGCTTTCAAACGTCTTCGGTATCAACACATGTGGAACCGAATTTCTTGCTTTTAAGTGTAGAGAAATTAATGCTGCCAAAAGAGAAATCATTTTTCAATGTTTATGTGTGACCTCATTTTATCTTCTGTGCAAATTCAGAATCAGCATTTTTTAATCGCTTAATACATCGTTCCAAATATTTTTACCCTACAATACCAGAGGTTAGTTGGTAGGTTGCTTATGTTTGTAACATATGGAAAAAACATAGAGAAAAAACGAATAAGAATAAGAATTCCGGTCGATTCAAAGTTAATTTGAGAGTCGAATTAATGATATCTGTCCATCTGTCGTGCTGGCTGTATTAAAAAAAATAATGTGAAAGTTCTACAGGTCCCTATCTTGAATCTTCCCGAATGGTGAAACTCATAAAACATACTGAAAAGCATAAAAGTCAATTAAATTTGACGAGAATGGATTTTATTAGTTTAAATACAAGTGCATAATTTTAAGAATATCGGTCCATTAACGACCGTAGCTTCCCTACAGACCCACTTACGAAAATCACTTCAAAGTGCATAAATTTCGAAAAAACAAAACTTCCTATTGAGTACATATTTTGTTTAATTAAGCCTGCTGAATACAATTTTGTGAAGATCGGCTCAGAAATTCACTAATAAATCCATTACTTAAAATCACCTCAAATACTTTAAATCAATCAAAGAAGTGTGACTCATAAAAGAAGCTTAAATAAGCATGCTTTCTAAAAGCACAAATCATAAAATAAAATTCTACGAGGGTGGAGCCATAATTGTTCATGCCAGCGTCATAGTGTATGGCATTATATAGTCATATCTAAAATTTCATAAAAACTCAATCTGTCAATGTGAAAAGTTAATATTTTACCCAAAGGATTTCTTCTCTCATCCTCACTGTAAAATTCTTTTCATTTAAAGATTAACATTTGAATACGAAACGAAAGATGAAATAGAATAGATAAAGAATGAAAATTTTTAAAATAAATACATAAAATTAAATAAATAAATTTGTTTTCCAAATCAAAGAATTTTTTGTTAATGAAGTTAAAATATTTTTGTATATAATTAAGTATGTGTGTGTGTGTGTTTGTGTGAGTAGGGATATAATTTCAAAGATTTTGACTTATATATTGATGAAATGTTAAAAAGGAAATGTAAAACAAATTTTTAATTGTTTAATTAATTTAATTGTAAATCAATTTATAATCCTTTTGAAAATCCCAAATAAGAGTAGTGTTTAAGTTATTTAGTAAGAATAACAATTTAATCTATTTGAAAGTTAAAACGATTGAAATTTAAATAAATTTAATATAAAAGGATCAAACAAAAATTATATTTAAAAATAACAGAAGTTAAATTATTTTCTATAGAAAAAGGAACGACATAAAAAGATTTAGTGAATTTCTGTAATAAGAGAAAATTTGCAATAAAGAGAAAATTGTTTCAAGAAATTAATCTTTTTCTATGGTCTGTTATTTTAATTAAGTATTTAATAGATCCCACATAAAATCTTCAAAAGCGATAATTAAATGCTGAAGTAATCTGAATAGGTTTAAAGTGGGGAATTAGAAGTTGTTGCCAGAGGATGTCATCGCAGATACCGCGTATTTGCCTTACCTTCAGTGACCAATGCTTATTGACATCAAGTTCTTTTACATTCCCATGTTCACATGCTCTCGATTTTCAACAGTTGACTCCTCGCCATAGTTCTCCATACTCAAGATCTGTAGGTGGGGATGGGACATACTATAGCCCAGTACATTCCTTTGATGATATAAAACCAAAGTCATTTCATGCCGAATATTTTCCAACAGGTATAGGAGGCCTCAGTAGCAATGTCTACGATGCAATACCTAAGTACTTGGCATCTCTTGGAAGAGGGATTCCGCAGTTATTTAACCGCGGAAGTCTGAAATTAGGAACTTATTACATTATTGGAAATAGTACTAGTTTAATAGTACCTGAATTAATTCGCTGACACATTTCGTTGCCCATTTGTAGAGTCCATCCCCGTTCTGGGTTATGATGGAGATTATTAAGGCTAAAACCAGAACCATGCTAAGCACTTATATTTATCTGTGACGAATCTTAAATGTCCCCCTTCACTAAATTTTTTTACTAAAAACAATATCAACGTGTCAAATTTCATGAAAAAAAGTGAGCCGCTCGGTCATACACGTTGGTCAATTCTTTTACTTTAAGCAGGTTGTCTCAGATATCGTCTACAACTTTTTTCTTCTGAACCAACTCAGTCGATTTAAATATGAATTTTTCAGAAAATAACAAATCTTTGTCAGGATTTCATTGAACTCTGTCAATTATTGCGGATGCGAATGTGTCAACGGAGAGACGGACGGAGGTAGCTTAATCGAGTCCTATTTTGATTTAAATGTCAAAAATGTGTATACTTTATAGACTCTTAGGCGATTTAAAGTTAATATACCCTCATCACCTCTTGCGGTGGTAGAGGATATAAAAAAATTATGACAATTTTATGGAAGACATAAATATTTAGGAGTTTCGAGATGAGGATCTTATGTGGGAGCTTTAATAAAATGTGGGCTGATGTTCTAACTGTTCTTCTCTACTCTAGGGAACTTAGCTAATTTATACACGAAATAACAAACTGAACAGACTCTCTTTCATCGGTGGTCTGCGGAGGTGAAGGGTATCATAAATATATTTTTCTAAACAAATTATTTATTTTATTAACTAGTTTCTCCAATAATCTTCCTTAAGACCTTCCTTTCCTTAAGACCTCCTGAGGCCACGCATTATAAAATAAAATTCTGTTATTTTTATTTACATTACAAATAATTTATAATCTGAACAATATGTTATATTTCCATACATATCGATTTAACTTTTAATTTAACATTTTTAATTTAATCTACTTCATTTAATTTCCATTAATTCAACTTTATTACAAAAAAAAAATACTTCCAAATAATATGGTTATACTAACGTTATTATATGAAATATTTTGGCGTATAATTCCCAAACAAAATATACTATATGAACAATTTAAACCACTTACTATAACTATAATTTTATTTATTATTTTAACAAAAAAAAAATATTTTAAAATAATAAATGCCAATTACATAATCGGCACTTCGCCCTGTGGAACTGAACGTTACAACAATTTAACTTTATTTCATTGAAAATCGATTTATTCGATTTCAAAAGAATTTTTGTGAATATTTTCGCCTGGTAGCGTATGATTAATATTAATTATTTTTTTTTTAATTAAAATTTGTTTATTAAGTTTAATTTAATAGATCGAATATCTTAGAACTTAAAATATAATTTACTAAATGAGTACTCAATATAATGTCAATTTAATGTTAATGATCTTAAAATTGTCAAACAATATATGTTGAATTTGGTACTAAGATTTGAAGCAGTGAGTGAAATAGGGTCTAACGCAACATTATCACCATTGTATTTTTTTCAAAAATTAAGGAATTTAAACTGCATTTTTATAAGTAAAGAAGTTCCAGATTTGCCGTAGTAAGTCCATATAAATTGAAGGCACTTAAGGTGTGAGATCGAAAAATTAAACTTTACAGTTTTATTTTTTTGTTTTGATTAAAATTATTACTACAATTAAAAAAAAATATATTTTTATAGTTTAATTAGTACTTTTACAAATCTCGTTCTTAACTAGTCGTCATTGCTTGAAAGCTATAATTAATTCTTTTAATCTTTTTTGACTTCAGTTCTTTTTTCCATATTTCCATTGGAAAATCCTTTAAAACGTTCTTATAATGCCTATCTTGTCACTTTGATGATCGCCTCTTTTAAATATTCCAGCTAATGCTGTTTTGTTTCCTAAACTTTTTCCACATCATTTTATAAATTTCATGGATATTGCGAAAAATCTGCCAGAACGTACGTTTCGTTATTCATTATGCAGCAAGAATATTTTTTGAAAGCCTTGACATTAATTTCCGTTCTCTATTTTGGCCTCTTATTTTAAGCCTGCATTAGCTATAACTTATCGTACCAAATAATCCGAGCACTGAGCTAATCGAACTGCTTTCCTACCGGATGTGTTGGGAGTTGTTTGGAAAATGTTTTCTATATTTAGGGCTTTCAAAACATCATGAGGACCATTCCTTTCACCTGAATCAGATTTTCTATCAACGAATATGTTCTCCCGGTACTGTATAAAAACATTGGAAGCAGTTTGACGGCAGATATTTGAATAATTGGGCAACTTTTTGTAGGGTTATGTTGGGTTTTTTGAAATATTGATTAATTAAAGTACGCATTTTTCCTTGGCCAGTCATTTTAATCAGATTAAATCATTGATTCATTGTTTGTCATAATAACTGACATGTTTTACAAAGGTAACTTGATCAGCCAAAAAGTTCAAATTAGATTAAAATTTATTGAAAATCGTGTGTTAGGATTTTTTCGATCTCACTCCTTAATTAAAATTTTTGAAGTTAAAACTTTTACATTATGTGAATGAAAACTGTATGGTCACATTTTACATGTTTAATATTATATAAGTTTAAAATTTAAGCTTTTTGTACACAAGCCACACCTAATTATTATATTTAATATTTATATATATTTTATTTATATGGCACAGTGGAACAACAATAGAAAAGTTTTGTATTCAAAATATGCATTGTTACACGACTCAAAAAGTGAAAGTTTTAGGTGACAATATAAAAATCTAGCCGGAATAAGTTCAAACTCATTGGTACTACGGACGTATACCAATATTGTATGATATAACTCATACGCATGTAAACTATTAGCAAACATTTCTTTTTTATTTCATTCTATATCACCGTAGGTGGTTGGTAATTATGTGTTTGTGCTGATGTTTGTAACGTACAGAAAAAAAAGTGTACATCACCTCTAAGTATATCGTTCGACACAGAATCGATTAAGCAATCCGGCTGGCTGTCCAGAATAAAACATTTTGAACACTCTACCGGTTACAAGTTTTGAGATATCTTGATCATATTTTGAACCAAGGATGAAGCCTATTGAAATTGTTCGGTTTAAGAAATCAGGTATCTCCCATACAAATATCTTTACAGAATGTGGTTATAACACATAAAAGTCTTAAACATAAAGCAATTTTAACGAAATTAACAGAAATATGTCTTATGGCATTATTAACTGATCTGCAAAAATAAACAAGAATCGGACTATAATTTTTTGTCACTCCCATATAAACCCCCCCACAAAAAAAGCATCAATTTCACATAAATTTTATTTACACAATAATGCACTGTAAACTTAAAAATAAATCAGGAAATATAATTATAAGAAGTTTTATAACCAATATCGTGGTGTAGCGTGTCTGGCTTGATCGACTATAATATTCTTACTTGTTATACCCTCCACCACCATCCCTTTACATTAACTTTTTTTATACCGTGTGTAACGCTTAGAAAAAATTATCTCAGATCCCATAATGTATATATTTTTGTATCAAATCAAAATCTGATTTGATTTAGCCATGCCCATCTATCTGTATATCTGTCCGTTTTTCTGTCCATTTGCCTGTCCATCTGTCTGTCTATTGTTGGCACGTTCACATCCATAATAATAGACAGTGCTCAATGAAACTTGATTATTTGTTATAGTCTTGAGAAATTTCCTTCATCAAAATTTTAAATCAGCAAAGTTGGTTCAGTATATTAAAAGATATAGAACGATATTAGACAAATTATAATAAGATTTAATACAATATTGATTTATATGTGCTTTTTTCAAAATTATCAAAATCGGTGCAATTGAAAAAAAAGATATAGCCAAATATATAAAACTAACTTTATGACTTATTAGGTATTCCTGAAATGTATTTAAGAAAATGTAATAAATGCTTGTGAGGGTATGTAACGTACACGAATTTGTGATGGAGGGTATTGAAAATTCGTTGTAGCCGAATAAACCGATCATATTAGTTTTTTTACATTTTATTAACTTCGAAAAAGATGTTTTCTTATTGATTTTTGTTACTTAAATTGGCAGAGTTTTGAATTCCCTATTGAGGTTATGAAGACGTATATTGAACAATATTTTTCTTTTCATTCAAACATTTATAATTTGCTCCAATATTATTTAATACTGAATTCCAAATAAAATTATAATCGTATATAAAATAATTATAAAATATGAAATTAAAATTACAACCACAGAATATTTTACAAACATACAAACAAATGTAATATTTAATGCGTCAATTATAAAACAATTGAGAGAATAGTTTCCATAAAATAAGTGGGAGTATTATATGTAGGTGTATATGATGATTCAAATACATATATAGCGTACATGTAAGTATAAAGTTTGGCAAAAATAATGCTATTACTGACTAACACGAAGCTCACATTTAACAAAGTCACGAAAACATAAATTGAAAGAAGCCAAAGTCTAAGACCATGCTTAAAAATAGAATTCGTCTAAAATTCTTTCTTAAATACATGAAATGGGCAGAGGAGTGGAAAAAGGTAAATTTCGCTAACGAAAAAAAATGCAATTTCACACTCTTGGTCAGGCATAATTTGAAATCAAACGATGTTCGAATATCAAAACCTAATTTCGGCGGTGGAAATTGGATGGTTCGGGCAGCATTTCCTGCAGTTGGTAAAACTAAAGTTTGTTTTCTACCAACAGATATGAATAGCACAATTTTACCGAACTGTAAGCCGACCGGTCTTTAACTCAATGGCAAATTTGTGGGGATATATGGACTGTTAAGTTTATTCAAATAATGGACAAAACGAAAGAAAATTGATTTCGATCTTCTTAAAAAGTTAATTGAACCATTGCCAAATCTTATTTTTGAGATAATCTAAAACAAAGGATCATTAATACAATTTTAAATGAAGCCATAGTTGATTTTTTTCTTTAACTTTTCTAATTCTTTAAAAAAAGTTAAGCGCGTTTATTGGAATATGCACAAGTGTAGATAGGTTGGAACAAGATTTTGTCAATAACGGGAATACATTTTACATTACAGCTTAATACATTGATTCTCACTATAAGCGTAGCTTAGCTTTAAACTGCAGTTTTTACTTTAGATTAAGCTTTATGTTATAAAGAGTGAGATAGAAAAATTCCAAACACACATTTTCGATTAAAACTTTTAACCCAAATTTTGAATAAAATAATCTGATTAAAATAAAATAAAAAACCAGAAAAATTTCATTCTAAAATTATTCTCATTTTCAACAAACTTCAAATTAGTCCTACAAAAAATTGGCCAAGTATTCAAAGGTCCGACATCAAATTGTTTCCAATGTTATTCGATATTACGGGAGAACTTGTCCATTGATAGAAAACCTATTTCTAGAAAGCATTTCTAAAAGAGCTCTCAACACATTCGGAAGGAAAGCAGCCCGTTTAGCTCAGTGATCGGACTATTTGGTATGAAAATTAAAAGGTAATTTTGGTTTAAAAATATAAAGGTTAAAAAAGTTGCTGACAGAAACGCTGCTGAAAGTTTATAGGCCAAAACCGGAACAGGGAAATTGAAGTTAAGTTTTCTAAAACAATTATTCCAGCCTAACGGATGACGAAACGTATGTTCTGACAGATTTTCTCGCAGCTTCATTGTCAAAAAATTTTATTTTGCTGATGATCGAGAGAATGTTGTGCAAGTACAGTTGCAGCAATAAACTTAAATTTATGTTACAACAGGCCCGAAATTTACATCAAGGAATGTTTACAAAAAATGTCGCTCCCTTTCATAAGAATTCATTAAGTGTACTTCAATTTTTGGCCTGACTTGAAATCCTTTCACTCTGGTTAAGAATTATTTGAGTAGTAAAAGAACAATAATGTGATTTTTGTACCAAGAGATGTAAATCTAAGCCCGAAGTTAAGGCCAGTGGAGAGATACTGGAGATGGACTAACTGTTCAAGCAAAGTGGCAGAAAGCACAATAAAAATGTTAATGGAAGGTTTTCCGAAAAAGTTTCAAAATTGCATCACTAGTGGCATTTTGGTAGTTTCGTAGTGGGAGTTTGGTTGTTTCGCTTTAATTAACATATATGTATGTTAAGAATATTTTTAACCTCACTCATTGTTTTTTGGACTCTAGCTCAGACAAAAGTTTAGGGCTGTTTAGACTTTAGCCTATAGACTATAGTGTTTATTTTGTAGACTAAAGTTGTATTTTAAACTTTGGTTCAGACTATATTGGGACTGTAGTTTTAACTGTAGTTAAGACTTTAAGGTAAGGACAGAATATAGCTGGGTCTGTAGTTGAGACTATAAGTTAGTCTAGTCTATAATTAAATTTAATGCTCCATTCAATTGAATATACTTGCATGTTATTTTTAAATATAAATGTTTATATTTGATGCATCTTTCAGTTTATTTCATAAAAAGGGAAAATCTCAAGATTTCCTTTTCCCACCTCACATTCAAATTAATCCTCTTTAACTCTTAAGTTTTTCTTTTTTTGGCCAGAATTTTTATTATTTTCAACACGTTTTTTATGATATAAAGTTAATAAACCTCTGCAGCGAAAGACTCTTTGACATTTAAGGCTTATGAAGCTTTGTAGTCTATAAAACTTATTAAATTATTTTAGCGTAATTGAAGACCTTTCCTTTCGCTGCTCATGAAAGGGTTAAAATATTATTATGAATTTTGGTAAAAGAAAAGGGACTAAGAAAAATAAGTAAAAATACTATAGTCGGTCAAGCTCGACTATTAATAATGCTAATGTGTGCAATAGAATATTGTTATACTAACATTAATGTGAAATATATGCGTTTTAAGGGAATTTTTCTGGAAGGTTATATGGGAATTGGGTAAAAATATCGACCTGACTTCATTCAATTTCGCATAGCGGATTTGGCTTATAAATATCTAAATTTGAAGAAATATTTTTACAATACCTATGTGTATGGATGATTTATATTTTTTCAAAATGAAGTTTGGAAGGGTATTTTAATGGGACTTATGAGTAATAATGGACCGATCCTCGTATAATTTTACACATCTTTTAAGAATATAATGTATAGGCCAATACAAAAAATAGACCGAGCATAACCAGTTTCAATTTGCATTTTCCTTGAGCAAAAATAATAGTAGCCAGACGGACGGACGGACATGCTTCAATCGACTAAGGAAAGGATTCTGAATAGAACGGTATACTTAAAAGTACCTATGATGGTGTACGGTAAAAAAATTATTTTTATAAAATAAAATTAAAGAAATAAACATTTTGGGAAAAAGCTGTTAACAGCGTTGCGTATGATTAATATTAATTATGAATTCTTGATATGTACTGAAATTTCAACAAGCAATGGATTTTAAATCAACTATTTTTTACTTAATTTCCTTTATTTTGAGTAATAATTTTATTTCCAACTGTAATGAACAATTTAATGGCAAAACCCTTAATAACAGAAAAGAACTGTATTAAAATACATCACGTCTTTTATGGCTGCTTGAATATTTGACTGCTGCTTCAGTTGTTAAGAATAATTTTTGCTATTTGTTTGGTTGATTTTGTATGTGTGAATGTAAGAATATTAAAAAATAATGTAAACTGTATGTTATTTTTCATTACACGTTTTGCGAAAGAAAAACTACACGTACATCCCAAGGCATCGTTTACAGTTTATTTTGTTGAATGCACTTCTTAAAGGTAACGTCAAAATTGGTTGTAATAACATTAAGAAATTTTCATTTTATGATGAGAATATTGCTGAATTTATAAATTGCAGTCATCGCTATTGATAGCATTGTTAAAGCAACATGCACCAATAAAGTTTAAAATGAAGTTGAAATTAAAAAAAAATATAAAAAATGAATTGTTATCTACAGATCAAAAATATAGTAAACCATTTTCGAAACTGTAGTCGACATTGTCCAATTATATATAAATTTATAGTGTAATGAATTGTCTAAAACTTATAGTCTACTCTCAAACTTATAGTCTAAAATTAGTTCCAACAAGTGTTCTAAACTATAGTACAGTAAAGTATTTAGACTATAATAGAAATAATCATATAAACTATAAATAAATATAAATTAAACTAGAACCTAAAAATTAGTCAATACATATGATCTACATTTAAGCCATAACTAGAGCTTGAACTACATTGTAGACTAAAATTTATTCTAAAGTATAAACTATAGTTTTAATAGTGTTCACTCTGGTATAAAATATAGTCTATTCTGTAGGCTTAGCAGTAGTCTATACTAAAGTTAAAAGTATAATCCATACTATAGTCCACATTATAATCAATGCTCTTGTTCAAGTTTTGGTTTAAACAACAGTTTAACTAGTCAAAGAATAAGTCCAAATTACAGTCCTAACTATAGTAAGAGATATTGTTTAACTATAATCTAAACAATATTATAAACTATTTATAAACTATAGTATATACTTCAATCTAAACTTTACTGTATACAAAATCTAAACTATGGGTTATACTAAAGTCCAAATTGCGCATTATAGTCTTAATTTAAAATAGAGTCTATACTGTAGTCTAAACTATAATCTTAACAGTAGTCTATACTTAAGTTAAAAGTCCGCTTTATCATCTGTTCTATTGCTTAAATTTTGCTTTAAACAATGGTCTAAATAGTCTTAGTATAAGTCCAAACTACAACCCTAACTTTAATATAAAATATTGTTTAACTATAAATAAGCTATAATCTTAACTATAAGCTACAATTATAGAAAACCTATTTCTAGAAAGCATTTCTAAAAGAGCTCTCAACACATTCGGAAGGAAAGCAGCCCGGTTAGCTTAGTGATCGGACTATTTGGTATGAAAAGTAAAAGGTAATTTTGTTTAAAAATGTAAAGTTTAAAAAGTTGCTGACAGAAACGCTGCTGAAAGTTTATAGGCCAAAACCGGAATACAGAAATTGAAGTCAAGTTATCCCAGCCTAATGGATGACGAAACGTTTGATCTGACAGATTTTCTCGCAGATTCATTGTCAAATATTTTATTTTGCTGTTGATCGAAAGAATGTTGTGAAAATACAGTTGCTGCAAAAAAGCTAATTTTTATAAAAAAATTTTGCAAAAAATTAGCAAAAAATCTAATTATTAAAAAATGCCGCTCCCATTCATAAGAATTCATTATGTGAGCAATTTTTGGCCTGACTATATAGTCTAAGTTCAGTCTATATAGTTAAGAGTAAATGTGAACTTAGTTTAAAATATAGTCCAAACGTTAGTTTTAACTATAATATACAGCTTAAACAATAGTCTGTCCTAGATATGGTATAATTGAAGTTCATACTAAAGTCAGAACTATAGTCCCTACAATAGTCTTAATATTTGGCTATACTATAATCTAAACTATAGTTCAATCTTGAACTTGAACTAAACTCTAGTCTAGACTATAGTTTTAACTGTAGCCAACAAGATAGTCTAAACTTTAGTCTAAATAAAATTTTAAATTTTATTCCAAACTTTAGACTCAATTATTGAAAGCTTAAGCTGTTTAAAATATATTTTAATAAACAATAATCTAAACTATAATCTCAGCAGTAGTATAAACTACGGTCTAACTTTTAGTCTTAGCTATATCTTAACTGTAGTTTTAAGGATAGTCTTAAATATATTCTAAATTATTATTAAATTTTATTGCAAATCATATTCTAAATTATAGTCTTAGTTAAAGTTTAGGCTGTTAAAAAATATTTTTGTAATCTAAACAATAATCCAAGCAGTGATATAAACTACAGTCTAATTTGTAATCTAAACTATGTACTTAACTATAGTTTAAACTACAGCCTTAGTCTAGTCATCTAGTTTTTCATATTTTGTTTATTCTTTATATTTTGCTTTAGTTTATGTTTTAGTCGTTCCATTAGGAATGTCTAGTCATTATGCAGTTTATAACTATTTATTTATTTTCTTTTTTTTCATATTAACACGAAGTCCTTTTCTTAAGTTCGACGTTAATTAATTCCAGTAATAATGGCCTGTTGTTTTTTTCTTTCTTTTGTCTTTTGGTCACACTATATTTTGCTACTTTTCCTCTTCATTTTCTTCTTTAATTTTTTGTTTCGCCTGTGAATTATCTTGTCTTATTTATTGTTGTTAACTGTCTTATATTTTTTCTAAACACTCTGCCTTAACTGACCACTTCTGTGTCCTTTTGAGTATTATACCAACTTTTATTTCTTCCTTCTCATACTCTTGCCACTTCAGTTATCAAAAGCTTTTAATTGTTTTCTATTGTTTAACTGCGGCAGCAAAGAGGGCAAGGGAAAGCATCGCTTACTTTTATTAGAATTTACTAACACTTAAATTCATCACATTTGCTATATTCTCGTATTCATTCTTTCATTGTGTGCAGTTAATTTTGATATTTTTATTTTCCTTTTTATACCCTTCACCGCTACAAGTGGTGAAGAGGGTATGTTAACTTTGTCATTCCGAGTCTAACGCTAAGAAGAAATCATCCCAGACTCAATATTGTGTATACTTTTGCATCAAAACTAAATCTGAGTCGATTTAGTTATGTCCGTCCGTCTGTCTCTATGTTTTTCCGTCTGTCTTGACCCCCAATGAGCTGTATCAAATTCAGCTCGAGTATATATTATTGGCCTGAGAAGTTTACAGTTTAAAAACGGTGAAATCAGTTCAGTACATAAAAAGATATAGATCGATATCTGAGTAAAGCTCTAAATTTTGTTAATTTGAATAAAATTTTCCAAAAATTATTAAAATCGGTTCGGTAGAAAACAAGTTATAGTCTAAAATATAACTTATTTTATGACTAATTAAGTGTTCCTTTGTTGTGTTCAAGAAAAACGTTTGTGAGTGTTTGTGTGAGTGTGTCTGTAAGAACATAACGTATTTACTTACACACATTTGTGGTGGAGGGTAATGAAGATTCGCCATTGCCAAATTTATTATTTTTTCTTATTTGTTTTCATTTTTTTCCACTTATAATAAACAAAACAATAACTGAAACGTGAAAATTTGTAGAAGGGGAATAATAATGAGACAAATGAGAAATGAAAATAAAAAGTTCATAACGGATGTTCTTCAAGAAATTCTATGGGTGTTTCCTTAATTATTTTTTTTTCGGATAAATGGACCATGAAGTGGAGCTATGACTTATAACTAATATTTTTATTTGCGAACTTCCACACACCTATAATACCAAATAACTGTAGTTTCTAATATTTATAATCCAAAATAAAATATTATGTTTCACCCATATTAAGTACTCTGTTAGCTGAAGTAGCTGTAATACTTGATTTAATATTTGCTGGCTAAAATCAGCAGCAGTCACTAAAAGACCACTTGGAAATTTATCATATTTTATGACATTTTAATATTAGTTCCATATTTTTGGTAGTTATGTTTTTATTACTGTCTATATTGTTTTATTCATAATTGTTAATAGTCAACAATGCAGAAGTACTTGAATAATTTCCAAAGAAATATTTCAAGCTGTGATATTTTCAAGTCCCTTTTGGTTTATTATATTTCTGTTGTGCTTTTTACAGTTTATTTTTTATTCGCACAATAATCGTTTTTATAAACTACTTTGAGTTTGAGTTTGAGTTCCCTCCTGTAGTTTTTCTTTCTTTTGTTTATAAAAAAGTGACAATGGGAGAATTATAAAAATGAATAAAAAAAACTTGACCAAACATGACTATTAATATAGTCTATATATATAATAATGTTTTTGAAAGCTAGAGGATATAGTTTGTGTAGACTACAGAATATAGTTTTGTTGACTATAGAGATACAGACTGTTCAATATAGTTTCTGAAAACTAAAGAATAAATCTCACGATTTGAATATAGTCTCTGAAAATCATAAAAATAGTCCCTGACGAACGTAGAAAAAATATTTGGGACTATAGAATAAAGCATCTGAATACTATAGAATAAAGTCTCTGCTGAATCTAGATTCTGATGACTATAGATTAGTATCTTTAAAGGTTAGATAATATATCCTTCAACGACTACGAAATATAGTCTTTGTCGAGTAGGATAAAGTCGTCAAAAACTTCAGAATATATTCTGTAAAAATATTAACGACTATAGAACGTAAAGTCTAATAACTGTAGAATATAGTCTCCAAAGACTATTGAATAAACTTTCTCACGACTATAAGACATAGTCTTATACAAAACTACAGTATGGCAAGACTCAAAATTATAGTCCCTATGATATTAAGTTCTAGTGTATGAAACTATAGAATAATGTCTCTGACAGGACATAAAATTTTTAAGAAGACTGTAAAATATAGTCTGACGAGACTATAGAATATAGTCTGACGAGACTATAGAATATAATCTGACGAGACTATAGAATATAGTCTGACGAGACTATAGAATATAGTCTGACGAGACTATAGAATATAGTCTGACGAGACTATAGAATATAGTCTGACGAGACTATAGAATATAGTCTGACGAGACTATAGAATATAGTCTGACGAGACTATAGAATATAATCTGACGAGACTATAGAATATAGTCTGACGAGACTATAGAATATAGTCTGACGAGACTATAGAATATAGTCTGACGAGACTATAGAATATAGTCTGACGAGACTATAGAATATAGTCTGACGAGACTATAGAATATAGTCTGACGAGACTATAGAATATAGTCTGACGAGACTATAGAATATAGTCTGACGAGACTATAGAATATAGTCTGACGAGACTATAGAATATAGTCTGACGAGACTATAGAATATAGTCTGACGAGACTATAGAATATAGTCTGACGAGACTATAGAATATAGTCTGACGAGACTATAGAATATAGTCTGACGAGACTATAGAATATAGTCTGACGAGACTATAGAATATAGTCTGACGAGACTATAGAATATAGTCTGACGAGACTATAGAATATAGTCTGACGAGACTATAGAATATAGTCTGACGAGACTATAGAATATAGTCTGACGAGACTATAGAATATAGTCTGACGAGACTATAGAATATAGTCTGACGAGACTATAGAATATAGTCTGACGAGACTATAGAATATAGTCTGACGAGACTATAGAATATAGTCTGACGAGACTATAGAATATAGTCTGACGAGACTATAGAATATAGTCTGACGAGACTATAGAATATAGTCTGACGAGACTATAGAATATAGTCTGACGAGACTATAGAATATAGTCTGACGAGACTATAGAATATAGTCTGACGAGACTATAGAATATAGTCTGACGAGACTATAGAATATAGTCTGACGAGACTATAGAATATAGTCTGACGAGACTATAGAATATAGTCTGACGAGACTATAGAATATAGTCTGACGAGACTATAGAATATAGTCTGACGAGACTATAGAATATAGTCTGACGAGACTATAGAATATAGTCTGACGAGACTATAGAATATAGTCTGACGAGACTATAGAATATAGTCTGACGAGACTATAGAATATAGTCTGACGAGACTATAGAATATAGTCTGACGAGACTATAGAATATAGTCTGACGAGACTATAGAATATAGTCTGACGAGACTATAGAATATAGTCTGACGAGACTATAGAATATAGTCTGACGAGACTATAGAATATAGTCTGACGAGACTATAGAATATAGTCTGACGAGACTATAGAATATAGTCTGACGAGACTATAGAATATAGTCTGACGAGACTATAGAATATAGTCTAAAGAGACTATAGAATATAGTCATCTATCTAAGATGAACCTATATAATTTAGTCTCGAACGGGACTATAGAAAATAGCCTCTATAGAATATAGTCTCTAATGATAAGACTATAGAATTTCTTTATTTGACCTCCGTCAATATTTTAGTATAATATCTCTAAATGCAAACTGTAGAAAATATAGTATCAAAGGACTATAACCTCGTAATTTTACAATAACTTTAATTTATTAACTTTTTCTTTCCCTTTACACTCTACTTCTACATTTTAGTGTCATTTAAAATTATGAACAAAATAAAATCATTTTTAAATTTTTCTAATAAAAGTCATCTTTTATTCATTTGACATTTAATTTCTCTTCAAATTGAAATCCCCCAACCACCCGTTGTGTCACTTTTCAACATTTTAAAATTTTAATCTTACAAAAAATGAAATTCTCAAAATATTTTGCCATATTATTTCTCCCTTTTCGAAAAGTAAACTTTTATACAACAATTAAATGTAGACATAGACGTTTTCTGGTATTCGCCAAAAGACAATGAATTTTATAGACCAACTATGGGAGCGTGTAATAAACCAAACAGAAAATTATTTAATCAAATCAACGAAGAACTTTTAATTCCAAATTTTTCTTCTTCTATTTTTGTTTCTAGTTTTCATTATGCTTTAAGCTAAACTGAGCTGTGAGTGAAAAGAAGAGGAGGAAGAAAAAGAGTAAAACTTTAAAATACAACAAAATAAACTTTTGGTTAAATTAAATCAATAGACTTAAAGAAAAGTCACGTAAACTTTTGTTAGGAAATGTTTTTGATTAAACTGCAAATATATAACAACAATAATGCACACGTATATAATTATTATTTTTGTAAAGAAAACCCAGCAGTTTTCGATGACTGATTGTTATCAATCTCTATTTTTATTTAATAGAAATGAAGCGGATTCATTAAAACTACAGATACCAGCGAGTGTGTAAATAATTCCAAAAAAACATTATGCTATATACTCTAACGAAATTATATTTTAGCCTGCAATTATTATATAAAATAGCCTGTAGCTTCTAACGCCAATGTTCTAAAGTCTCCAACGACAAGTGCAAAGATTCTGTGGTGCTGCCTATAAAGACTATATACTATAACCTGCAAGGAGTATTATATATAATTGTATATGGTCTGCAATGACCATTAACATCGACTATATACTGAAGTCTCCAAAGGGGATATACTATCATGTTTATAAAAAAACTGCAGGGTAAATGAAAATTTCTGATAAAAGAAAAATATCATATAGAACAAAAGTAATAGAGTAAAGAAAAGACGAAGAGCGTACCATTTAATTTTCAACATTGAAATGTGTAAAATGTTTAGAGAAACAAACACAATACATAACAATACATGATAAAACAAGACAGAACGGGACAAGACAAAACAAACTAGCAATCATATTTACTAGACAACAAAAACTATAATATGTTTGGAACATTATCTACAGTTTTATATATTTAGTTCAAGTTCAGTTCTTGTTCAGTTTTAGTTCAGTTGTAGTTCAGCTCTAGTTTAGTTCTACTTTAGTTCTAGTTCAGTTCTAGTTCTGTTCTAGTTCAGATCTATTTCAGTTCTAGTTCAGTTCTAATTAAATTCTAGTTCAGTTCTGGTTCAGTTCTAGTAAAGTTCTAGCTCTATTCTAGTTCAGTTTTAGTTTAGTTCAAATTCAGTCCTAGTTCAGTTATAGTTTAGTTCTAGTTCAGTTCTAATTCAGTTCTAGTTTGAAGTTCAGTTCTACCTCAGTTCTGGTTC
Source organism: Cochliomyia hominivorax (assembly GCA_004302925.2). Lineage (NCBI taxonomy): Eukaryota > Metazoa > Arthropoda > Insecta > Diptera > Calliphoridae > Cochliomyia > Cochliomyia hominivorax. The sequence continues at coordinate 10,196,101 of PYHX02000494.1, forward strand.
AGTTCTATTTCAGTTCTAGTTCAGTTTTAGTTCAGTTCTATTTCAGTTATAGTTTCCAGTTCAGTTCTAGTTCAGTTCAAGTTTAGTTCTAGTTCAGTTCTAGCTCAGTTCTAGATCATTTCTGGTTCTGTTCTAGTTCAGTTCAAGTTTAGTTCTAGTTCAGTTCTAGTTCAGTTATAGTTTAGTTCTAGTTCAGTTCTAGTTCAGTTCTAGTTTAGTTCTAATTCAGTCCTCAATTAGTCCGATAACTATACAAAAATAGATTTCAAACTTTCGAATTCCAACATCATCTGACCAAATTAAACTGCAGCTTCAACATAGAGCCTTCATCCAAATAATAAGATTAGCTCGTTTATTTGATTCTTTGTTTTTTCATGTTATCTCGATTGAACTAAATAAAACATAAAATATTTTTTTAAGTACTAAAGTGTATATAAGTTTCGGCACAGCTTAATATAGCAAACATACTTGTTTCCTTATTGTAATTATTCATCTTTCTCTTCGTTTACATTATGTATTTTTAAGTTCTCTTTCTTCGTTCATTTTTGGTATCATCTCAATAATAACAATAATGCCAATGGGGTAATATTTATTTATCATCATCTTCATCATATTGTTTTTTTCCAAATTTGATTTCTTTACATTCCTTTTCTCACTTTGAATATCTTCTCTTGCTTTTTTTTTTTTTTTTTTTTTTTTGGTGCATTGTAACCATTTCAGCTGTTCATTCTTATTTGAGGTTATGTATCTTTAACTGTTCAAATATGTACAAACTATAATGGTAAGACCTTTATCTGATTGCATTTGAATAACTTACATACACAAACATATACGCATACATTGATACTGTATAATATTTGGAAGAAGAGGAATTTAACTAGTTGTATTTACATAAGATTATTGACTGGCAACACAAAATTTATACTCTTATACCTTCATGGAATATAACACAGAACAAATATACAGATGTATTCAGATATATACATATATTTATGGAATATATTCTTTCACTATTATTGTTGTTTTTATAAAAAAAATTTGTTTTTTTTTTTTAATTTTTTTGTTTTAAACTCCTTTGGAAATGTTTAAATGTTGTCTTAGATTCTAACAATTTGAAATCATTCCCTTTGAATTTTGGTTTACCACTTATTAGGGAAAAGACTGAAATGCAAGAGGAAAACAAGTGAAAATGTAGTAGTCGGTCAAGCCTGACTATGTTATGCCCTACAACACATTGTTGGTTTTAAATGCATTTGAAAAGGATTTTTTCTGGGGGCTTATATCGAAGCTAGAAAAAATGATTGACCGACCTTCGAATAATTTCGAACATTGATTTTAGATTACATTTATCTTAATTTGACCAGTTGTTATTACAATAACAACGTATATGTTAAGTTCATTTTCTTCAAAATAATATTTGGAAATGGGCTTGTATGGGACCTATGGGAAGTAATGTACCGAACCTAACATAATTGGCAACTCAATTTGGAATATCGTAAGACATATTAGCGTTAAGTTGATCAGTACTTTTTAGGTTAATGTCTTTCAAGGTACCCTTGATTGGGTCATTTTTCGAAATAAAATTTTTACAAATTTTTAATTTAAAAATATTTAACATTCGAGGTGAACTCCTATAACTCTGTCTGAGGAAACTTTAGCTTACAGATTTATTTACAAACAAAAATTAGTCAATTCTGACCCACTGTGCAATTTAATTGAAACTATAAGAGATAATCTTAATTAGCAGTGATTTGCAAAAGAGACTGTTAAATTGATGACCAATTTTGGAACCCCTCTCTCTACAACCACTCTTTTTTATGTTACAAACGTATTAACAAACTTAATCCATCCATTCAGAGCTTGTTCATTTGGGCAGGGGAAGTTCATGGTGGATTTTAAAAATACATATAAAATATTTGAAAAAAATAAAAGAATTATAACAAAAATTTGTAGCCAAAAATGATTTGCATAAAATTCAAATGAAAATGAATAACTTATTCTTATTTTTATTTTATTTCATTTTATTTTATTCTTGTTCTTGTTCTTATTTTTGTACAACTATGAATAAAATGTAGGAGAATATAGAATTTGTGGTTATAAGAAAATCTACCAAAAATTGTTATCAAAGATTCATTCTTAACCAGTTGCAAAAATGTAACAGAGAGGAGAAGTGATGTTCTTGTCTATCAGAGGCATTTAACAAACAAAACCCTGGGAATTTCAACTTGATTTTTACCATTGAGTTAAATAAATATTTAAGGGTTTTATTTTGAATTTTCCTGCAAGCAAAAGGAACAAGGAATCAAATATAATGTCTTAGTAGGGGGTTTATTGGTGGTAAAAGGATTTTTATTGTTATTTCTTTGAATGCTGATGATAGTAATGATATTATTGCTGGAGCAGTTTTTGGTTGTTTCTTCCTAACAAAAAAACAAAAAAAAAACGGATGTAAAATTTACCAAAATTTAAGTTAACATTACTTGCTTTTTTGCGTGTATATGTGAGTGTTTGAGTTATTGCTCTTTATACAAGTAATGGTAAGCAACTTGCAATAGTATTAGTTATGCTTAAAACAATGCGATGTTTAAATTGTTGTAATATTTATAAAATTTCCCCTTTCAGACATTACGGGATCCGAAATGATTCCTTCTTAGTGTTACACAAGGAATGACAAAGTTAATATACCCTCTTCAGCACTTTTGTGGTGAAGGGTATAAAAATATGGGTTGAATTATTAAATAAAGAATGAAATGGTCAAAAGACACAAATATGTTTTAAATATTTTATGAAATAAAATCTCTCCTTTTTCCCTCTACACTAAGGAGTAAATAACAGGAAAAGTTGTAGTAAATTTTTGGAATTCATTATATTTTCCTTAATAATTTTTAAATCTAAAAATAAAATCTAAACATTTTTAGGCAAAAAAACTTAATTTATTTTTAAGATTTTAAAAGCAATTTTGTATGAATAACACCGTGCAACAGCAATTTTTATATATGTAACGTTTAAGTTAAGGTTTTATATTTTCTATAAAATTTATAGAAAAATAGTTTATTCTTTTATCTTTCAGCCGTTACATATTTCCATGTGCAACATACATAAATAGCAAATATTTAACTACAAATAGTTTATCTCTTCAACTACATTTTGAGCATAGGAAAAAGGAGAACAAATATACACGAATTCCAGAACATTCAGGCATTTAATATGAATTTTTATTTTAGCGATGTGGAGAATAGAACTAGTTCAATTCTAGTTCAGTTCTAGTGCAGTTCTAGTTCAGTTCTAGTTCTAGTTCAGTTCTAGTTCAGTTCTAGATCAGTTCTGGTTCAGTTCTGGTTCAGTTCTGGTTCAGTTCTGGTTCAGTTCTTGTTCAGTTCTGGTTCAGTTCTGGTTCAGTTCTAGTTCAGATCTGGTTCAGTTCTAGATCAGTTCTAGTTCAGTTCTAGTTCAGTTCTAGTTCAGTTCTAGTTCAGTTCTAGTTCAGTTCTAGTTCAGTTCTAGTTCAGTTCTAGATCAGTTCTAGTTCAGTTCTAGTTCAGTTCTAGTTCTAGTTCAGTTCTAGTTCCAGTTCAGTTCTAGTTCAGTTCTAGTTCTGCTCTAGTTCTGTTTTAGTTCTGTTCTTGTTCAGTCCTAATTCAGTTCTAGTTCAAATCTAGTTCAGCTTTAATTCAGTTCTAGTTCAAGCCTTATTCAGTTCTAGTTATGGGGACAAGGTGAAATAAAAGACCAAAATTGTCCTCATGCCAAATAATCTTTTTGCCAAAAATCATATTCAAGTCCAAAATCCACATTTATTAATGAGTTTCATAAATCTCTTTTAAACTTCTTTAATGTCTTTTCTACGAGGAAATTTCAATTATTGCTGCTTAATTTATTTAAATTATAGCAAATTTTCTTTAGTTGTTCTGTTTATTATAGATTTTCTTAAATTCTTACTAGATTTTAGTCTATTTGGTAACCTCCTACTGATGCTCTCTTTCTGTGTTATATAAATTTTAATGGGGGCCATAAAATAAACCTTCTGAAAAAAGTGAGAATGAAGTAAGCGGTTAAGGCCGATTTTATGATGCAGTACACAATTAAGCTTCTTTAAAGTCAATTCTATAGAATTGAATTTAAATGTATAAAATTTTTTGGTTGCATATTAATTAGAAGTAATTTTTAAGATAAAGTTGGACCTATAAAAATTGGGTACAATATTTTGTGATTATGTAATTCTTAAATGGAAAAACTTAGAGGAGGATTCATGCAGTTTGAAGTGTTATTCTTCTTTAGATTTGTATGGGGGCTGCAACTATTTCTGTGCCAATTGGCGTGTACTTTTGGACCTGTTCCAGATATGTGTATGTCAAATTTAATATGTGAACCAATGAGTTTCACAAATTTTAAAGAGGATATTACTATATGAGCTACCTGAAATATTGAATCACCACCAATCTCATTTAACTCCGTACTTTGCTCTAAAACAGGTACAGACGGAATTCTTTTAATCTTCTGGAAAAAGCCTGCGAAGTCCAACTTACTTCATTATTTTTTGTGCGTTACAAACATCTGTCAAACTTATAATACCCTATATTGGTGTAGGCTATAAAAAATAAATGTTAATGTTAACCCATTATGTTGGGAGTGGATTGAATTGTTTGTTGTGTTTGATATTATTGTTATTGTTATAGTTTCAATTGTTTTTGTTGTTATCATTATTATTATTATGATTTTTAGGAGGATGTAACTGTACTTTTCTTTTTCTAGTGTCACATCATACTTGTCTGGTTAAAACTTTATACAGTGGTTTTGCATAGAAATGATTTCAAAAATAATTACATATTTTGTAATTTTTAGACTGGAAGAAGAAATAAGATTATTAAGAGACCAACGAGTTTATCTATATTTTTGAAAAATAATTTTGGAACATAAATTTTTACACATGCGTTGTTTTTACTCTACTGTAGTTTATAATATTCTTAAAATTATATAATTTTTATAGAAGAATCGCACATGTTTTTCATGTTAAACAACTATATAAAATGATATTTACCATCACAGATTGTTACAAAAAGATTTTAAATTTGTGAAAACTAAAACAGGAAAATTTGAAAACAAATAAACTTTCAAAAGGCTTCAAATAGAAAATTTTTTCTTCATCACTTGATGAAATTTCGTAATTGTTTTCCGAAACCCATCCATTAACGGTTTTGTAGTTCTTTCTATCACTTTGCTCTAACAGGTAGTCCCTCTCCGTTTAAAATCTACCACACTTTTGAACATATTTTTGTGCTCTTCAATTATTTTTTAACAAGACCCCACTAATAGCCTTAGCTATTCGCCCCTCTTGGTAAAAACACCACATTATTGTTCTTGTGGCACTCAAGAGGTTCATTGATGTAAATTTCGGTATTTAGAGATCCCGCAGTTAAAAATTATATATTTATTTTTGGAAATTTTGACTGTATTGGTTCTACACTTTTCTTCAATATTCTCTCGAACATCTTTAAGAATTTGTAAAAAATCAGCCAAAGCATACGTTTCGCCATCCCTATGTAGCAAGAATTTTTTTTAGAAAGCTTGACTTGGCCTTCTAAATCATTATTAGCGAACCTGCCAGGAACTTTTGAGCCTTTTTAACCCGAATAAGCATTAATTTTTCGTTCCCAGTACTTTGATCACTGATTTAACCGAACTGCTTCTCTATTGAATGTGTCGGGAGCTATTGGGTGTGAAAGGAAGAAGTTTTGCCGGTGCTGTTTAGTAGCACTGAAAATGGTTTGACGACAGACCTTTGTGCGCACCATTTTCTTGTCACTCATTTTAATCTGATTAACAAAAAATTAACGGACATATTTTACAAAGCTTACTTGATCAAATAAAGCTCAAATAATACTTGGATTAAAAGTTTTCATGAAAAACGTGTGTTATGAATTTTTCGATTTCACTCCTTAAATACTAAAACGGCTCACTTTAAAATATACATATATACAGTCTTAAAGTCGCTCAGACATACAGATGGACATAGATAAATAGATGATGAAGGATATAAAAATAAATGCATTTATAGAAATATCCATCAGTGTATATTCCTAGATCAATTTAAGATCAAAATAAATTTTAATAAGAGTTATTTAAGTCTTTTTTCAGTTTTGACAAGATTATAAAAATAACATCCCCAAAAAGGCTTTACGAGTTAAGGCCTTTATCCACTTTATAATATTAAATTCATTATGAAAAAATACTAGAATATTTATACATGTATATGTATATAAATAAATGTGTATGTATTTAAAAAGGGCTAAATATTTTAAAAAGAAACACCAACATGCACACAAAAAATAAAACTGCTGTCGGAAAAATATGTTACTTTTGGTTCAAATCTTTAAATATAAATTTTCTTTTAAATTCACAATTAACTTCTATTGTATTTGACATCAAATATGTGAACAATTTTACAGATTTAAACTAAAAACTGAACAATAATATTTTAAGGGGAAAATACAGGCCACTTTTTAGTAAAATATCGACTGATTTTGTATTGAGTGAAAAATTTCATTTAAGTGAAAATTTTACATTTTTAGTGAAAAATTTGAAATTAATTTTTTAGTAAAAATTAGAATTTAAGAGAAAAATTGATATTTTTGTAAAAATAAACTTGTAGAGAAATTTTTTTAGTAAAAGTTTTAAATTTTTAGTATAAAATTATCTTTAGTGTGAAGTTGTATATTAAGTACAAATTGATTTTCACTTGAAATTTAAATTTGAAAATTTTAATATTTTTTGAAAACTTTAATTTTTATCGAGAAATTGACTGTATTTATATTTTTGGACAAAAAATGATTTTTTAAATTTGAACTTTAGATAAAAATTTGAATTTTAGGCAGAGCGCGAAAAAACTCGGAGCAAAATCATTATTTTCAACTCTTCCTTCTTTTTACTCTTCTTTGAGGAGTTAAAAATATACAACTTTTTTCGATTAAAAGTCTTATCTTTATTTTTTGGATTATGCTCTGTGCAGAATCGAAAAAAAAATTATTTTATTCTTTCTTTAGCGAAGAGCAAAAAAAATCTAAATCAAAATTGCGAAATGGTTGAAAAGAAAAAAAAAAGAAATTTCTTGCCGAAATAAAACTTTCTGCTGTTGTTTTATACTAAATAATATAATAACAAAAACACACAAAAATCATACAAGAAAAATAAACACAACTTAATATGTGACTACATTTTTATAACATTTTTCACTGCTAAACACGATAACAAAAATTTGTGCGAATTTTTCATTAAAATTTTTTTTCGGATTTTGCTCTTTTTTGGATTTCGCTCTTTTTGGTATTTTTAAATTTTAGAATTGAAGAGAAAAAAATAATAAAACTCTTTTTAAAAATTAAAATGAAATTCTTTGAAAGAGAGATCCCATTTTTCGAAGATTAAAAATAGTCAAAAAAGTACCCAGATTTAAAGCAAAAATTTGAATTTTTAGTACAAATTAGATTTTTTAGAGCAAAAGTGAATTTTTAATGAAAATTTGAAAACAAATTGATTCCAATTAATTCTAGTTCAGTTCCAGTTCAATTCTAGTTAAGTTTTAGTTCAGTTCAAGTTCAGTTCTAGTTCAGTTCTGGTTCAGTTCTAGTTCAGTTCCACTTCAGTTCTAGTTCAGTTCTTAATATTAATATTTTCTTTAAATTTTGCTAAAATTTCAAATGGTATGGTAGAGTATTATCGCATTTGATCGTCTATAAGTTTAAACTTTATTTCAATCTAAATGATTTTATCACAGTTTTTATTCATTCCAGTCATGTATCTCTGTTTCTTAATTATTGACATTTAATTCTCAGCAAGAAAATCTTCTTTGAATTAATTTTATTTTAAATTTCTTTTAATAAAATCAAACCAATTGAGTTTTAACAAAAATTAACAATTTCCTGATTTGACAAAAATCAAATAAAACTTTAATTTCAAACATGAAAACAATAAAAAATGAAATAAATGAAGAAAAAAGAGATCTCAAGCAGCAAAATCAATTTCATTTTCAATGGTAACTTGACCTCTTTTTTGTGACATCATTTTTTTTTCTTATGCGATTTCATGCATTTTATTATACTCAAGATTTTTCTTTACCATCATTTTTTCCTTACATAGAATAATTCTGTGCAATAATTAAATTGCAATTACTACATGCCACGGCAGAAGGAAAAATGCGTGTCCTGGGCACAAAAAGGCGACAAACTAAAATGCAAAAACATTAACGTGGTAAAATATTGTATTCGGTTAGGATGACACTTAAATACCCTGCAATATCTATAAATGAACATAACTTGAAATAAGAAAATATTTTGTGGGCAAATAAAATTTTTATTAAATCGAAAAAAGTTTTACTCTCATCTAAAAGCCATTTTCCTATAAACGCACTTAAATATATCTGTTTCTATACCAATATTAATAATGATGGATGATCTTTTGTTATAGATTGCCACAAAAATATGACAAGATTGGAATCAATTTCCTTTCAATTTCAATCTTGCTATTTTTTTAGTTTTAGCTCTAATAAACTTTAAGGGCCAAGTATCCTCGATAAGTCCCCCATTGGGTTTAAGAATATTTTCCTGCAAATTTATTGTACATTGTGTATTAATTGTTTGGAACAAATTAAATTTTATATTTGCCACATGCAGCAAATATGGCCTGAACTATATAACTATAACATGGTTTGATCTCAAATCGTGCCAAATTGTTGGACTTGACTGACTATAACATTCTTACTTGTTTTATTTGATGTTTAAGCGGACCTTGTTATGTGTCACAAATGCTATAACAAATTCAATAAATCTCATCACCATTTCTGATGATGTAGGGTATAAATATGCTGTGAAAAAACGAGGTATATAAAGTAGAAGGAATAATTTCCATGAAACAACACAATAATTTCCATGGAACTACAGTAGTAGCATTATCACTTCAGTATTCATAAGACAACTAATAAATGGGCAAAAATATTGAGATTTTCGAACGATTTAAATAATAACAAAAAATTTCCAAACAAGTGTGGTTAAAAACAAAATTTAATATTCGAAATTTGTTTCCACTATTTCAAAACAAAATACATTTTTTAATCGTTAAAATTTTTGTGAATTTTCTCACCCATACATTAATGTTTTTCACACAAACACTCAGGCATACACGTGCACATAAATACTAAACCGCAAGGATAAAGAAGTAAAACTGAATGAAATGTAAAAACCACCAGCAGGACACATCTATTAGTATGATTCTCTTGTGTTTCCTGTATGAGATTTTAGTTTTCTTTGCTTTATATTTTTTGTTGTCCTTTTTTCTCTATAGTGAGTTTTCTTTAACATTTTTTTTCTATTTTATTCTTGTCTAAATATTTTGTGTGTATGTGTGTGTTTAAATTGGTTGTTGGTTGATGTTGGTTACAAAATGTGCGTGTTTAGCATTAACAAGGATTTTTTTTGGGAATAAAAGAAAGTCAAAAAATATATATAATAAAATATATTCCATCAAATACATGCACACACAGACATTCATAAACATACACATCTACATATATATTGGAAAAGTATTTAAATTGTAAATTCTTTGTTAGGATTTTGTTGCCACTTTAATAAGGTTTATTTTGTTATTTTATTTATTTCGTTTTTTATTTGCCTTCAAATCATTTTTAACATAAATATTTTTATTCGTATTACTTTTTTTTATTCATCTGTTTTATTCATATTTCCTTTGATTTCGCTCTAAAGTTTTAGTGGCTCAAAAAAAACACACACATATGTCCTTGACAGCCTAAAAATGAAATTTATGAGTTTTTGTGTGAGTTTTATTTTATTAAAAATTTTCACAATTTTTTTTAATTTATTTATTTTGTTGTGTTGAGAAATGTTATTAATACCAATATGTTTGCTATACCTTACATCACCGTAGATGGTTTTGAGTAACAAACAGATGTATGTTACAACAAAAAAGTTCGACTCAGAATCACTTTCCCAGTGACTCTGAGTCGAAATTGAAATTTCAGGTACAAAAGACCTAAATATAAAGCGATTTCAACAAAATTCAACAAATAAATAAGACGTATAGTTTTGTCAATCGATGTGCCGAATTTTGTAACGGTCAGTTCATTATTTCTTACAAATCCATTTAGTATCTTAAAAATGTACTTAACACTTCATCATAAATAAAGAAATTATGAAATTATACGAGGGCCATTCATTAACCTTTTGCAACCAACAAATGTGATAATGGCTATAATGATTACTTCCTCAGCATTACACAAGATACCATACTCGACATTTATAGAGAAATTTAGAAGAGATTTACAAGGACTTTCAGTATAAAAAATAAACTTTCGACGTATTCATTCCCGAAGTAACGAATATTGTCATGTCAGATTTTATATGCTTTTATATGCTTAAAGTGTCAACAATTACAGAATGATATGTTTGGAAGCTCTCTGGGTCTTTTTTCTTGTTTTGAAGCTAATATTTATAGCAAAAATTACGATACATGATATAATATAATCGTTCTTAGCCGACATAAATGATTTTATTTTTTCGATACGTTTTTTATTACAACAAAACATTCCTTCATAATGCTGTGCTACTGTTAACACAACAACTAACTTGCATTTTCCGGTTATTGTATGAAACATCATCGATAACAACAGTAGCAACAGCAACAACAACAACAACAACTTTATAACACACTTGTTGTTAGCACGTGTTTATGACAGATAACAAAAAAGTTTATTTCGCAACATTTTTTCCCGACAAAATTCTTCTCATCAAACAAATGAAAACACAACTACAAAAACCAAGCAAATAAATAAAAATTGTATAGTTGGTCAAGCCCGAATTTGTAATGCCCTATTCCACAATATTGGTTAGAAAACAAAAAAAGGAGAACGACCCTCGTATATCTTAATTTATTCTTACGTGGGCAGTACATTCTTTTTGAAATTTATGCCTTTGAAAATAATTTTTTCTCGACGGTTATATGTTAGATAAACAAAACATGGACCGACTTACGTGGAACTTCGTACACCGATTTTTGCTTATATTTATTTTAATTGACTTATTTTTATTACAAACCAACGTACATATGAGATTTATGACCGTCAAAGTGGTATTTGGAAGGAGATTTGTATGGGACTAATGAGAAGTAGTGAATTATTCCTCTATAGTTTGGCACATTATTTTAGAATATCATGGGATTTACTTTTGCAACATAGTAGAGTGTTCACAACATTTACATGGTCAGCCAGCAGGACATACAGACGGACAGATATCGTTTAATCAACTTAGACAGTGATTTTGAGTCGAACGGTATACTTAAAGTTGGGTTTAACAACAAATTTTTTCTGTATGTTACAAACATCAGCACAAACGCATAATACACAACAACCTACGGTGGCGTAGGGTAAATAATATACAAAAAATCACACATAATATTTGAAGAGAAATTTATTGCATAAGAGAGAAAAACGAGAGAGAAAAAGAGAGACAATGTTAGAAAACTATAGAGAGTATAACAGTTAAATTATTTCCATTCATGTTTCATTTCCGGTTTGTTACACACACAAAATTTGTATAATTTTACATGTATTTTTGCAAACTTATATCCCAGGCTAAAGTAAACAATTTAAGAAAAAAAATCATATAAAATATTTTTCCAGTTACAAACTGAATCTAAGAAATCAACAGCAACAAATTCAGTTAATTCTTAGACTTTCAACGTTACGGTACGAACTAAAGAAATCGTGTAATGAATTTCAATATTAAATATTTTAAGCAAAAATTCTTTTTTATTGAAAAATAAAAGTAAAAAGTTTTTGTAATACAAAAAGCAAAAAAAAAAAACGAGAATAAAACAAAAAGTGAGTGAAAATAAAAGAAATCAATAAAACTTGTTGCAAAAAGTAATAAAGAAAAGAAGTTATAATGAAAAAATAATAGAAGAAAATTATTAAACCAAAAAAAATTGAATAAAGAAAAAATATGAAAAAATTCAATTAATTGAAATTAAATTTATTGAAATCAAAAGTTAAAATAAAAATTTTATAAAAAATTACAAAAATAATGAAATAATAAATAAATACGTGATTTACAAAATAAAATGAATTAAAAGCAAAAAAAGGTAATATAAATGTGTGAAAGTGTTCGAAGAGAATAGTTTTGTGGTGACTTAACCATAAAGAGAAATTTATTTTCAAAAAACTATAAAACGGAATAATCAACTAATCAGCACCCTCTTCCAGTTACAATGTAATAGTAACTTCTGAAAAAACACATATTGACACTTCTAAAATTCATCACATAAGTAGTGAAATCGCAAAATTCCTAACATACATATATTTAAACAAAAACGAAACTCTTGAACTTGTTGCCTTCACGATTTAAAATTAACTCCACTTTTCGGCAATAACGTTTTTTGTGCCCTTTAATTACTTTTTAACAAGAGCCAAATTTATTTTCACTGACCTTAGCTCCAGGCATTTTGAAGGATTAGCCTGTCTTACCACAAATACCGCTTGTACCACTCGAGGGCTTCTTAACCAGAGTGACACATTTTGATATCTTATTAATGGAAGCAATTTTTTTGTAAACATTCCTGTAGAACCTATTGAAACAATTGATTGGCTTCTTTTGGTGCAACTGCACACTGATTGTTATACCCGGTACCTTTTGGGAAATTTTGACTGCTTTTTGGTCCTTGAAGTCCTCCAATATGCAGCAAGAATATTGTTTTAGACAACTTAACTTCAATTTCCGTACTCAGTTTTTGGCCTCTATAATTTAACTATTTGAGCCTTGTATATTTTTGAATCTGCATTATCTTTTTCATCCCCTGAGCTTAACGATCTGCTTTCCTACAGGTGGTGTTAGGAGCACTTTTGAAAACGCTTTCTCTGTTTTGGCTTTAGAAACATTATATGGACCATTCCTTCTACCCGAAATAGATTTCCTTTCAACTGAAAAGTTCTCCCGATACAGTTTATTAACATTCGAAACTTTTTGACGACAGACCTTTGAATCTAGAACCATATTGGATTTTGACAATTTATTAATTTTAGTACGCATTTTTTTGTGGCCGCTAATTTAAATTAAAATAACAATAAATTTATTTGTTTGAAAAAATCTTAGCTAAGAGTTTTAATGAAAAACGTCTGTTAAGAATTTTTTAATTTCACTCCTTATATTCGAGACAAGTCCAAAATTTGTATATACAAATAAATTCTTTAAGATTTCGCCTAAAATGTATTTATGAACTGAAAAGAAAAGAAATTTTTGTTATCTCTTAAAATCGTAAAAGGAATAAATTATGTGTGTAAATTATGACAGAAAGACAGACTGACATATAAAACTAATTCGGCTCAGATAATAAAAGTTTAAAGTCGGTTAAGAGCGACTAATTTTATGATTTGTATCTGTATAGAACCTGTATAAAACACACTTCCTTTAAAGCATTTTCATGACGCTCACATTTGTTAGAGATTTATTCCATTTGAGATGATGTGAGGTGGGGATATAAGAGAGAAAATTAAAGGCCGATCCCCGCAAAATGTTATACAAGGTTTTCTGGTTATATATTATCACAATACTACGATTTTTTTTTCAGATTCATACACTTTTAAGTGGTTTTCCAAATTGAGGCTGCATAAGAGATACGATTATTTAGATTGCTTCTTCTTAAATTTAAGCGATAGGATTTGGACTAATACAAAATCTTTGTGCCAAATTTAATTAAAATATCTTCTTTTCTGCAAGTTTTATGAGCTTAAAACTCCATTTTAGGATATGCCTTTCATCAAGATATCTTTAAAGTATATAGAGTGTTCACATCATTTAAGAGGACAGAAAGACAGACAGACAGACAGAAAGTGGTTCTGATTCAACTGGTATATATAAGTGTCAATGTAACACCAGTTTTATCTTTTTACAAAAATTAGCACAAACGCATAAAGTATCAACCACTTATGGTGACATATGGTATAACTATAAAATTCGTTAATATACAATGGTTTTAACGAAATTTGTCACAAATAAATTTTGTGATATTCTGAAGTAAAGTGCAAAATAACGAGAATAACTAGGATCAGTTCATAAATTTTCATAGCATCGTAATAATGTATTGTACTCTTAAACTTAAATGAGGAATTAAATTCGTCGCAATGTGTTGTAGGGTATTTAAGAGTCTGACTTGACCGATTACAACTTTATCACTTGTTACTTGAAGTTATATGATGAATTAAAATTACATAATGTTTACCCAGTTTGGTCTCTGGCCGTATACTTAATATTAATAAACTAACGTAACTCATACGTATCCGTGTTTTTCATTTATCATAAAAATATAAAAAATGAAGAAAAGTTAGAAGTGAAAACATTTAAATAAGTATTTAGTATCATTGGAAAGGAAATTGTATGTTTTTGTAAATGTAATAGAATTATATACTTTGAACTTTTTTAAGAAGACAAAAATTTTTATTTTCGGTATAACCTTGTGGACCATTTTTGTGCTCTTTGATACTCTTTTAACAAGTTCCCAATATCTCTCTTCTGGTCTTAGCTACGGGCAGTTTGTTTTATTTCCCTTTCCTGTTGGATTATAAGTTTTAATAAGAAGCTTGTGTTAAGGATTTTTGAATCTCAGTCCTTATGAGCACAATTGTATGTCCATATAAAAGTTGTAAACATACAAATATTGCTTATACAGCTTAACAATAAATATTTTTACTGCTACACAAGTCTTCAAAACAATTTGTACGAATTATTCTTTTAAGCCCTTTTTTGGATTTCGCTCTTTTTTATTTTTATCATCTTTCAAAATTCAACTCTCTTTGAAGAGCGATAAAAACTCTTTTCTTAAATACTAAGACTTAACTTTTAAAAAGGTAGGCTGTTTTACAGAGCGAAAAAATAAGTCCAAAACCGTATCTTTATTAATATCTTGATTACGTATATTTGTTTGAGAGTTACCCTAAATAGAGTTACAATCATCTCCAATTTAAACTAACTTTGTTCTTGTTTACAACATTTGCGGGCTGACAGATGGATATACATTGTAAAGCCGACTAAGAAAATGATCCCGAAGTCATTAATAGACAATCCTTTATATCTTACAAACATCAGAAACGCATACTACCCTAACAATCTGTGGTGATGAAGGTTTTAACAATAGCAATGGTGGTGAAGGGTATAAAAAGGGTTTTGGGACTACTGTGTATCAATAATAAGGTTTTTTTAGAAACTAATAAATTAGTTAAGCTTTAAATTTGAATTAAAAGAAAATATGAAATAAAAATAGTTTTCCACAAATAATCCTGATTATGTAAAAAAGAGTACAGAATGCATTTCCCATTCAAAAAAATAAATTTACCAAAAGAAAAATATTTTCCAAATGAAAAGAAAATTTTTTATATGAAAAAAAAATCAACAAATAATTTGCTAAATTTTCCTTTTATAAAAATCATAAATAATAAATAAGTTTTCAACAGAAAAATAATAAAAAATTTAAAAAATAATAATAAAGTAGACACCCAGAAAAAAATTCATAAAATATTTAAGTGAAAAATTCCCATAAATTACAAAAACTAAAATGGAAGTAAACACCTTTAGAAACTAAAAATTTGTTTTAATAGAAAAAATATCAGTGAAAAAAATGTTCGAATTTTAAAAAAGAAACACATTTTTTACATTAAATACGGATAACAAAAAATAAAATAAAACCGGAAACAGTTGTTATACGCATTCACCGCACACATACAGGCAAACATAAATATGAAAATATAAATAAAACACCAGCAAATACACCTACAACAAGGCGGAATTATTTCTTCATTCGTTATCTATCTGAAGAGTATGAGTGTGGGTGTGCATGTTTGTGTGTGTGTAAGTAAAAATGCAAAAGAAAAGAAATACTAAATATGTATATGTGAGAAATTTATATTTACAATTCTCAGGGAAAACAATTTTGTTTTTGATAGAAAAGTGAAAAAAAAAATGAAATGAATAAAAGAAATGTGAAGAGGAATGTTTACTAGCAAATATTAGACAGTGAAAAATTTATTTCCTTGTATTTGTGTGTGTACGTGTATATGAATATTTGTGCCATTGTATGTATTACAAATTGCTTAATAACATTAGAGTGTTTGTGTATATTAAAATGCATATGTGTAAATAAACTCATATTAGTGTGTTTGTTTGTGTGCTAAATTTTCTGCTATTTTTTCAACTGTTATTCCCCAACTTAATTTACGAATTTTTATACCCTTCACCACCGTAAGTAGTGAGAAGGTATTTGAACTTTCTTATTATGTATACAACGTTAAGAATGATTCAACTCAGATCTTATAATACTTTTGAATTAAATCAAAATCTGAGTCGATTTAGCTAAGTTCGTCTGTCTGTCCGTCTATTTGTTGATGGCACAGCTCAATGAAACTTGGCCTGAGCATTTGTTATGCTGCTGAAAAGTTGCTTTTTAAAACCAGCAAAATAGATTCAGTATATATAAAAATATAGATCGATATCTGAGGCAACCTCTTAGTTCAAGAGTAGAAAATTGGTAAAACTGTAAATTTTAAATCGATTAATTTTGATAATATTTGCTAAGTGATACATATTAATTGTTACAATTCCACGAATTATCAAAATCGATTCAGTAGAAAAAATTATATATTCTAACGTTTGTGAGTGTATGTGTGAGTTTGTATGTAAGAAACATATTGTATTTACATCACACATATTTGAGGTGAAGGGTATTGTAGATTCTGTATGGCCGATTATATCATTCTTACTTGTTTTTATTCAGCTGAGAATCATTTTTGTTAATTCGCGTCTGGCATAGACTAAAACTCAAACAGTGGAAATTCATCTTCAACGTTTCAACTTTAATTGTGCGTGCAGTTGACAACAATTTATATAAGAATGCTCATTTTTTAAATCAAAATCAGTAGACAATAAAGAAAAAGAGGAAAATTAATTTGGGTACAAGAAAATTTATATATAAAATAACAACAACATTTCTTCAAATAAATTAAATGCATAAAAATCCTTACACAGAATTATTTCATTTAAACTCTGGCGCCAAATCAAAAAGTTTATTTAAAAAGGTGATGCTTTAAATGGTGAGTAATTAAACATTTTATTTATAAATAATTATGTAAATTAATTGCAATTAATGTCTTCAAAATAAATCGAATAAATTAAATCATATTGTAAGATTTCATTAAACTCCTTTAAGTATGCTTTATAAATCTCTTCACATAACTCAAACCCCTCTCAATATCCATAAAATAAAATCCCATTTAATTAACAAAAAAAAAAAACTTATAAATAACAATTAAAAATTTTTTGTTTCAAAGTTGACAAAGCTTGAAAAGGTTTTTAAACTTTACACAATTTAACTTATAAACTTTGTTACAATTTAAAATATTATACTTATATAATTCCCAGTAAACTTTGCTATAAGTGGCCAGTAAAAAAAACACAGATAATTTTTACAACAAAGTTTAAAAAAAAATAATAAAAAAATAACAAAATATTGACTCCAGTCTTAAGTCATTAAGAAAACAACAGCAAAAGTTTTTTTATAGAAACCCCAAAAAGATACAACAACAAAATTTACCACATCAAAACAGCAATTTTACCACGGTAACTTACAGTGAAAAGCATGAAAACATCATTAAATAAACAAAATTGTTTACAGCTAATGAAAGTGGTTACTTGTGTCAACCAAAAGCCATAAGACCAAAATATAAAAACTAGAACAATATAAAGATAAGAGAACTAAAAACTGTAAATGGACTAGATTATTTTTAACTGCATTTCACTTTTGTAAATAAATTACGCTTAGAACTATTGTCTAAATTATAGTTCATACTATGGTCCAAACTATAGTTTGAACTGTAGAACAGACTGTAGTCTATACAGTAAAATAAACTATTATCTATACTATAGTCTAAACTATAAACTACACTGTAGAATAAACTTTAGTCTTTACTATAGTCTAAATTATAGTCTATGTCTATGATATAGTCTATACTATTTTCCAAACTATAATTCGAACTATAGTCAATACTATAGTGTACACCGTATAATAAACTATGTTCTTTGCTATAGTCTAAATTATAGTCCTTACTAAAGCCATAACTATTGTCTATATTATAAACTAAATTATAATTTATATTATAGTCCATACTGAAGTCTACAGTATAGTCTATACAGTAGAATAAACTATAATATATGCTATTGTCTATATATAAAGTATATATTGTAGTCTATAATATAATCCAAACTGTAGTATATATAGTATACAATATATGTAAACTATAGTCTATTTTTATAGTCTGTTATTTTTATAGCTTTAATTTTAGTTTTATGATATAAACTTTAGTCTTCAATATAATTTATTCTGAGCTGTCGTCTTAACTGTAGTCTAAGTAATGGTCTTACTATTTTCTAAACTATTGTATAGACTATAGACTATATAGTCTTAGCTATAATCTTAACTATAATATAATCTATTGACTGAGTTTTTTAGCTTAAACTTAAGCCTTAATTAACAAAAACCTTTTAATGCATTACAAAGTTTTAATCTAGTTTGCTCACCGATGTATAATCTAGAGTTTGTGATAAAAATTAAGGTTTCACTACCAACTAAACAATATTCTTAAAAATACTTTACCTTTAGTTCAGTCCACAAATAAGTAATGAAAAATAATTTTTGCGGTTTCGTTTTGCAAAGGAAGTCCCACTCTTATCCGTATTCTTTTATTTACCCATCTGAAATGTGTGTATGTCAGTAGCAACAACATAAATAAACATTTCCATGCTTTTGCTATAAACAATAGAAATTAAAAATAAATAGCAAAAAATTGGTTAAATGGAACAATACCAAAAAAAAAAAAACAATAACAACAATATATAGTAGTGCAGACAGTTTGACAATTTTGCCTAGTTTTTAGTAAAGAAACTTCTTTTTGAGCGTATTTTGCAAAATAAACACTTTTTGCTTTAAAACAGAGAAAACATATAAAAAAGCAAAAAAACTACTTTTTTTTCGTGGATTTTTATTTTAGTAAAAATTTTTATCATTTTGAATTTAAACAAGAAAGACAAGCGGAAAAGGAAAACATGACATCATTTTAACTTTTTTCCTTCTTAAATTTTATTTACTAAATATTTTGCCAGATTTTTTCTATCCCTTAAAGATGTTGACTTTTTTTTACTAGACATAATAATAAATATATATATTTTTTATGATATTTCCTTCTCCATAAATCCCACCCACAGAGTAAAGGCCTTTAAATTTATTTATTGTTTGTGGTACAAAACAAAAAGTACAAGTTCTTGACTATTTTTAATAGCAATTTTATTTTTGAAAAGATTATTTAGCATTTTTAACCTAAAACGAATAGAAAATAAGATAAAAACAAGTAAGAATGCTATAGTCGACTGTGCCGAATTTTAAATATCCTCCACCACTAACATTATGGAACAATTAGCATAAGTTGAAGATATTAAACCAAAAAGCTTATTATTCGTTCACCACCATAAACGCTGACTACGAAAAAGGCCTATAAAAACTACATATTCACATACAGTTTAAAAATTAGATGAATTATAAAACCCTATTCTGGGAGGGAGCCCTGAATGGAAATATGTCACGATATTCATTAAATTAGTAACGTTCAGAGCGGTAATGGTGCCGACTTTCAATAGAGTTGTTTTTATATTTAAAGTGTTTTAATCTTAAAGTTTCTATCCGTAAATGAGATTTAATGGGAGCATTAGCAAAATATAGATCGATATTCGCCAAGAAAGTAACACATGTTCATGACAGTTAAAAAAAAAATCGTGACGAATTTTAATTAAATTGGTTTATATTCATGCAAGAGTGTTCGATAAGGGGCGTTATATAACAGCTATATTCACACCCGCTATAGCAAAATATAGACCAAGATTTCTCAAATTAAAAATATTAATTAAAGACAGTTAAAAAAGTCATAATGACAAACTGGTCCTTTTATAAGAGTTTAATAAGCTCAAACTTTTTTCCGAAAAGGCACGTTATATGGGGGCCAAAACAAAATGTGGACCGAAATGTGTCAAATTAATAATTTACATTCAAAACAGTAATAAAATAAGTGAACCACATTTTAATAGAATTGGTCTTTATTTAAAAGTTTTATAAGCTCAAATCCGGGAAGGACCCTTTCCGGGAAGGGTCCTTATATGGAAGCTATAGCGAAATATGGAAAAATTTATAATATAAATAAAAAATAGTAGAAAAGTCATTGTGCAGCATTTCAAAAGTATTGTTTTATATTTAAGAATTTTTTATAACAATATCCGGGAAGGAGCCTTATGTGGGAGCAAGGTCATATAATGACACCAACACAATATAGTATTTTTGGGTTTACTATTGTGTCAAAATAAAAATATGTATCAAACTTAAGAAAATCATCTTCAAAATTGCAATCAAAATGACTTTGGGATGTATCAAAATTTTGCATAAAGCAGACTATAACTTTTTTTCTATTGATCCGATTTTAATGACTTTTTGTACGATGTGGAAGCATATATAACTGTATACCTTTTGTTGATAAAATTAGAAACGATTATTTCGGAAGTTTGAGATGGTCTCAGATATCGGTCTATAACGAATGTTTCCAACAGACAGACGGACACATCTCAATCGACTAAAATTTTCCTATGATGTAAGAATATATACACTTTATGGGATCTGAGATAATTTCTTCTTGATGTTACACACGAATGACAAAGATAACATACCCTCATCACTACTTGTGATGGTGGAGGGTATAATTACAAACAGAATAAGTAAATGTAGCAACAACAGAATTAAGCAAACAAACAAAAATTATATAAACAATCTTATACATGTTCACAAGGGTCAGTAATGGAAAAATAGAAGAAAATTATTTTTATTTTAGAGACATGAATTTTAGTTAAAGGAGAAGAAGAATTAAATGTTGAATAAAAAAAAAAACATTTCTGGCACTAAAAATCATTTAAAAAACATGAAAAAGAATTCAAATCTTTGCTGGCTGCTTGATGTTCTAAAAACAAATGTAAACAACTACCAAAAAAAATGTGACAACGGCAACACTGAAAGATAGATTTATGAGAGGATTATAAAATATACATTCAGATATATAAAAATGTTGAAGTAGTAAATATTTATACACACACTCATATGTATTATATATAAATGTATAAGTATTAATATTTATTATTTTGTTCATTTTACATGGGATTTATGTCCTAAAGTCGGACGTAAAGAAATTTTAAATTAAAGAAAATAACTAAATCCAAACACTATAGAATAAACAATAAATATATAAATGTATAGATTGTATATTGTATATATTTTAACTATAATCTAGCCTACTAACTAGATTATAGTTAAAATTTAGAATACATATTTATAATCTACATTTTAGTTTAGATTTCAGATCAGATTGTGTCTATATTGTAAACTTTTTCAAAGTCTAGACTATAGTCTAGCCTATTGACGAGCATATAGTCTAGCCTATAGACGAGCATATAGTCTAGCCTATTGACGAGCTTATAGTCTAGCCTACTGACGAGCTTATAGTCTAGCCTATAGACGAGCTTATAGTCTAGCCTATTGACAAGCTTATAGTCTAGCCTATTGACAAGCTTATAGTCTAGCCTATTGACAAGCTTATAGTCTAGCCTATTGACAAGCTTATAGTCTAGCCTATTGACAAGCTTATAGTATAGTCTAGCCTATTGACAAGCTTATAGTCTAGCCTATTGACAAGCTTATAGTCTAGCCTATTGACAAGCTTATAGTCTAGCCTATTGACAAGCTTATAGTCTAGCCTACTGACAAGCTTATAGTCTAGCCTATTGACGAGCTTATAGTCTAGCCTATTGACGAGCTTATAGTCTAGCCTATTGACGAGCTTATAGTCTAGACTATTGACAAGCTTATAGTCTAGCCTATTGACAAGCTTATAGTCTAGCCTATTGACAAGCTTATAGTCTAGCCTATTGACAAGCTTATAATCTAGCCTATAGACGAGCTTATAGTCTAGTCTATAGACGAGCTTATAGTCTAACTATTAGAAACGATTATAGTATAGATTCAGAACTAAAGTAAAGTTTACAATTTAGGCTGTATTGTAATCCTGATAGCAAACTAAATTTTAGTTTTGTTTAAATTTAGACGTAAAATATTTTAAAACTTCATGTTGTTAAATTTAAACCTCAAAAGAAATTATTTTAGAATTCAGTAATTTGAAACAATAGTTCTTTGGTTAAAATATAATCACATGCTCATTTTTATTAAATATTCTTCATTTCACTAATACACATACATTAAAATTCTTTCGTCATTATATATTTTATTTACATATTTCCGCTTTAATATGCTTACTTCCGGTCCTTTTTTAACTGCGTCTTCTGTAATTTTTGTGGGTTCTCCTTGTTCTTTTTATTTCTTTATATTTTACATAATAAATGCCAAAAAAGAAAATGATAAGGAAACAAAGACATAAAGGTTAATTTAACTTATCTTATATTGACTTCATTAAAATTCTGTATTTCTTAAGATTTTAACAATTTTTGAATATTTTTGCATTTTGCCACAAAGTGTTCTATGACTCTTGTAATGGAACATATTAATAAGATATATAACACCGTCAGGGGAGAATAGAGGTTTTGTGAAAGAATGTGTGTGTGTGATTGTGTGTGTGTGTGGAAATGAACAAACTTTTTATATCTTTATTTGTATAATCAGTTGCTGTTGATTGATTGTTATTTGCATATTTTACGAAAACATTCCATATCCATCATTTTGTTTTTGCTCTTGCTCTTGCTCTGCCTGTCTCATTCTCTCTCTATCTCTTTCTTTGTCATTTTTATCTTCATTTTATATTTGTAGATTTTTTCCTTTTGTTTTATGTCTTTTTTTTATTTTAAAGATTTGTTTTCTTTACTTTTGTCACTGTGTTTTTTACAGTTATAAAAACAAATCATACTCATACATATGTAAAAATAAAATATTTTGTTACATTTATCAAATAATAAATCACACACACTCACTCGCTCTCTCACTTATTCACTCACTAACTTGTGAATTCTTTCACATGGAATATGAATGATAAGAGAAACAAGTAGAAATGCTGTATTTGGTTATTCCGAATTTTCAATAACCTTCACGACAAATGCCTGTGAAGTAAATACGTTATGTTGCGTACATACACTTTTACATATAAACTCACAGAAGCATATTATATACAAAAGTTTTTCAAAATATAACACGGAACACTTAATGAGTCATAAAATTTTATATACTTTTGGCTTTAACTGTTTTTTACTGAACCGATTTTGATCATTTTTGTTACAGTGATGAAGTACATATAACTTAATATTATGGAAAAATTTCATTATAATCTGTCGATTTATAATTATACGAAAATTTTTTGCTTTAACTAAGATATCGGTATATATCTTTTAATATACTAAACCAATTTTATTAGTTTTAAATAAGAAACTTCTCAGGACTATAGCAATACGCAGTACGAATTCCATTGAACTCTGTAAATTATTGTGGATATGAGCTTGGCAACAACAGACAGACGATCATACATATAAGGAGACAGACAAACAGTTAGATGAACATAATTTAATCGACTCAGATTTTAATTTGATGCAAAAATATATATCTATACATTGTGGGATCTGAATTCAATCCTTCTTATTATCACACACGGAATGACAATGTTAATATACCCAATTGTGATGGTGTAGGGTATAAAAGAGATGTTTTTGTTGATGATGATGAAGATGATGAGAACAAAAAGTCATACAATTACCGTTTATCCTGTTTATTGTTGTTACATTCATTGACACACCAACAAACATATAAACCCTCACATCAATTTTTACGTAAGTGTAGAGAAAAACTTTGTCATTTAACAGTTATCTTTTGTATGTGTGTGCGTTTATCTGTATTTTTTTGTAGAATTGTATTATTAACGTGAAATACGCTTTTTTTGTGTCATTTTCTAAGAAAATTGACTTAACGTTCAATTCATTTATTATGTTTTGATTTTTTTTGTGGAATATTGAGAGACTTTTTTTTAAGTTAAGTCAATATAAAAAGAGAGATCAAAATAATGTGCACATGTAGGATATGTTTAATATTTTAGAATCCTCAAAACATAACGAGTCGCTCAGAAAGTTATTCCGATTCCTCAGAAGTGATTGTGTGTTAAAGATACCTGATCGATATTATTTAAATTCGTCTCTTATCGTAAAACATATTACGAGTCATATATGAACCAAAGTTCTTTGTATAATTCACTGGAATGATTCTATACTTAAGAGTTTTATGGCCTTTAAAACTTTGTAAACCGCAAAAATTGGAGAATTAGATCAAAAAATATTTTAAATTTCGGCGGATTGCCAGAAATCAAATTAAGGAAGTCTGCACGCAGATGAAAGTTATGCCTTCAATATGTTCGTTACAAAACTTCTGCTTTCCTGACAAGCAGTTATCCAACATGTTATTTTTAGGTAAAATTTACTTTGTTAACAATTTTATTGTTGCAATAAAATTATTGTTAAGAAATTAACAATAATATGGTCGTATCTTGTTTTGATGTATGTTCTACTGAACAAATATTAATTGTTGAAAAAGAATCAGTTACAACAAAATTATTGTTATTACACCAAAATATTATTTTAAATTGTTGACAAACATAAACATTTTGGGAATTTCAATAAAAGTATTTTTACTTATTATTGCATATTATTTATTTCAATTAAGTTTGTTAACCATAAAATTGTCAATATGGCACTGTTTTTATTTCAGTCTACCTTGTTTAAAGTTGCCATCGATTGTGAGTCAGCGTAAATTGATGACAAATAACTAATAAAAACAGTATATATTTAAAAAAATATAAATATCAGGTATTTAATTTAGTGAAAACCTCAACATTCACGGTATTTAATATATTAATATTATTTAATATACATAAAAATGCAATGCAGTGTAATCATGTTCTGTTGTGGGATAATCACATTTTGTGTACCACAACCATAGTTTTTTGGGCAACCATATAACAATATAGGTGTGTCAACGTTTACAACCTTTAAATGGTTTTTTGGTGGCACAAGCATAATTTAGCACAACCATAATTTGGTGCTCAAATCAAATTTTGTGATGGTACAATCTTATTATGCTGGTTTCTTTATTAACCATATACTGGTTACAATAACCATATTTTTTTCGTGCGTGAAGTATAAAGTTCATACCACTCAAATCTATTTGAAAACGCTACACTTCTAAATAGATGCTTTAAATAATTCCGATGTTTTTAACAGTTAGAGATATTAAAATGATGCGGAAGAGTACAGGCCTCCAAAATTTGGTCAAGCTTTTTTTAAAAATTCACCAAAAATTCATTTATGAATTGAGACGAAAGAAATTTTTTAAAGTAGAAAGTGCTTGTTCTTTTACAGTTTTAGAGATATACAAGTCAAAGTGGATTTAACCCATTGCTACCCTTATCTTGTATTTTTTTTTTCTGTCACATTTTTTGCTCTACCCCAACATTTTTAACATCAATTATTTCTTTATGAAAGTTTTAGTCATGTCACAAATTTCATGAAACTTTCTCTAACAGTTTTAGACGTATATTATAAAGTCTACTAAAAGGATACTATTCTCCCATGTCCTATACAAAAATTTTGTGTCGATTCATTATTCATGTGCCAAATTAGTTATGGAGATATTAAATTTTTCATTTTTTAGGTTATACCCTCTCACGTAAGCCCCATCCAAAAAGTCTAATTTTTCTACTTATCTTGAATTTATATTATTAATATGAAAAGTCTTGGTCCATATTTTACTGTAACTCCCATTCCTGGAAAACAGTTTTGAGCTTATAAAATAAAAGCCAATTCTATTGAAATGCGGTGCAACTTTTTTTCTGACAATGATCAGGCCATATTCGGTTATGACACTTTTATTACCCCATTTCCCGGAATAGTGTTTTAGGCTTAAAAGGTTTTTAAATATGAACCAGTTTCAGTCAAGTTCAAACAACAAGAAATTTGCCTCAAATATACATATCATATCTCTCGAATATTATCTCTCAGAAAGGAAAGTTCTTTCTTTAACATTATTTTTTTTTATAAAATCAGTCATTAAAATCAATACCCCGTTACCAATATTTTTTTAGGTTATTTCAGAATTATGTTACCACAATTTACTGTTTCCGTAATTTTGCAACATGTAGGTAGTGAAGGGTATTTAAGATTCGACACAACCGTATATAGTATTCCTACTTGCTTTTTGATAATTTATTTTATTTTGATATCTCAAACGGTTTAAAATTTACATTATTTTTTATCCAAAAAAGTAGCATCATGGTACAATATACCCCTTATGCATTTTATATACCCTACCGTAGGGGGTTGGCGCATTATGCATTTGTAGTGATATTTGTAACATGCAACAAAAATGGTATAACAACCACTTTTAAGTATTTCGTTCGAATCTGAATTACTTTCTGTGTTTTTTTAACATTAAATTCACTTAAATATTAGTATCACGATAATTCCTTCACACTAAATAAAAAATCAGAAAAGCACATTATACGAGAATCATTCATATATCTTCCATATCTGTCATTTACAACCAACAATGTGGTACATAGTCGGGCTTGACCGACTGTAATATTTTTACTTGTTTAAATATACAGAAATTTTTATTTTTTGTTTGTTTCCCGTTATTTTATTTACCACAAACTTTTGCTGGTTGCTAGTGAAAAAAAGCGAAAAGAACTTTTATTGTTAACGTTTTAATTTTACCAGAGATTATTTGATTTATTTCGAGAATTTTTACAGCTGCCTGGTGGCATTTTTTTATTTATTACTTTTTTATACCCTTCACTACCATAAGTGATGAAGAGAGTATATTAACTTTGTCATTCCGTGTGTAACGCTAAGAAGGAGTCATTTAATTATATTCTTGCATCAAATCAAATTCCCAGTCGATTTAGCTTTGTCCGTCTGCCTGTTTATCTGATCTCAATTAAATTTGATCTTAGTATTTTTTATAGTCCTGAGAAGTTTTCTATCTAAAACCAGCGTTTGTGAGTGTATAATAGAGTATATATGTGCGTATAATATACATGCCTGAAACATAATGTATTTACTTCAGAGGAGTTTGTGGTGAAGGGTATTGAAAATTCGGCATAGCCGAATAGCATAGCATTCTTACGTGTTCCTTTAAGTACTTTGTTTGCAGTAGAATTTTCACTTTTATGTGACATATATTTACAAACATATTTAACAGGAAATCAAGTTACTTAAAATGATAAATACTAAAATGGAGAGAGAGAGAGTTTACGAAAGTCAGTGCTATGGAAATTAGAACGGAAATAATATTAGGGAGAAAATCTCGTTCTTTTTGATATAAATTTTTTGTTAATGGACTAGTAGGAAAACTCAATTTTTATTGTTAACTGGAAATTGCATTTTTCACTAGAAATGCAAGTTTTCACTTAAAATTCAATTTTTCACTTAAAATTCAATTTTTCACTTAAAATTCAATTTTTCACTTAAAATTCAATTTTTCACTTGAAATTCAATTTTTCACTAAAAATTCAATTTTTCACTTGAAATTCAATTTTTCACTAAAAATTCAATTTTTCACTTGAAATTCAATTTTTCACTAAAAATTCAATTTTCACTAAAATTCAATTTTTCACTAAAAATTCAATTTTTCACTAAAAATTCAATTTTTCACTAAAAATTCAATTTTTCACTAAAAATTCAATTTTTCACTAAAAATTCAATTTTTCACTAAAAATTCAATTTTTCACTAAAAATTCAATTTTTCACTAAAAATTCAATTTTTCACTAAAAATTCAATTTTTCACTAAAAATTCAATTTTTCACTAAAAATTCAATTTTTCACTAAAAATTCAATTTTTCACTAAAAATTCAATTTTTCACTAAAAATTCAATTTTTCACTAAAAATTCAATTTTTCACTAAAAATTCAATTTTTCACTAAAAATTCAATTTTTCACTAAAAATTCAATTTTTCACTAAAAATTCAATTTTTCACTAAAAATTCAATTTTTCACTAAAAATTCAATTTTTCACTAAAAATTCAATTTTTCACTAAAAATTCAATTTTTCACTAAAAATTCAATTTTTCACTAAAAATTCAATTTTTCACTAAAAATTCAATTTTTAAAATATTGAAATTTTCACTAAAAATTCAATTATTAGAAAATTGAAATTTTCACTAAAAATTCAATTTTTAAAAAATAGAAATTTTCACTAAAATTCAAATTTTTGAACAATTTAAATTTTTTAAAAATTTAAATTTTTGAAAAATTTAAATTTTCACTAAAAATTCAATATTTGAAAAATTTTAATTTTCACTAAAATTCAATTGTTGCAAAAATGAAATTTTCACTAAAAATTCAATTTTTGAAAATTAAAATTTTCACTAAAAAATCAATATTTGAAAAATTGAAATTTTCACTAAAAATTCAATTATTGGAAAATTGAAATTTTAACTGAAAATTCAATTGTTGAAAAAATTAAATTTTAACTAAAATTTCAATTTTTGAAAATTGAAATTTTCACTAAAAATTCAATATTTAAAAAATTAAAATTTTCAAATTGTAATTTCCATTACAAGTGAAATTTCACAAAAAATTGAAAAATAAATTATCACTAAAAAATCAATCTCTGAAAAATTTAATTTTTAGTAAAAACAAATTTTTCAAAAATTAAAATTTTCACTAAAAATTCTTTTTTTTTTTTTTGAAAAATTAAAATTTTCACTAACAATGAGATTTTTTAAATACAAAATTTTGTTTTTTTAACTTAATTTTATATAAAATTAAATTTTGAAGAAACCGAAATTTTCATTAGAACGAAAATTAATTAGTTTTCATTAAAAATTAAATTTCATAAAAAAATCAAATTTTCTTTAAAATTCAAATTTTTATTAATATTGAAATTTTCACAAAAAAAAATATTGATTGCCCTTAATTCAACATTTTACTAAAATTTCAATATTTTTAAAATTGAAAGTTTCATGTAAAATTAAAATTTTCGTTAAAAATTGAAATTTTCAATTTAAATTTAAAGTTTCACATAAAATTGAAATTATCTCTTCATGAAAAAAAATAATATTTTCACTAAAAGTTTCAATGTTCACTTTTTGACCAAAATTTTCAAATTTTTACTAAAATATGTCAAAATATATTCTATTAGGGTGTTTCGCTGTTCATATTTCCTTTTTTTATAAACTTTATTTTTAATACCCTCCACCATCACAAGTGGTGAAATCATCATCAAGACTGATATCTGAGCCAACCTCTAAGTTCAAGAGAAGAACCTTCTTAAATTTGACAATCATAAAACGACAACTTAGAATTCAATTTTGTCATAATATTAAGAAGTTTGTACTTCATTACTATTCCAGAAACGATCAATATCGGTTCAGTAAAAAAGTTATAGCCAAAAATACAACTAATTTTTCACTCATTAATTTTTTGTGTTATATTTTAAAAAAATTCTATATATTGTGTATGTGTGAGTGTTAAGGAACGAAACATAACATTTTCATATCATTCATGCATTCGTGGCGGAGGGTATTAAAGATTCAGCATAGCTGAATATAGCATTCTTACTTGTTTAGAATTTAGTTTTATTATTATTTTCTAAATAAATATTTATTTTAATATTTTTGTCACATAATAAAAAGAATTCAAATTAATAAAATTCTAAATTGAATTTTATGAAAAAAAGATTTTTCATGCCAAATTACCCGATTCGTATTTAATATGATTCATCTTATTATAGAAAAGAAAAATATTTTATTTGCGGTTTAATATCTTGAAAATGTTTTAAATTTTGTGGTCTATAATTTAACGGAAGTTTTCAAATATTTCCGTTATTTTATAACCAACAAAAAAAAACAAAAGAAGTTTGGATACTTAAGTTAAAACATATTTTGCCTTTTAAATTCTTGTTCCGAGAAAAAGAAGAAGAAGAGAACATAAAATACTGACCTTTTGTTAGGGCAAATGTATGAATGAATAAATTCTACCAAATTATCCAAATTTATTCTATGCCCTCATAATCTTTTATATTTCCTCTAAAATGTTCTTTTTTTGTATTTTGCCATTTTCCCCCTTCTTCTTTCTTTTGCTTTATTTTCCTTATATTTTTTACAATTGTGCCAAAAAAGTCATAAAAGAAAGTTTGCTGAAATTAGAATTTTAGGTTTTTTTGTTACACATTTGGCTGTTGAAATTAGCAAGAAAAACATAACAATAATTTGTGGAAGTTAAATGAGGACAAGGTCGACTAAAGTAAAAAAAATAAATTGAATTAAATTTTTTTACCCTCGACTCAATATCACTTTCTGAGTCGATTTAACGATGTCCACCCGTCCGACTGTCCGTCGAATATCTATGTAAACAAACCAATTTCCGAAAATTACTTTGAAGTTCATAGATCTTCAAAAGAAATTAGTATTATCATAATAAGAACTGAGAACGAAAAATTCTTAATTAAAAGTGAATAAAACTATAAAATAAGGCGGATTTGCCTCTATTGATATAAATATCACATCACTGTGGTACTCAAGGGCTTGTTCATCATAATGTCTGGATGACAAGTCAGTCAGAAATTAGTGGACACATTGAGATGTAAGTTTCAGTATTTATAGAGCGCGTTGTAACAAATGTTGGATTATTTTCTGGCAACTGCATGTTGCTTGTGATATCAAGAACTTTTTGAGAAATTTTTACTGTTTTTGGCTCCTAAGCAGGAGCATCAGCTACATGAAATTTTTGACCAGGAAGTTGAGAAAAATATGCCAGAACATATGTTTCGACATTCATTATGCAGCAAGAATATGTATTTTAGAAAACTTGACTTCAATTTTCGTGCTCCATTTTTGGCCTCTAAAATTTTAGCAGTGTTCCTCTCAGGAACTTATTGAGCCTTGTATATTTTTAAACCTGCATTAGCTTTAGCTTTGTATCAAATAGTCCGAGCACTAAGCTCTCCGATCTGCTTTTCTACCAGTTGTGTTGGAAGCTCTTTTGAGAATGCTTTTTAGCTTTACAAATATTATCTGGGCCATTCCTTCTACCTGAGGGGTTTCTATTAACAGACAAGTTCTCTGGTACCGATTAATAGTATTAGAAACAGTTGAATGCTTGACCAACTTGTTGTAGGACGAAGTTGAATTTTGTTAAAAATATTTAATAGTTTTGATACGTAGTTTTTTCGGTTCTAATATAATCCTCAATTTCGACAATCACCTCTAAAGGCAGAGGTCTCTCATATTTGTGAGTACTTATAATGAAAATACTTCAAATAAGTACGTTTTACATAAACACAAATCATAAAAGCAGTTTCAATAAGGATCAGTTCATATATAAAATCGTGAAACGTAAAAAAAATGTCTAGAACAAAATCGCTAGAATGACTAACTTTTTTGTCCACATTTGTGATTATTTTATTTTTATTTTCCTTTTTTTCCAATTTCTTTTATTTGAAAGTTTTCATTTATCAATTTTCGAATATTAAAAGCTTAAATATTTTATTCATAACATTTTCATTGGAATCAATTTAATAAAAACAACAACAAAAGTATATAAAATATATGAAAAAAGAACCCACAATCTTTTTAATTTAATTTCCTGTGGCAGCACTTAACTTTTGCTGCTTTAGTCGACGCGATTGCTGCGATTTTCACAACAACAATAACAAAATACGATAATCGATAAAAACCATAAAACACTTATGTATATGACCACTCAAAAATACAAACTTACATTTATACATAAATCCACACATACTCATACACATATATGAATAACATCATATACATGAGATGTTACTTTGTATGCTTTTTATGCAGTGTTTCCAAATCGTTTTATTTTGGATAATTAATTGTGTAACTTTTGAAGAGTTAGAGATATCATAGTGAAATTGGTAGAGCTGATATACTTTCTTAGAGAAAATCAAGACGAAATGAAATGTTCATCCATTTTTATAGTTCTTTTTTTTTTTTGACTAATCCGACCAAAAATGCAAAAATTAATTAAAATATTGACTTTCATTAAAACTTTTAAAGTTTTTAACAAAAACATTATTAGATTTTTATTATCAAGTTAATCTGATTAATCTGCTTTTATACCGGATACATTAAAAACATCATTTGGAGCTTTCCCTATACCAGAGCCAGATTTTCTATTAAAGGACATATTCCCCCGGTACTATTAAATAATACTGAAAACTGAGGGTAGACGTTCAAAGGTCTGGCCAACTATTTGTAGATCCAAGTAGGATTTTATTAGAAAAATTTTAAATCGCACTTTTTTTCGGAAACTTTTTTAAATTCGATTAACAATATATTCTTTTATTTGATATTAAATGTAATAACTGACATATTTTAAGAAGGTAACTTGATCAAAAAATAACAAATAATACTTGGGTTAAAAGTTTTAAAGAAAAATGTGCGTTAAGAATTTTTTGATCTCACTCTTTATGTAAAAAAATGGATAAATCAAACCCATAACGACTTTTTTCCAACAAATCACTTTTTGTTGGGACTTTACTTTCAAAAATCACTTTTTTATGCGATTTTTCGAAAAATATCAACGGTAACGCTGCTTGTGTAAGAAGTTTATACCTCGGCCAAAATCCAAGCTACATAAGGCTTTCTGTAGTTAAATTTAGCTTTTTCCAAGATTTTTCTAAGATTTCTCTAATGATTGAAAAATTATAAAATTGAAAAACCAACCGAATTGGAAACACTGTACGCTAGACATATACACATACATAGATGTATTTATCAAAAGATGCAAGAATATATATATTGATTTATATAAATCTTTGCTTATATATAAAACTACATAGATAAATCAAGATTTAAGATGATTTTTTTTATTTGTCTGTTTTTTATTATTATTGACCATTCAACTTTCATTTTCGTCTAAAAGCCATAAATAAACCGATAATGCTTACAAATATACATCCACATATGCTTTTACATAGTTTTCAACATGTTTATAACCCAGTAAAGCTTTCAATAAGAATTTGAGATTTAAAAGTTTGTTATAAAGACATTATGAGATAATAATTAAGATTAATTTTGTTTTTGTTCTAGAAAAAAGTTAACAAAGAAAATTTTTATTTCACCAAAAAATTTCAATAATTGCTGTACCAATAGCCTCCTGAACCAATAGACAACATAAAAAGGAATGTGGTTTTTTTGCTATTTATTACTGGGAAAATAAAGTTTTTGGTGGATGTTGTTATGTTGCTAAACTCATAGATATGAATACATGCAGATGGTATAGCGATGTAGACTTACTCATCTTGTCTCTATTTTAGATTTTTGTATAAAAATTATGGCGCCAAAAGTATACATCATCCTTCTAAGCATGTTTCTTCAATAATTTGTTCTCCTTTAGCAAAGGACACAGTTCAAAAACAAACAACACCGGGCAACAGCAACATTAATTTCGATATGAGTTTTCACAGAAATTTTCATATCGGCTCAGTTTTTTTTTAATTGATCTTCAACTTTCAAAGGACATGTGTTAGGTATATAACTATTACAGAAAGTTGGAGGATTCACCATAGTTAATAAAAAATAGGCTTGTTATGCCTTTTGTAAGGCATAAGTATTATATAGAATGTGTTTGTTATGGTGTGTGTAACGCCAAAACACCATAAAAGACATAAAGTATATTTTCTAACATAAAACCTAAATGTGAGTCGAATTTGATATGTGTTGATATGTCTGTCTGTTGGAAACATTCTAATGTCTAGACTACTTTCCCAAATTTTGTGAAACTTCATTGCCGTTTGGTGTACCATGTGTTGACATATGTTGATTAACAAAATTGCTGTATTAGCAAACTTTTTTCCGCCCAAAATAAAATCAAATATTTTCAATGCCAA
The DNA here is from genome assembly GCA_004302925.2 of Cochliomyia hominivorax. Lineage (NCBI taxonomy): Eukaryota > Metazoa > Arthropoda > Insecta > Diptera > Calliphoridae > Cochliomyia > Cochliomyia hominivorax. Next base: position 10,230,128 of record PYHX02000494.1, read on the forward strand.
AGATCTATGTGAACAATAATGTTACTTATTTATTAGGTTTTATTAAAAATCTCTTTAATGATTCCTAAGAAGAAATCGTCAAAACCCTCATAATCTCTAAAGCGAAATCATCTAAAGCTGATTATTTCCATCTATCATTCCGACTGTTGTTCCATCTGTTTGTCTGTCCTTCTGAAGGAACTATTGTTATCGATATCTTACTAATAACAAAAATGTTGCAGACCGAATTCCGGGACAAACTCCAAGTACTGGAGAAAAACTTATCTAAAATTTTTAATATAAATTTATTCGATTAAAGTAAAATTCAACCATAATAAACTATTAAACAGAATTTTATCCAGAATTCTTTTAATCGGTTCAGTTGAAAAAATGTTATTGTCAAAATTAGTATATGATATAGCTCTCAATATATGATATAATAATAAAAATATATCACATATTTTTTTAAAATATAATTATAGGAGGACCGTAATTATAAATCCTTTTCCCGGAATATGGTTTTAAGTGTAGAAAACACTTAAATATGGACCACTTCTGCTGAATATGACAATTTTTTTATAACTGATTTAAATAAATATTAAATATTACCAATATAAAAATTAATGGACCATTAAGGTCCATTTCCGGAAACAGTTTTCAACACTTAAATGTAGTTTTATAGAAATTCGCATAATCATTTTTCTACATGTACATATTTTACAGAAGTAACTATTTCAAATATCGAATATTGTTCCAATTTTGTTTATAGCTCTCATAGTAGGTCCTTCCAGAAAAAGCTCTAATAAAATCCAAGTATAATTAAAATAGTCTTTAGTTTAAAATTTTTAATGAAAGCCCTCATAAGGCTCCAGACCCTCTCTAATTTCACCATTACAAAAAATAAATATTGTGAATCTAAAATTCTAAAACCAGATTTTAAAGTGAAATTTAGTTTTAGGAAACTTCAAAGTGTTTTTAACTGTTATGTAATGGCTTTTTTCAGATCTCCAATAAATCTTTAGGCCAAAAAACAAACCTATTTTTGAGAATTTTTAAATTAATAATTTTTTCCACATTTTATTTTAGAATCACAAGATCAATATTTCCTGAATATTTCAAAAAGATATTTATATTAAATATTTTATTGGAATTCACATTTTTTTAAATTCCTCCAAAATTCATAATTTAAAAATTTAGTTTTAATCTTAAGGAAAATTCATTTGCTTCTATGCTCCAAATATATATATAGAAATTCTTTTTTGAAAATTTCCTTGGTTACATGAAAGTTACATGTGTGTGTGTAGTTGTGTTATACTCATAACTTTCATTTATAATCAATGAAGCAAATAAGTGATTTTCTATGTTCAACAATTATTTATAGAGGATTTTCAAAAGTTCAAACTTTCAATGTATGTTTACTTCTACTATCAGTCCATCTTTTGGTTTATAAGTTGTTGCGGTCTAGTTGTCGGATTTATATTTTCTTGCCCTCAATTTGTTGGTTGATGTACGATATTATATCGAACTATAAACAATAAAATTATTTGATCTAATATGTATGTGGTGCGGTTGATTAAGTATATAAGTGTTTGTTTGTTAGTTTGTTTGGTTTTGAAGTTATTTATGAGCGTGTTTTATTGCATGAGAAGTTATTGTAAATTAGCAGTAATGAGAAATAGAAAAATAAAAGTTTAGGGGCAGTAAGTTTTAAAATATATAATGTTTAATAATCAGAATAATGTACCTCTGATGTTTACAATTTAATTAAATAAGGACAGTAAATTAAGGCATTAAAAAATACATAATACATATTTTTGCTCTTATTAATATGAATAATTAAATATTGCCAATTTAATTATTTATATTCGTTTACCCTATATCACCATCATATTATACGTTTGTTCAGTTCTAGTTCAGTTCTGGTTCAGTTCGAGTTCAGTTTTGGTACAGTTTCAGTTTAGTTCTAGTTCAGTTCTGGTTCAGTTTTAGTTCAGTTCTGGTTCAGTTCTAGTTCAGTTCTAGTTCAGTTCTAGTTCAGTTCTAGTTCAGTTTTAGTTCAGTTCTAGTTCAGTTCTAGTTCAGTTCTAGTTCAGTTCTAGTTCAGTTCTAGTTCAGTTCTAGTTCAGTTCTAGTTCAGTTCTGGTACAGTTCTGGTTCAGTTCTAGTTTAGTTCTAGTTCAGTTCTGGTTCAGTTCTAGTTCAGTTTTAGTTCAGTTCTAGTTCAGTTCTGGTACAGTTCTGGTTCAGTTCTAGTTCAGTTCTAGTTCAGTTCTGGTTCAGTTCTAGTTCAGTTTTAGTTCAGTTCTAGTTCAGTTCTATTTCAGTTCTGGTTCAGTTCTAGTTCAGTTCTAGTTCAGTTCTAGTTTAGTTCTACTTCAGTTTTAGTTCAGTTTTAGTTCAGTTCTATTTTAGTGCTATTTCATTTCTAGATCAATTCTAGGGCTAAATTTCCAACTTGGTACTTTCAAATACTTCCTGACCAGTCAGTCCAGGTGGAATATTCTGTCCAGGTGGAATATTCTTTTGGGTTTTTGATCAGCGACTTCAGTAAAAGTTCCCTTTGATCTTTCAAACTTTCTGATCCTTTTGGTCCCAACAATATAAAACATTATTTAGTACCATTGTCAATCGGCTTAGGTGAGATTCTGCTGATTTGTTGTGAAGTTGTTAGTGTGTATGACAATACATGTAAAGTGTATTAGAGCGTAAATATCAATTTACTTGTTTTTTTTCTCATTTAACTGAACTTAACAAATTAAGTATTAAAGTTATAATAAACACAAAATTTCACTTTATTTATTTTAATTTTTCGCAAACATAAATTGTTTTACTTTTAAATCCTCTACATTTGCTAAAAAAAAACAACACTGTATATATGTATTTATACAGAAAGTGATCATAAATTTTAATAAAAATTTCAATAAAGACAGTTGCTGGTAAATACAAATATACTTAAACACACACATACATATATACACACTTATATATAAACACAATACAAACAAAATATTCTTAAGGGAATCTACAATTCAGCAGAGAACTATCTGTTTTCTTTATAAATGTTTATAATAATATTTGAAATATATATATACATACTCATGTATTTTAATACCCTTCACCAACATATGTGGTGTTGGTGTTGGAATATTAACTTTATTATTCCGCATGTAACGCTGAGAAGTAATCATCGCATTATCTGAGTCAATTTAGCTACACAATAATAGATGGAGGTCAATATAGTTTGGTCTGAATATTTTTTATAGCCCTAAGAAGTTTCCTATCGGTTCAGTTCATGAAAAGATATAAACCGTTATCTTAGGCAACCTCCAAGTTTAAGCGAAGAACATTCTTAATATTGTCAATATGTTTTAAACTGAACCAATTTTGCTGGTTTTAAATTAAAAAATGTAAAATCTAAATCTAAAACTTTTCAAGACTTTAACAAATATTTAGGCCAAATTTCATTGAGCTCTGACAATGATTGCGGATGTGTGGGTGCCAACAAGAGATAGACAGAGAGGACATAGCTTAATCGACCAAGAGTTTGAATTGATGCAAGAATATAAATATACATTATGGGGTTTAAGATGATTCTTTCTTAGCGTTACATATGGAAAAACAATGTTAATATACCTCTTTCACTACTTGTGGAGGGTATAATAATAATGTTTACTAATACATACATAAGTATGCTTTCACTGATATTGTGTATGTACAACTATATTAAACAATATTTAGCGGTATGTTTTTACGTTTTATTTTTTAGTCTTTAATGTTCATATTAAATTGTTTAACATGATACCAACAAATTCTCTAACAACAATATATTTTGATTTGATTCGTAGTCTTCTTCTTTTTAGGTAGAGTCTTTAAGAATTTTCGTTAGAAAATATTTTTATAGAAGATAATGCTAAAATATATACATAAATGAATAATATTGGATTAAATGAAAAGTATGTGTTGATATTTTCTTGCTGCAAATATTATGAATATGAAAATTAAGAAAATTTATTAAAAATATATATTTACATTTATACATATTAAATTGGAGATATCATGGATAAAAACTTATGATAAATTCTACTACGTAGTGTGGTTTTAAAACGATATGTTTTTTAAATAATTCTATAATTTTTGAAACCTCTTTGATATCTTAAGGAAATTTTTCGTGATTAGAGCTGAGTTGATTCTGAGTTAATTTCATAGAGAACAGGTTTCTATGTGGTCAGGAGCGCTGTCGGTATCCCTCTAAATTTTGCCATCTTGGGTATGTTATGTTTTTTTAAAATTCTCGAAAAACTCATTTACTCATTTTTAATTAGCGGACTTAATATAGATCTCAAACTTTTTGAATATTTGCAATATTTCTTATCAAATTCTTAAAGAATCTTAAACATATAAATATAAACAAGTAAGAATGGTAGATTCGTCTATGCTGAATCCTCAGTACCCTCCATCAGAAATGCATGCAATTAAATACGTTATGTTTCGTACATACACACTCACTCATATACTCACAAACGTATATTATATATAATCGTTTTCTTAAATACAGCACCTAATGAGTCATAATGTTAGTAATATTTTTGGCGATAACTTTTTTTCTACTGAACCGATTTTGATAATTTTTGGAATGGTAATGAAGTACACATTACTTCATATTATGCTCAAATATTACTTTAATAAGTCTATTTCTAATTGACACTTTTCGAAAATTCTTCGCTGGAACTTAAAGATCGCCTCAGATATCGGTCTATATCTTTTTATATACTATACCGATTTTGCTGATTTAAATAGGAAACTACTTAGACCAAATTTCATTTAGCTCTGTCAATTATTGCCGATTTGAGAGTGCCAACATCAGACGGACATAGCTAAATCGCTTCAGATTTTGATTTGATGCAAGTATATATATACGCTATGGGGTCTGAAATTATTTCTTCCTAGAATTACAGACAAAGTTAATATACCCTCTTCACCACTTGTGATGGAGGATGGTATTAAAATTTTTTCTTAACTTTGGGAATTTGGACATTTCGTAAGAAAAAGTGGGAATTTATTTAATTTTAATTAATTATTTATGGGCGATTATAAAAATTTATTTAAATTATGAACCAATTTTATTCATCTTTTAAACTTAATTTTATTTCTTAAAAAAAAATCTTATTCACTTTTCATTGAGTTTTATTCTAAAGCATTTGGCTTTCATTTTCGGCGTTTCCTTAGACATCAGTCTATGACTTTCTATGATCAGATCAGGTAATTAGTTTGGATTTGAAAAGCAGACGAACTGGCGAATACAGGATAATATGGTCTTGTAGTTGGTCAAACCTGAATGTGTATATTGCAACATATTATTGTTTTTAAAAGGTAATAAAAAATGTATATTATTGTAAGATTGGTTCTGGCTGACTATTACTTTCCATATTTCTGATTTATGGATTTCTATTAAATTTTCTAACATTTTTAAGTCATAAGTATTAAGACCAAAAAAATGTTATTCAGGATAAATTTCAGTTTTTTGTTATCGACATTATTGTCTTTAGTTTATTGAGAAAATAAAACTTTAAATAATTTAAGTTTTTCACTTTAGAAAGAAAAAGATATAAAATAACATATTTTATTAAGGATAAAAATGCAGAACTAAAATATTGAATAACAAAAGTATCTAAAAAAGAATTCTTTAGATTTTTCGAAAACAGTTATTGAAACTTTATTAGAGAATTAAAAAAAGTAAGAGACAGTCAAATTTGAATATACCTCAGGTTGGGCCTTACATGGGAGTACCAAAGTTAAATATAATTATCTTATAATACAATCCAAAAGTAGTGATCTCATTTTATTAATTTTGTTATTCCATGCGTAAATCTTAGAAGAAATCATCTGAGACCCCATAACGTATAAATACTTTTTCATTTCTGTTTGTCTTAAATAACAAAGTTCAATGAAATTTTGCTTGAGTATTTGTATTGTACGAAAAAGTTTTTTATTTAAAACCAGCAAAATCGATTAAGTATATTAATAGATATCTGAGGCAACCTCTAAATTTAAGCGAAGAAATTTCCTAAAATTCCAAATTATAAATCAGATTAGTGCTTAATAATACGTTTAATTGATCTCAATTTTATTCAAAAAATGATTAGAAACGGTTCTCTGTAAAAGAAAAGTTATAGCCAAAAATATAAATAATATGAAGACTCATTAAGTGTTCCCGTGTTATTTATATATATATATTTGAGTGATATGTGAGGGTGTATGTATTTACTTCACATGTATTTGTGGTGAATGGTATTGAAGATTCGTCATAGCCGAATATAGCATTCTTACTTACAAGAAATAATGAAATTTATAATATATTTTCAAAAAAGTACCAAAAAATGTTTGATAAATAGTACGTTTAAAAAGTACTATTCATTACTATTTTTCATTTATCTTTAAGAATTGAATTGTTTACTAATTTTAACAAGGAAATAAAACATTTATAAAGTTATCTGTACATTTTCATCTATTATTTAATATCAATTTCTACCAAATAATGACAAAGTGTTAGTAAAAAGTACTATAAAAGCCTCCATTAATACAACATTCAGATGCTCCAAAAAGTAACAGTGATACACTCATGTTCTTTTTATCCAATAATTTATTGATTGATTATTTATTTTTTATTATTATTTCTTTTCTTTTTTTTGTTAATTATGACAATGAATTAAAAAAGTACCAAAGAATCAAAAAAGTACGTTATTGTTTATATATAACTTTAATGAATGATATAATTCAAAAGTACCTTAAGAAGTTCCAAAATGTTTCGTATGATCTGATAAAGTCTATTCCTACATACTTGATAATATAGATCCTCGATTTTAATGATCAGAAATAATGTTTTACCCATTTGCGTTTATGTGTTCCTAATTTGTAATATTTTTATTGTAAAAAAACAATTTAAAAGTACCATAAAATACCCTCTTTTGTTGATTTCTCAATGTAGAGATAAACATTTAAAAAGTACTTTATCTCTTTTTTGGTATATATATCTTGATTTTTGTATGAACACTTTACGGATCAGAATTTTGAGATATCTTGATGACATTTGGTACATATTAAAATTGGTCATGTTCGGTCCAAGCTTCCATACAAATTTTACAAGTGTCGGTTCATAGTTATTCATGCATGCGTCATGGCACACAGTGGGACAGAATCGATTTTTTAGGAAATAAATCTGTAACTTTTAGATATAGATATCTGTCTGAAATTTTCAACAAGTGATTCTTAATTAAGGGTGAAGAAAATTATTTTTTTATAAAAAGAGAATTTCTTAATTTTTAAATTCAGTCTTTTGAATTTTAGAATATATTAGTAAAATTCAAAATTTTTATAAAAAAAAGGTTTAAATTCGGGAGGATCTGGACTTAGCTCTACAGGGTATATGATACAAAATTGTAAGAAAAAATCTGTTCCTTTTGATCAGCTGTATGGATTTGCATTAATAAAATGATAGCAATGAAGTTTGACATTATCAGTTTGGATGCCATTTTTGTTTCATGGGCAGGGTTATAGGTGTGTGGGTACATCGGACAAAGAATTGTTCCGATCTTGTTCAATTTTATTTATATAAATTATTTTCATTATGAACATAAATTATGACCAATTTTTGTAAATACTTTTGTATTTTTATCCTTTAAATTTACATGTTTTCAAATGTCTTTACTTGTAATTTTGAGGTAGCTCCAAATAACGCTCAATGACTTTTATGACATGGATAATTTTAAAAGGTAAAAATCTCAAGATAACAATAAATAATCTGGTGAATTTTCATTTGTCGATGATAATTAGTTTTGATACATGAGGTGGAGGGTATTTAATATTCGGCATAGTCTGATACAACAATATTGCTTATTACATATGTAGATATTGATTTCAATTATTCATGCTCTCTACATATATATTTTTGTTATTATTAACAAAGTCAACTTTATAAGAATTTATTTATTTTCTATGGCAATAGAAAAAATGGTAATTGGAATTTATTTAAAAGTTTTGAAATTCTTTTTGATAAAATTTTAGATTTCAATACCAATTTAAAAATTGTTGATAACATTCAATAAACTTAACAATAATATCAGTGTAATATACATACATATGTATATTTTATATATTTATAATACTTATGTACAGATGGTTAAATAAGCATTATATATCTACAGCTTTATTATTATATATCTTTGTATTTATAGATATATTTATAACAACATTTGGAGGGAAATTATATGAGTACTTTAACAGTTAAGGCCTTTCGAAATAAGTTCAAATAAATTTTGAAATTTTTAACTTATTGAATTTGCAGCAAAAGAGCTTGAAATTGGCGATTAATTGGAGTACATAACAATGGCAATAAGTATTATAAATACAGACTGATGGTGGTGAAAGAGGGTTTTTTAAATTTTCACTCCGTACGAATAGCCAAGAACGCATTACCTAAGGTCCCTTAAAGTATACATATGTTCTTAGTTTGAATCAAAATCTGAGTAGATTTAATCATACTTATGACATAAATGGAACAAAGCAACTGATGAACCACAATCATAAGCACTGGTTACTGGGTGTTATGTAAACACGCTAGTAGACTAGAATTTTCCTTCAAGGACTACTATTGTAGCTGTGGTGATATAGAAAAGTAGAAGACGGTATTTCACTTTCTATGTGTATGGCCAGGACTTGGAAGCAATACAAAAACGTTTCGAGGGGATTATATACCAGACGATCTAGGTGATTGGAAATGGGTAAGACTTAATGGCATACTGAGATATTTCAAATCGGCCAAATGGATCTAGCTCTATGCAAATAAAACAGTAAGTTGCTAGTAGATGCTTCCTTGTGAGTTGAATGGGTTTGTCAAAAAAGGATCACCGGACCCTACATGACAGTGAAGTTGTAACTCTTTTAACCAAACAATATCCGTCTGTCTGCCCATCCACTAGACTGTTCATCTGGGAAAAATCTCTAAAAAAGGAAAATATATTTAGATAATTGTTTTTATAAATAGATAAATCGATTAAGAAATACCACACAGATAATGTGTTTGAAGAAAACATCACATCACGTAACTTCAAAACAAAAATATCGCATAACTCTAATACCAGTGAGCAGATTTCAAGAAATTTGGCGGAAAATAAACCGTTTTCTATAAATTATAAAGTTCAAAGAAAAACATACAAAAATTATAAATTTTCATATGTCATCTAGATATATCACATAACTAATGTAATACAGGTTATTAGATGGTGAAATTTCAGTAAAAAATAAGCTTTAAATAGGGTTTATCTCAACTACAAAAATGTAGGTAGAATATGAAGGTAGAATATATTTCTAATGAGAAATGAGGAAGTACTTCTCCCTCCGGAAAACCCATTTTTATTGCTGTATATTATTTCTGAAATTTAGCATACAGGTTGAGCACTAAATAAAAATTTTATAGATAACAGGTTTCGACAGGGCTTTCATACCACTCCAAATTTATTTGTGTACCCTAAACCTCCATAGGTAGTTGGGGTATTATGCGTTTATGCAAATGTTTGAAAAGACATAATTAGACTCCATAATATATTCAAATAGAAGCTAAAGAAATTTCTCATATCTTATACATTCAAATAATTAATAGGCATTTTAAAAAGACACATTTGGCCGCATATATCCCGTTCTGTATCAAATTCTAATCACTTGTACGACATATGTATTTTATTTGTTAATACCTGATTATTTGTGCAATAAGTTAAAAAGTAACTTGTGTGAAAAGTATAAATATTCTAACAATTCTAACAACTTTCTACCAAATATATATATTTAATATACTTTACACATAAGAGGATTTATTTCTAAATATAATGTGGAAAATGTTGTAATATTACCAAAAAAAACGGAAATTTGTGAAATTATGTAAACATGAACTTATTTATGTTCTTCTCGAGTTATAAGAAAAGTTGTTGAAGAAATTTTATTATTTGTATTTAATATAAAAGTTATTGTTATAAAAGAAAAATATACATTTATATCAACAAGTTTGTTAAAAAAGTATTATTTATTGACTGAAACGGTAATAAATGCTAACTAACAGCTACAAACCCCTGGGAAGTACTTTCAAGGATTTTGTTGCCGGTAGAACTTAACTAACTAAACTAAGCGTACAAACGGCAAATGTTTGCAGTAATCAATTTAACTTTAGTTTAAGATTAGTTCTGGATCAATTGTAGTACAGTTCTACTACAAATCTAGTTCAGTTTTGGTTCAGTTTTACTTAGTTTTATTTCAGTTCTGTTTCAGTTCTACTTCTGTGCTACTTAGTTTCTTGTTCACTTTTTGTGCAGATTTAGTTCAGTTTTAGTTCACTTCCAGTACAGATCTAGTTCAGTTATATTTCGCTTCTACTACTGTTCTAGTACAGTTCTAGTTCAGTTCTAGTTTAGTTTCACTTCAGTTCTAAATCAGTTCTTGTTTAGATCTATACAGTTCTAGTTCAGTTTTAGTTCAGTTCTAGTACAGTTTTAGTTCTAGTTCAAGTTAATTAAATTAACTAATATTTCATCTTTTACTGAAACATAAATTTTCTGTTACAAAAACATTTTGAATTCCTTTATCAATTAATTAAATTAGAAAATTCTTGGAAATTCGTTATAATTCATTAATTAAATAACAAAACTCATAATTTAAACTAACCAAATACCCGAGTTTATAGACAAATAAACAACTTTACCAAAAATGGTGATTAAAATTCTAAATCCCAAAATAAGAGTTTATGAAATCATGATGACCTCTTTCAAGGTGTTTTCATAATCAAATCAAAAGTCTATAAAATAACAAATGACAAGAAGTGAAATAAACTTTGAAGAACTAAACAACAAAAACAACAAATAAATATTCTTATAGCCCAACAACAAAACACATTTAAGAAATTAGTGTAAACAAAAGAGACTGTAAACGTACATACATTTATATTTATGAATAAAACTTTTTCATTATTTTACAAAATAATGTTTCCTTATTTTAAAGGGGGAAAACATGGAAAAACTTTTTAACCCCAAAAATCAAAACAACAGCAACAAACAGCATTTTGTTGTTCTGCTGCTGCTGATTATAACGATGATGAAAGCGATGACGTTTATTTATCAGAATTTCGTATTCATAATTTTCCCTTTCCTTTGGCTTATTCGTTTAATTTTTTTACTCTTCACTGGCAAACCTTTTGGCTAAGATCTCTTGATTGTATAAAAAATGTTTTTGATAAAAAACGACAAAAAGTCGGAGAGAAAAAAGGAGAAACAATAATCCATAAAATAATCATGAGGTTTTATTTGTTGCCATAAATGTTTGAATAATTTTTGTTCTCAATATGCACGTTTGTATTTTGTGTTTATTTCATACCAAAAAAAGTTTCTTTTGATGTTTCAATTTAATTAAATTTTATTGCCGATTTAACTCTTGTTATCAAATTAATAATTGAGTGAAGTGAATAAATGGAATCTTAAAAATTTACCAAAAAATTTGGACAATACCAAAAGTTAACAGAACTAGAAATGAATTAAAACTGGACTAGAACTGAACTAAAATTGAATTAGAACTGAACTAAAACTGAACTAGAACTGAACTAGAACTGAACCAAAACTGAACGAGAACTGAACTTGAACTGAAACTGAACTAGAACTGAACTAAAGTTGAACTAGAACTGAACTAAAATTGAATTAGAACTTAACTAGAACTGAACTAAAGCTGAACTAGAACTGAACTAAAACTGAACTAGAACTGAACTAAAACTGAACTAGAACTGAACTAAAATTGAATTAGAACTGTACTAGAACTGAACTAAAACTGAACTAAAACTGAACTAAAACTGAACTAAAACTGAACTAAAACTGAACTAAAACTGTACTAAAACTGAACTAAAACTGAACGAGAACTGAACTTGAACTGAACTAAAACTGAACGAGAACTGAACTTGTACTGAACAAGAACTGAAATGGAAGTGAACTAGAATAGACCTTGAACTGAAATGGTACTGTATTAGAACAGAAGTGGAATTGAACTAGATCTGTACTAGAAGTGAACTAGAGAAGAAGTAGTACAGAAGTAGAACTGAAATTAAACTGAACTAAAACTGAACAGAAACTGAAATAGAGCTGAACTAGAACTGAACTAAAAATTTTGATTTGATCCAGTGGATTTTACAGGATCTCTTATGGCTTACTTATATACCCAAATGGATTACTCAGGGTAGTGTAGAGTAAAAAATATTTGACTTAAAAAGTTTTTTAATTTGTCACTTTTGTCGATGTTCAAACAATTATACTTCGGATGCTGCTTTTTAATAAAAAAATCGACAAATAATTTTAATAAATTTATTTTTTTATAACAAAACGGCTTATAAATTATTTATTGTATGAAAGTATGTGAATGTATTTGTCAGATTTAATAAAATGGAGTCATAAATCATTTTTTTATGAAAAATACAAAATATGTATTTAAAATATATATAAAAAATATTTAAATTAATGCTATAAATTTATGGCACAAATTTGTTTTGTTTCCTTTATTTTTCATAAAATTTAAATAAATTTAAAATTCGATTTCTTTTAAATTTCATACATTTCGATGAAACATCCTTTAGAAATATTTATAAAATGATTGTTTATGCAAAGTTTAATGAACTAATTTATATCAGCTAATAACCCACATTATTTAATGCTGGAAAACACTCATCTGTATTTAATTCAAGTGCTAATTGCCCACTCACAATCATTAAATGAGAGTGGAAAAAGTGCCAGACAAACATTTATTTCATTAAATATTCACAAAGGATTTCAAAAACCAATATTATTGTGAAACAGCAATGTGAAAGGACTACTGACAGCTAAAAATACTAAATTAGCTTAGAAATATGCTGCACAAAAGTAAATGACCCAAATTTTTTAATAACCAAACTAAAGGAGATGATTTAAATATTTAAATAAAATTCACGCGAAAATTTAAATTTCATTTACGTTATTCAATTTATCTAACATTCAATTTTTCCCCTTTTTTAAAATTTAAATATTTTATAATATTTTTTCCACCATATAAATATGTTTGTACGTATATGAGTGTTTGTAGGTGAAATATATATTCAAAAGGGTGGAGAACAGAGAAAAAGAATTTAGTAAAAGAATAAAAAAAAAATATTTCAATTTCAATCTGCCAAAATGTTGAATAAAAAGCCGCCTCTAGCTAAGGGATTATTATGCTATTTAAATGTAGGATACTGGCACAAATACAAACACAAACAACATCAGGATATATGAGCAAATAAAAAATCTAAAGGAAATAAAAAAAACACGAACAAAATACAAACGTTTTATAGCCATTTACTCGTCTAACAGAAAAAAAACTGGAAAAAATTATGAGAAATACATAAAAAAGATCTGAAAAAAATAAAAATTATAAAAAAATATATATAGAAACCATTATAAATATGGGATAAATGTTATACTTCGTCTGACTACTGAAACCAGCAAAAAAACACGAAAAGTTAAACACAAAAGAAAAAATGCAAAGAAAAATTATGAATTTAAAACCATTTGGCTGCAATGAAATTAGTTAAATTTTTTTATTCATTTTCTTTCATTTGATTTCTACTTTATTGTTCCTTTTGGTATTCAGTTTATGACTTCAGATGAGGTTATGTTTCTTTCTTCTGCTTTGTGAAATCAACCGGTTTAAACAAAATTATTAAAAACAATTTTAAAATATAAAGAAATACTGAACAATTCAAGTAAACTCAAACTGAATCCACATGGGTGTTTAGGTATACACTGAAAAAAAAACAATCTAAATATGTAAAACAGACAAAATATAGCATTTTTCAACAATTTTAATTCAGCATTGTTTGATAATTAATGCAGTTTTTTCTTCTCGAAATTTTAAAAATTAAAATTAATTTTAAAAATTATCATTATATAATTTTATGAAATAATATGGAAGGACTCTAAATATGAGAAGTTATATTTCGCCCAAAACTTGAAATTACAGCAAAGATGATATCGTTTCAAATTTTTCCTGTATGTAGAAATTCATAATTTTAACCACTCTGAAACTTTTTGCATTCTACCTCTTTAATAGTCAGCAAAATTTGTTCGACTTACGTTCCATTTCTTGGTCTGTTCATGAACTTAGTTCAGTTCTACCTCTATTCTAGTTCAGTTTGAGTTTAATTCGAGTTCAATTCTGGTTCAGTTTTACTTCAGTTCTAGTTTTATTCTACTTCAGTTTTAGTTCAATTCTAGTTCATTTCTATTTCAGTTCTAGTTCAGGTCTTATTCAGTCCTAGTTCAGTTATAGGGCAGTTCTAGTTCAGTTCTAGTTCCGTTCTAGTTCAATTCTAGTTCCGTTCTAATTCAGCTATAGTTCAATTCAATTTCAATTTTTAGTTCTAGCTCAGTTCCAGTTCAGTTCCAGTTCAGTTCTAGTTCAGTTCAGTTCTAGTTCAGTTCTAGTTCACTGCTAGTTCAATTCTAGTTCAGTTTATATTTGTTTTTGAATCTTGTTTAACTTCTGTTCTATTTTAGTAAATTTCATGCTCTTTTTACTGTTATTCCATTAGTAATTATATTCCATTTCAGTTTTAGTTCTGTTCTGTAGTTTTTTTAAGTTCCGTTCCAGTATTGTTTTTAACTTTCTCTTCTTTCCAATATTATTCCTGAAATTTCTAGTGCAAATTCTATTTTAGTTTCATATGTTTTTGTAAATATTTTTTATTTTGTATTCTTTCACGTATTTTAATATTTTTTCAATTTTTTATTTACTTTAAATCAGTTTGTCATCAATTAAGACTTTAAAAAAAGTCAGTTTTTTTTTTTAAATATTGAAATTAATATAAAAAATTTGCCACTGTTGTTATTAAACATAAATTAAAATACATTTTTTATTTTTATTTTTTAATCCTAAACAATATAAAAATTTAAAATAATTTATCTGAGAAAAACACATTTTCATGTATTTGAAATACAATTTAACATTAAACCTCACTCTCGGCAGTTCATGCATAAATTTACAGTTCAGAATAACGATCATACATCATTTTTGGTAAATGTAAATGTAAATGACATGCATACCATACATACATACATACATACATACATACATACATACATACATACATACATACATACATACATACATACATATACACATACATACATACATTTATACATATATTCATAAAAAATTTAAAGTTTATTTTTGAACTTTAAAAAGTAAAACACATAAAAATAAACACAAAATATAAATGAGAAAATAATCTAAAACATTAATCAAAAACCAATAAAAAAATTACAAATAAGAAAAACAAATCCTTTAAATGGCACTTTAATACTATAAACACCTAAGCGATTGTATTAGGGTGAAGCAAATTGTTGATATATATGATGAAGAGTTTAAATTAAATATTATTAATATTTTTAACCGGATGCTAAACAAGTGAGTATGCTATATTCGGCTATGCCGAATCTCCGCCACAAAAGCGTCTTAAGTAATTATGTTATGTTTCGTACTTACACACTCACATATTTACTCACAAACGTTTACATTGTATTTAAAGTGTTTTTTAAATATAATAGAGGAACACTTAATGTGTCCAAAATTAGTTATTTTTTTCGCTATAATTTCATTTGCTGAACCAATTTTGATGATTTCTGAAATGATAATAAGTATATACAACTAAATATTATGGCAAAATGTCATTCTAGTATATCGATTATTAATTGGGAACTTTAAGAAAGTTCTTCGCTTAACTTAGAGATTGTCTCAGATGTCGGTCTATATATTTTGCTGCTTTTT
Source organism: Cochliomyia hominivorax (assembly GCA_004302925.2). Taxonomy (NCBI): domain Eukaryota; kingdom Metazoa; phylum Arthropoda; class Insecta; order Diptera; family Calliphoridae; genus Cochliomyia; species Cochliomyia hominivorax. The sequence continues at coordinate 10,245,962 of PYHX02000494.1, forward strand.
AATAGAAAACTTCTCAGGACTTTAACAAATACTCAGCCCAAATTTTATTCAGCTCTGTCATTTATTATGGATGTGAGCATGCCAACAACAGATAGAAAGGCGTAGATCATTAAATCGACATATATATACATTATGTGGTCTGAGATGATTCCTTCTTAACGTTACATACGAAATAACAAAGTGAATATACCCTCTTTAACACTTGTAAAGATTATAAATTATAAATAAATTTCAATACTAATAATCTATTACAAATCAGTAAATATTTATCATTATAACAAATACAAACGTTAAGGCCTTTTTCAAAATTTATATACATATTAAAATAAAGGAAAACATTCATCCAAATACATAACTTTTTTTAAACAAATTCTCATATATACAAACATACAAATAAATGTATGCTGAACTAAAAGAGGCATAAACAACACATACACCCACAATAATAAAAATAATCAAAAAAGAGGAGAAAGCTAATATTATTAAAGGTTTATTTATATATTTATTGTTATTTTTCCACTCTACAAATAATACAAAACACATATGTATATATGTATAACCACATATACACATACATATAAATATTTGTTAAAAAAGAGTATAACATAAAATAAATTTACAAAAACACACAATACAAATTTAAGTAATAATTTTTTTATAACCACTGTATGTATAAGGACACACACAAACAGAGGCTGGTATTTTGTATTGCAAAATGTAACAATTTAACCAACCATAAATTTATTTTTAAAACAACAAAGACAATAGAAAAAAAGTAACAAAATAACGTTTATTTTATTGTTGGATGGAATTTGTTCTACTTTTGTATGTATGAGTAAACAATTGCTCTTTTATACATGAAAAAGGGGGGATATTGCTACTTTTCTATTTGTTGTCATATTTATGTTTTGGTTTCTGACTTTTTTGCTTTCTCATTCATTTTATTGCTTATGGGATTTTTTTGTAGGAAAAATAAAAAAAATTTTAAAAGGAAATAGCATTTTCGTCGTTATAGCACAGTGATAAATTTCATACGAAATAGTTGAATTTGCATTCAAAACCTAATTAATAATTAAGGAAAAAAACTATAATAAAACTAAAAAAGGAATACAGCAGAACTACAACAGAACAGAATGATCTAGAATATAACTAGAAACTGAACCACAACTGAAACTAGGTCTCACTAGAAAACTAGAACTGAACTAATCTGCACTAGAAATAAACGAGAACTAAACTATAACTGAACTATAAACTGAACTATGACTGAACTATAACTGAACTATAACTGAAACTATAACTGAACTATAACTGACTATAACTGAACTATAACTGAACTATAACTGAAACTATAACTTGACTATGACTGAAACTATAACTGAACTATAACTGAACTACTGAACTATGACTGAACTATAACTGAACTAGAACTGAACTAAAACTGAACCAGAACTGAACCAAAACTGAACTAGATGTGAACTAGAACTGACTGAAAACTGAACTACAACTGAACTAGAAGTGAACTAGAACTGATTTAGAACTGAACTAGAACCGAACTAGAAATGAACGAGAACTGAACTAGATCTGCACTAAAGTTGAACTAGATCTGCTTTAGAACTAAATTGAACCAGAACTGAACAAAACTGAATTAGATGTGAACTAGAATTGACTAAAAACTGAACTACAACTGAACTTGAAGTGAACTAGAACCGATTTAGAACTGAACTAGATCTGTTCTAGATTACAGTTTCTAGATTACAATTTTAGAGTTTTCTTTAAAAATTGCTATTTCCACAAATTTTTACAAAAGTTTAATTTTTACCAAAATTATTATTTAAAAACTCAAATTATCCAGAAATAAAAATTATGAAAACCAATTATCACTTCCTAAATACACAATAATTAAAATCAAATCTTTTAAATATACATATATATTATAATTTTACATCCTGCAGATAAGCCATATGGCTTCGCGGGATTAGTTCTTAAGTATATTGTATTTTTATGAATCAATAAAATTATGAAAAATAAAAAAAAATATAAAAAAAAACTTAAAATTCCATTAGAATTGAAGTGTTCACCAAAATCTTATCTCATTAAATACTTTTTTTAAAACTGTAAGTCGATTCTGCCCTTCCCGTTAGTAATTCGAATTATTTTTAAATGTTATAATAAACAATGGAATTTTTACTTATTTAATTAAAAATTCACTAATTTTTTTCTTTTTCATATTTACCTTCAAAATTGTATTCAATGTGAGATTCCCTGCATTGTATCCTTTAATTTACACTGTAAATAATAAACAGTTACTTATTATTAACAATTATAATTATGTTTGTAATGTAATGAAAAAATGTATAAAAATAATAACAATAATTTTCATTTTACTTTCTTGCGTTTGGTAAATTTACATGTTTGAACATAAATTTACTTTAAATTACAAAAAAAAAACAACAACAAAAACAATAAAATGTGAGAAAAAAAGGAAATTAAAATTAAACTGTAAAACAGTAAACCGACATGTTTGTGTTCTGGTTAAGAGGAAGTGAAAACAAGCAAAAAAAAATTGTGGGAGGAATATTTTTTTTAACTGTTAAAACATAAGTTTCAATACACCTTCGCAGAGACAATCTCACGTGTGTTGAACAAAAAATACACATACCATCACACGCACCTAACGACATTTATGAAATCCACTTTACTATTCTACAAAAAACTCACACACGTACATATGTGCATTTAAATATCATAACATATACATACATTAACAAAAATATTAAAATATAAATGTTTCAGGGTTGATGTTAAGTATGTGTATGTAAATTTCATTTACGAATATATATATATTTTTTTGAAAAATTTTACATAACATATACCCGGTAAAAAAAGAGTGATGTAACCCAGCAATATATTTTAGAGGAAAATATTAAAAAAAATTAATATCAAAAAGCAAAACTATAGTCAAAATTATATAGAAAACTATGTTTAGTGTTAACTACAATCCTAGCTATCGTCTGAATTAAAATATAAATATAGTTTAAACTGTATTCTAAAATATAGTCAAAAATATAGTCTAAGCTTTCGTCTATATTATAGTCTAAACAATAGTCTAACTTTATTCTTAACTCTTATATAAACTATAGCTTTAACTATATTTTGAACAAACTAAAATATGGACTATACATAAACTAAACTATAGCTATAAATTAAGAAAAGCTATAATCTTAAATAAATACAAATTTATAGTCTAAACTCTAGCATTAATTATAGATTCAACTGTGATGTAAACTGTAATCTTAAGTTTAAATTTAACTGTAGTATATACTTAACTATAATCTAATATAATTTGTAGTCTAAAATTTACTTTAAACTACAACCTAAATTATAGTTTCAACTTTACTGTTAACTGTAGTCTAAACTATAAACTGTATTTTTAGTAAAGGATATAATTTTTACTATAATCAAAACTTTCGTCTAAGCTAAAGTTTAAACTATGGTTTAAAATTGTATTCTTAGTTATAGCTTCAACTCTAATGTAAACTGTATGATAAACTATAGACTAAATTATAGTTTTAAATATAGTCCAGATTATAGTCTAAACTGAAATCTAAACTATAGTCTAAATTGTAGCTAAAATTATTTCAACTCTAGTGTATAATGTAGATTAAACTAGAAGCTAAACTATAGACTGAACTGTAGTCTATACTGTAGACTAAATTATAAAATAAACTAGACAAAAATATATTTTATAGCTAGAGTTAATATTATAATCTAAATTTTGGTCTAAACTTTAACCTTAACTCTAGTCGAAACTGTAGACTTAACTTTAGTCTAAACTATAAAATAAGCTGTGATTTATGCTGTAGTCTTAACTTAAATCTTAACAATAGACGAAACTATAATCTAAACTAGTGTTTTAACTATAGTTTTAACCATAGTTTTAACTATAGTCTAAACTATAGACTCAAATAGTGTCTTAATTATACTCTAAACTATGGTCTAAATTATAACTTCAACTATAGTCTAAACTGTATTCCTAGCTATATTCAAATTTATGGCCTTAACTACGGTTTAAGCTATAACCCCATCTCTAGTATAAATTTTTAAACTATAGTTAAAATTACAAATTATAGCCTAAACTATGCTTTTAACTGTAACCTTAATTATAGCCTTAACTATACCATTAACTATAGCCTAAACTTTAATCTTAACTGTAGTATAAACTCTAGTCTAAACAGTACTCCATGCCTTAGTATAAACTATAGCCTAAATTATATAATAATCTAAGCTATAAACCATAATCCGAACTATAGCCTATACTCTGATCTAAAATATAGTTTAATACACAATCTGAACTGTAGTCTTAGTTAAAATCTAAACTATACTTTAGGATACTGTCATTACTACAGTCTAGCCGTTTAAAAGTCAATGAAATTTATTTCTGAAAATTATTTTTTTTTATTATCCAAAAGCCCAATTTTGGTTTTTATCTTTAGGCATAAAAACGTAAATAAAGCTCTTTTTTAAAATTGTTAACTTGTCTTCTTTAATGGATGACAACACATTTAGCCTTAACATATAAATTTTAATCGTATACACACGCATACATGTATATTCATTTACAATATTTTAGTGATATTTTTTTATGTTTCCTTTTTATGTCATTGTTAAGTTGAAAACGTGTCCCTATTTATTATTATTGTTGAATTATTAATAAAATATATATCAATTTTTTCTTTGTTCTTTCAATTTCAATGGAATATAATAAAAGATATTTTTTGTCATAAACTGATTTTATAATTTTTAGCCTTGTTTTATAAGCTCACACACACATACACCAATATAATAAAATCCAATATAATAAAATATTTAATAAATTGAATGATTAAATAATATAACGAAATAAACACTTGGTTAAATATCCTTAAAATATTTAACCATAACAACAAAAGGAGTTTAAGTGATCGGTTGATATAAAAAAAAATATTTAATATTTTTATAGCTTGATAAATGTTTAATAAACAAGTAAATCTGTTATATTCGGTTATGCCGAATCTTCAATACCCTCCACAACAAATGCTTGCAAAGTAAATACGTTACGTTTTATATATGCACATACATATATACACTCTCAGATGTACAAAATATATAAAAGTTTTTCTGAAATATAAAAGAGCACTTAATAAGTCTTAAAAATAGTTATATTTTTGGCTATAACTTTTTTCTACTGAACCGATTTTGGTAATTTGTGGACTGATAATGAACTATATATAATTTTATATTATGCCAAAATGTTATCATAATTTGTCGATTTATAAATGACAATTTTAAGAACGTTTTTCGCGGTTGCCTCAGATATCGGTCTACATCTTTTTAATATGCTAAACCAATTTTTCTGTCTTTAAATAGAAAATTTGTCAGGACTATAACATATACTCAGGCCAAATTTTATTGAGCACAGTCAATTATTGTGATTCTGAGCATGGCAACTACAGACAGACACACAGGCAGAAGGACAGTCGGACAGAAAAGCGTGTATACCTACATCGACTCAGGGTTTGATTTGGTGCAAGAATATATATTCATTATGGGGTCTAATATGATAACTTCTTAGCATTACACACGTAATGACACAGTTAATATACCGCCTTAAATACTTGTGGTGGTGGAGGGCATAAAAAGTGAATGTATGATGAGATAATAAAGGTTAAATATGTGATTAATCGATTTGCATACCCTCCACCATCACATAACTTTGTCATTCCATGTGTAACGCTAAGAAGAAATCATCTCAGACCCAATAATGTTTATATATATTCTTGCATCATATTAAAATCTGAGACGATTTAGGTATATCCGTCTGTCTGAACTTCAGACATTCTGTCTGTTCTTGGTACGCTCACATCCACAAAAATTGACAGGGCTCAATAAAATTTGGCCCAAGTATTTACTGTAGTCCTGAAAAGTTTCCAATTTAAAATCATCAAAATCGGTTTAGTACATATCTGAGGCAATCCCCAAGTTTCAGCGAAGAATTTTCGTAAAACTACCAATCAGAAATCGATAAATTAGAATAAGATTTGGCATAATATAAAATTATATATATATTTCATTATCATGCAAAAAAGTGACAAAATCGGTTCAGTATAAAAAAGATATATCCATATGTGAGTCATTTAAGTGTTACATTTAAATTATTATATACCTTTGTGAGTGTATGTGTGAGTGTGTATGTAAAACATAACGTATTTATTTACATATATTTATGAGGAAGGGCATAGCCGAATATAGCATTTTTACTTATTTAAATACCAAAGTTTTTAAAGCATTAAAAACATTAAACCGAATTTATTACATCTATGTTCACGCGTTGATTTGGAAAAAGTAGTTAGTGTGGGATCTTCTAAATGCATCCATTTCGAATATGTTGATTTTTTATAAATTTGTCAAAAATTCATTAATGATATGAGACAAAAGAAATTGTATGTGTAACGTAAAAAGTTCTTTTAAAATTCGACAGAAATAGATTACAGTTCAAAACTCTATAAGTAGCAAATCAAAATCTGAGTCGACTAATCTACGTCCTTTTTCATGCTCACTTTTTTATTAATGGCCACAGGTCAATGAAACTTGTAAAAAATTTTTATAATTGTCCAAATCATTATTAAACAAATCCAGTTCATTAAAAAAAGTTATAAAACTATAAAAAGTTATAAACGGATTTTAGAAAAAATTCAAAATTTTAACCTTTTAACAATTTTGAATTAAAAGAAAAAAATTTAAATTAAAATGTGGTTAACATATGAATGTATATATTTTTCCTCACTGTGCCAAATCTCACATATACTTTGTTATTGTAATATAAAAAAACATAGCAAAAAAAGCAAATATGTGCAAAATTATACGAGGGTCGGACAACTATATTATTAACTTTTGACGAAACTATAGACTAATCTGTAATCTAGAGAATTGTCAAAACTATTTTCTTAACTATAATGTAAACTCTGGTCGAAAAAATATTTTGTAACCACTGTGCCCTGCTGAAAGTGTCACTTTTAAATGTTTTCTTAAATTTTAAAGCAAAATTATATTTCAAAAATTTTTTCCTTTTTCAATTTGGAAATTCTATTTTTTTTTTTACAAAAGCTCATCAAAACCACAAAAATGGATGATAATCAAAGATACGAAAATTATAAACAACATCGTTTGCGTATTCAAAAAGCTACAAGTTTGGTAAATAGTCATGTTCCAAAACCCAGACCAACAAATGCTCAACTACGTGATCAAACTTATCTCGAAATGATGAAATATCTCGCTACTCCAGGCAAAATAAAACAAGACAACTTTAAATTATTTCCCCTCATGGATGAGAGAAATATTTTGTTTTTTAAAGAGAACTCAGATCAGGAAACAAAATCTATAGACCATAAAACCAACAAACTCTTTCCCATACCTTTTCATATTCGACAACGCTATGATCACTTTAGTTTTGCCAAAAATTCTCAATTAATGCAAAAGCTCTTAAGACCCATTATATATTTCGATTTAATGTACAATGAGCACCAAAGTCTGGGACGTCTGGTTATACAATTATTTACGGAAGCCTGTCCCGAAGTTGTATTACAATTTGTACGTAGCTGTTTGTATAAACAACATAATCGTTTTCACATTAACCGTATACTCTTTCCCCTGTGGCTGGAGGCAGAACTCTTGTTTGACGACAATAATGCCCTAACTTCCAATAACATTGAACATGATGCTACAGTCATTAATCATGGCAGCTCATCGGGTATTCTCTCCATTCCCAGTCGTTATTTACGTGGCAGTAAATATCGTTTCATAACGTTCACATTAAGTTTTACACCCATCAATGTTTTGAATGGCAAACGTATTGCTTTTGGCATAATCAGATGTGGCCAAAATGTGTTGGAACGTTTGCAAAGCTTTGAGGTAACACGCTGTGGTAAACCATGCAAGAATGTTGCTGTATCAGCATGTGGTGTTTTATAGTAATGGAATAAAATTAATGACCAGCGATAGTGTCAACATTATTGTTTTCATCTTTTATTGTTTGTGTATTTTATTAAGGCAAAGAAACTCAAGGATTAAGTGAAGTGAATTAAATAATTAATTAAAAAGATAATGATATGAAAACTTGTTATAGGGAATGAATTTGCACGTGAAAATTAAAAAAAATAGAGGTCAATTAAGGAAAATACGAAAATTCAAGTCACTCACATATTTATCTAGGCTTTTAAAGAGCTTTGTAAAGAAAAAAATATCGTTTGTCAAATTTAAAAAAAAAAAAAAAACATGCTCGAGATGACCAACTTTGGAAGGCCACCAATTATTTCCCTGAACAGATGAAGGCTTTTGATCCCTTAAATAAACTTGAAAAATAGCTTAGCTATAACTGTGTTTAATTTGACTAAGATATCTCTAATGGCTCAAAAGTTACATAAAAAATTGTGCATGATTCACTATTTTGTAGTAGTTACAAATACAGGGTGCGTATGATTGATATTCATTGTTTTGAATATTAATCATACGTTTTATGTCTATTTAATATTTATTTAATTTAATTGCAAACATCATTTTTGCTTTATAAATTTAGTTCGAATGATTAATATCTATTTGATTATTGCCGCAGTTAAGCAGTGCGGAATACGTATGATTGATATATTTTCAATAGAACATCAATCATACGTCAGTATGATTACTTATTTAAAATTATATTTAATTTTCATTAACCTGTGATATTTATTCTAAAACTAATTATGAGTACAATTATTAAAATATTGAAAATATGAGATAAGCAGAGTGTTTCCAAATCGATTTTTTTTATACCCTACACTATCACAAGTAGTCATGAGGGTATATTAATTTTGTTATTTCCCATGTAAGGCCATGAAGGGATTATAAAGTAGAAAGAATATCTTTCATCAAATCAAATTCTGAGTCGATTTAGATATGTTCGTTAATGCGTCTTATTGTCCATCTGCATGTCTGCTTGTTCGTCTGTGTGTCTGTCGGCCTGTCTGACTATCTATTGGAAACATTCTCATGCTAAGAACAATTGTTCTAATTTAAAGAAATTTAGCCGCATTTTTTTGTTGTTTTCTATATCAAACCAGCTTCTTGGGCCATTAACAAAAAAGTCTTAGACCGATATCTGACGACCTCAAAATTTCGAATTATAAGTAAATTTTGACCGAATTAACCTGTCACATATAGTTGTATGTGTTTTAATATTTGCAAAATTTTTAAACACCCTAAAATCAGTATCTCATTTCGAAAATATTTGTTATACTTATAAACACAACGAAAACCAGCTTCCATACATCCATCCATAATTTTTATAATTAGCTCCCATATAAGACCCCTTCCTGGAAGAAAAATGCTCATAAAATTCTTATAAATATTACCAATTTTATTGGAAATCATCACGATAAGTTATCTAACTGCCTTCAATATTTGTTACTAGTTTGATGAATACTGGTCCATATTTTGCTGTAGTTCTCTATAAGGTCACTTTCAGAGAAAACGCTTTATGCTTTTAAGATTTTGAAAAAAGAGTTCTGTTTTTTAATCGCTCTTTGAAAAGAATTTAATTCTAAAAAATAATAACAATAAAAAATAAAAACAAAAAAGGGTTTAAAAGTAAATAACAACAATTCCAAATTTTATTGTCACAAAATTGATTTGGAAACACAGTGAGACGTTTGATTAATATAGAGGAATTTCCTTTCTTTATCACATTTTATAAAACTGACCCAAAAATGTGTTTAAGTGAATGTACTTCCAACAATTGTTACCTCGTTTTCAAGCCATCCTCGGCTGCGACTATGACAATCGTATAGTAATTTTAATAATTATGAATTTATCTCCATTAAATTCCAATACTCTCTATACCATAGTTTATTACAAAACATTTCCAAAAATTCTTTTCTGTGAGTGTAATTTTAATAAATTACACCATCTATAAAGCACTTTCAGATACATATATAAGAACATAAAATTCAATAAATCTCTGATGATATTTCATATTTTAATTGAAATTTATTGATAATATTATTGAAGAGTGCGTGTGTGTATTTGAGTAAGAATTCAGGTATAACACAAAGAAATTGTGCAAGTATTGCTGAGAGAACAGCTGAAATGAACATATGCTATTGAAATAAGTTCCGTTTCTTATATGACTTCCTTTTTCAGGAATTTGTGAAATAAAAAATACATAAAAATAAAGTAAAGAATATTCAACAGGGATTTTTTATTTAATTTCTTTTCCTGTATCAAGCGAATAGTGCGAACAGTGGATAGAATGAAAAAGTATGGTTGACGTATGATTAATATTAATTTCCAGAAAACAAATTATAAAATCTTACAAATTGAGAAATTATTTGAAAAAGTTTTCATCAAGTCTTTAATCTAAAATCTATTTTTTATAAAAAAGTTATTATGAAAATCTGAGTGATTAATACTAATTTGTTGCACTTAATTTAAACGGAACAAAATTTATATTTATCTGTAAATATATTAATCATACGAAACCTGTAATTTATATAATAAAAAAGTACTATTAAACATAATTTACTATATAGAAATGATATAATTGATATTTATCAAAATTGTATTATGGCATTTTGCTTTAACTTTACTAAGACGTATGATTAATATTTATTTGTTTTGGTATTAATCATACGTAAGAAAGTGAACAGTGGAGTAAAATCGATTTTTTTAATAAATCTGTAATTTTCATCCGCTAAATGAAATTAAACACAATGATAGCGGAAGAGAAGATATTATAACTTTTAAAGCTTGGACTTAAAAGGAGCTTCGTGGAAGAAACCAAATAGGGTATTGACTGGAATCATTTTGCAGATGCTCCAAGTTTTATGCTTTTACGCAAAATTTATTTGAAGAAAAATATCTGAAATTCCTTACGCTATTTAAAAATAACAAAAGATATGCCACTCCCCCGTGCTCTTCCCAAAATCATATAGTCTGTATTATTGTTCCAAATTTCATTAAATCTCCTGTCACAGTTTCAGAGATATGCGATATGCGCCCTGTTCAAACAGTTCTGTTGTATGGATGATATACCTCCCCTCTATTTCATTAAATCTCCTGTCACAGTTTCAGAGATATGCGATATGCGCCCTGTTCAAACGGTTCGGTTGTATGGATGATATACCTCCCCTCTATTCAAAAAAATAGTTCCTAAATTTCCAAAAAGTGACAAATTTCATCTAAATTGAAAAAGCTGTTTGGTCACAATCGTTGCTTTAGTAGGATTTTAGTATATATCGTTCTATAACTTTTTGTCCACTAAACCGATTTTGATAGTTTTAAACAAATAAACCTCGAGCCCCTATGGGATCTCTCTCATCCTGCTTAAATTTCATTTCAAATTTTTACCAGGCAGCCACATGAATGGGCAGATGAATGTCGTTAAATTGACTCAAAAAATATTCCAGAAAAAACAGCCAACGGCAGAGGAAACTTCTTTGATGTTACTCTAACATATAAAAATGATAATTTAAAAGCGATTTTAGCTTTTTGTGAAATTAAAGAAAAAGTTTTATATTTTTTTGTTTTTCAAAAAATAATTCCATTAGCAAATAAATATTGCAACTTTTTGAAAAGTAACCCAAAAAATGTGATGTTGTTTTTAAGTTCTAATTTTAGATTAATTCAATTTTTCTATTTATTTTCATTTTAGCATTGCAATGGACCTTAAATCCGGTACATTACTCGTACCACCAGCTGTTAAAAATTCAAGTTGTTCACATCCCCGCTATACGTCACATAATTTTTTACATTACGTCGGCATAGCCGAAACCATTGAAGCCGTTCTAATATTAATTTTAACTTTGGGTGTTATTGGTGCAAATGCTTTGGTTATATTTGTTATAAATAATCGAAGATATTCACCGTATATACATCAACAGGTAAATCTTATTTATTTCGATTTTATTTATAAGAATGTGGTATAGAAATCACTTAAAATAAGGTTAAGTGAAATAAAAGTAACAGGTCCATGTTTGTAACGCACTAAAAATAATACTACATTGAAATAAACTTATAGACTTAGAGCTGAACAAGATAGATTTACAAGAAATTTGGAACTCCATATTCTCCTTAGGACTCTGTTAGTGTGATAAAATTTTGTGCCTTTTTCGGAAACCCTTCAATTAAAATTTTTATAGTGCTTTATGTCACTTTACTCGAATATGTATTTCATTACCGTTTCAAATCCTTCAAACTTTTTGACACCTATTTGTGCTCCTTAATTCTCTTTTAATATAGCAATATCTTTCAACTGGTCTTAACTCCGGGCAGTTTGGAGGACTTGCACCATTTGGTACATATACCAAATTATTGTTCTTGTGACTGAATGCTTATTCAAACAAAAAATAACTGGACACATTATGAAGTCTTTATTTTAAACATTTCTTGATTAAAAATTTAATTGGCCACTTCTGCCACAACTGAATATAACTTGTCATAACAATAATTCCATTTGTGTTCTAAACTCTTCCTCAACATTCCTTTGGGCATCAGCAACATACAATATTTAATCTGGAAGTTGCGCAAAATTTGCCAGAACTTTCGTTTCGTCATTCATTATGTCGCAAGTATAGTTTTTGTAAACTTAATATGCTCTGTTTTGGCCTCTAAATTTTTAGTAACTTTCCTGTCAGAAACTTTTTGTATGTTTTTCCTTTTTATACCAAAATCAAATAAAACCAAATTTTTATGAGGGTCCTAGAAAACCTTCAAAATAAAAATAATGTACCCGGTATAGTTGAAAACATTGGAACCAGAAAAACCGTACATTTCAAGTCAAAAATGTTTTAACAAGGAGATTTATTTGAAGTTCCAATATAATATATTCCCGTCATCCATATAGAAATACCCAAAATTCCAATCCGTGTAAATCACATATAAAATTTTAATTTAATATTGCATACTTAGAGGCATATTTTTATAGTTATTGTGTAGAAAAACATATGAAAGTGCTAAATGATTGGCCCAGTTTTTACATCGTAAGAGGTTAATGTATTTTATTTTTTAGCTCTACCCTAAAGTGTCCTGAATAGCTCAGAAACTTTCCCTGGACCGATTTAATAATGTACATCCTTCCGTCTATGTTTTCTTTATTCTGTCCGCGAAACCTTGTGAACTCTCTACGGATCATAAATTCTGACATAAACAGTCACGGTCAACATTTCAAGAAAATTTTCCTAACAACTTTTTCTTAAATGAAAAAGAACTTAATTTGTACAAAATTTTCTTGAGTCAACACTAATTAATATTAAAATTGTTTACCCTTTTGTTTCCCTCACTTATAGGCCAACATGACATGAATATCTTTAAAATTCTAACGTATTTTTATAGAGATTTGCAAGAATTTTTATCCTCGTAAACTTTTATCTCAGTTCCAAAATTAAATTTTGTTTTTTTCCTGATAAGCTACCAACTCTTTATACCCACAGTTAATTCAAAAATACCTCAACTCTTACTGTATCAAATTTGCTTAAAATATCTCCAACGGTTCAAAAGTTATAACATATTTTTTAGAATAACTATTGGTACCACTAGTGGCGTAGATTAAAACAATCGTTTTAAGAACCACTGTGCTTAGATATATCTTTTATGAATTTTACCAGATTTTTTAATTTAATTTTATAAATTTTTATTAAATTCTTCTTAATCGCATTATTTCAATTTAACTTTTATTTAAATATTCTCATTTTCGTCCTTTAATAATTAATGTCTGTGAATTATTATTGCGAATACTTTTGTCTGGATCTCAATTGTTTCGGTTTGTAATGAAATTTTTGCTGATAATAAAGCCACGTTATTTACTTACATCATTGGCTTTAAATGACCTCACAATTGGTCTGCTTATTACACCGTTTGGTTTATTGCCAGCGCTATTCCATTGTTGGCCTTATGGTGAAATATTTTGTCAAATACAGGTGAGTACACTTGACCATTTTAACATTAAGTATTTAATTAAAACAATTAACAATTACATTTTTGTTCAATGAACACTGACACAAAATAGTTGAAGTAATTTTTAAAAACATTTATTTGTATTTATTTTGTATATTTAATTTCATATTTCTGCAATTGGGAAATTTTGTTAAGTGTAGATTAATGTCTGTTCCATTTATAAAATGACTGCAAAGTGAATTGGGGTTTTTTGAAAGAAAAAAAAAAACGTTGTCTGTAAAATGTTTTGCCATAATGGTGAATATGCGTGTATTAATAAATTATTTTCAAATACTTACACTCTTGAGGTTTGTGTCTGGAATACAAAAAAATAATAAAAGTTAAGTTACATAATAAAAATGAAAACGAGTCTTGAACTTAAATTGCCTTTAAAGATTTAAATGTTCCTATGAAGAGAAAATTATTAAGCTCTTCTCCACCACAAGTGGTTAAGAGAGTATATTAACTTTGTCATTTCGTGTGTAACGATAAGAAGGAATCATCTCAGAACCCATAATGTGTATAAATTCTTGAATCAAATCAAAAACTGAGTCGATTTAGCTATGTGCGTCAGTCATTATGGACAGAACTTTACGAAATTTGACTTTAGTATATGTTATAGTCTTGAGAAGTTTGCTGTTTAATATCAACAAAATCGGTTAATTATATCAAAAGACATACACCGAAATCCGAGTTAACTTCTAAGTTTGAGAGAAGAACTGCCGTAAAATTGACCATTAAAAAACGACAAATTAAATAAAGCTTTGCCATAGTATTAAGTTCATTACGATTACAGAAATTATCAAAATGGGTTAAATAAAAAAAGTTATAACCAAAAAAAATAACTAATTTCGGGAAACCCATCCATTAACGTTTTTAGTGCATTCTGTCACTTTGCTCAAACACTTTTTCCATCTTCTTTTGGACACATTTTTTGTGCTCTTCAATTCTCCTTGAACAATATTACCTTAAGAGGATTTGGCTCTCTTGGTACAAATTCCATTCTGTTTATTTACATTTGTTTACCATAATGACAGTTTGGCCCAGTCAGGCCAAAAATAACTGGACACATGAAATCTTATGTATGGAAGCAGCCTTTTTTGTAAACATTCTTGATCTAAATTTCGTTATTCATAGAGACCGCTGTTACAACTAAGTAATTCATGCAATTTCAACATATTTTTCGATATTTTGATTGCTATTGGGTCCCAAACTTTTCTTTAAAATTCCCTTGAGCAACAGCAGCATAAACTTTTTGACCAGGAAGTTGTGAAAAATCTAACATAAAATAGTTTCCATTATGCACCAAGAGTTTTTTTTTTTTTTTGAAAACTTGACTTCAATTTCCGTCCTCTGTTTTTGGCTTTTAAATTTTTAGCAGAATTCCTGTCAGGAACTTATTCAGTATTGAATTAGCTTTAACTCGTACCAAAGTCCAGTAAGGACTTTGGTACGAGTGTGTGGGCAGCTCTTTTTAAAATTCTTTCTATTTTTTTCTTGGCTTTAGATACATCATTTGAAAAAGTGTGTTAAAATTTTTTTCATCTCACTCCTTAATCTATAGGAGAAGCAAATAAAAAAGCTACAGAAAAAAGTGCTCACTTTAGCTAAAAGTACCCCGATTAGCTCAGCACCGATTTAATATGTCCGTCAATCTGTCCTTTTGACTTTCTGTCTTTGTAAAGTACCTTGAGATACTTTGGATCCAGAACAAAACCTATTAAATTGGCTGATATTCGATCCAAAATTCTTTTCTTAAACTTTAAGATTTCTTAACTGTACAGTGACTTAATTAGTATGAAAAGTTCTTTACTAAAAATTAATTAATATTTATATTGTTTACTCTTTGTTTCTCTTTCCCCTTATAGGCCTTATTACGTGGTGCTCTGTCTCAGCAAAGTGCGGTAATATTGGTTTGTATGGCAATCGATAGGTATATGTGTGCTTTACATCCGCGTAGATATTATCAGCATTCTAGTAAAAAGGTAAGATTAATTGACACACGTACACACATATAAACACTCAAACACATAAACATAAATTTACATGTTTCATTATTTGCTGATTTAATGGGGTTGAAGCAGAATAAAAATGAGAGGAAAAAAAAAGCTCAATTAAAAGGTTGACAAAAGGTGAACGAAAATTAGTTTTTGGAAGTGGTTTGGAAACAACAAAAAAGAAAGCACTTAGCGAGTGTAAATGACATTTTGGGTTACATAAAATTATGCATAAAGTTATTAGCAAAAAAAGGCAATGAACTTAATAATGAAGAATAAATGTGTTCACTTGAAAATTTTATCATTCGATATGATATGAATTTCAGAACTGAAGACATAACGGGGGAAAAATTAAATGAAAACTTTAAATATTTATACGCCTAAAAGCATGCTTTATTTTTTTTAAATAATACAAAACCTTTCGTGTATACTATATGTTTTATTATATTAAAGCTTAAACTTTTTGTGTAACTAGTTTTAAACACAAGATTTTTTTAATTCATAAAATGTGTCTAATATATTTTTGCTTTCAACATTATTTCCTCCTCAATTTTTTTCCAAGTTTTTTATACCCCCCACCATTACAAATTGTGATGAGAATTATTAAGTTTGCTATTCTACTTGTAACGCCAAGAAGGATTATCTAAGACACTATAAAGTATATACATATTTTTACATCAAATTAAAATCTGAGTCGATTTAGCTATATCCATATGCCTGTCTGTCTGTCTGTCTGTCTGTCTTACTGTTTGTTAGTTGTTGGCATGCTCCCATCTACAATAATTGACAAGGATCAATTAAAATTTTGCCTTTTCATTTGTTATGGTTTCAACATCTTGTCTATTAAACCGAAAATATTGTTTAAGCAAAAAGTTATAGACCGATATCTGAGACAACCTTCTAAACCAAAAAATTTTGAAAAACGCCTTAATAGCAAAATATTAAAAACTATCAAAATTTTTGAAAGGGCACGAGAAGTGGTATCCCCTTTACAAAGGAAATCTCTGAAAATGTTACATGAAATTTTATGAAATTAAAAGCACAAATGAAGCGAAAATAACAGAACATTATATACTACGTTATCTTGTAGGACATGGGGGAGTGGCATCCCTTTTAAAGCGAAGCGTTTAGTATATTCCTGCAATTATTTCCAAATTGATGGTAATGGAAAGCAAACAAAAAAGGAATCATACAGCATTGAATTCTTACCACTCTATTTGCCAGTTTTCGATTCCCTTACTAATTCCTAAGCCTAAAAGCATGCTTTATTTACCATTAAAAGCTAAGAAATGTATGGAAAATAGCTATATTTGGCTAAAGAAAGCCTGGGTTTGGCTGGATTTCAAGCAAAGCTTTAAATCTCTTACATAAGTATATGGTATCAATAAAACGTTACAATATAAAAAATTTTTAATTTGTGAAGAAAAAAATTGGAAAGAACTTAAGTTATAGAAAAATAAGACGATTCTATGAAATTTGCGATCTTAATAAAAAATATTTTTTCTAAGTTTATAAGCTTTAGGGCTTTTGGGCTTGTGGAAAGATAATTTGATTCAGGCTCATCGAATTTATTTTACATAAATTTCAAGATACTCGAGATGGTAAATTTTGAAAGGCCACCCACTAAGTCCCTGATCATCTGCGGACATGTAATCCCGCAAAACTACTTGAAAACGGCTTACCTACAATTGAGTTAAATTTTAATAAGATATCTCTAATGGCTCAAAAGTTTCAGAGCTATTTATAAAATCGTTTCGAACAACTATGCAAGCATATTGTTTAGCCCGAAAGTATACTTTATTTAACTTAAAAACGCCTTACTTTCTACTTTAACAAAACTTTAATTTAAATTTATTTTTTGCCGTCCTTCCATCCATCTAACTGTTGTAGGTTCATTCATATCGGAACTAATTCTCTGAGCTCTGATTGTCCTGAAAAATTTGGTATTTAAATTCAGAAAATATTTTGAGAAGATAAAACGTTATAGACCTGACATTTTATTACTCTCATTACCCCATTTTATAAAAAAACTGTTTGTATTAATTGGATTTTTTATATGTAACACAACATTTCTACGTATATGTATGGTGAAGGGTATTAAGGACTTGTTACAACCTTATATAACGTTCTTACTTGTTTTATTGTATTTCTTTTTTTTTTTTCTTCTCAAGAAAATATTTTATTTAAAAACAAAAAAATAAAACAGAAATTATTGTCGAGAATAATTTTTAAGTGGGTTGTTGTTTTAAGTGTCATTTAGCTGCCAACTTTTTAAACATGGGTGTTGGCTATAAAAATTTCTTGCAATTTAAGCAACAAACAAAACATATTTAAGAGTAAAAGGGTGGTTCGATTTGAAAAGAAAAACTAGAATTCTGAAAATTTTGAGGCAAATTTTTTTCTTTTATGAAAACTTGGAAGCTGGTGAAAAAAATCAAGTTTTTGTTATTTTTTTTTCTAAAATCTTATTTATTTGTTAATTTTTTTTTTTTTTTTTTTTGTAAAAACCTTTTTTTGTGAAATTTTAATTTTTGTTAAGAAAAAATTTTTGATGAAAATTTAAATTTTTGTAAAAAATATGAATTTTTAGAGAATTAATTTTTAATGGAAAAAGTGAATTTTTGAATATTTGAATTGAAACGATGTATCATATTGTACGAGGAACGATCCATTATTTCTTATAGGTCGCATACAGCTTCCCTTTCATATATTAATTTAAAACGCATAAATCTTATATATACATGCGTATTCTAATAACATTTGGTCAAAATATACAAAAATCGGTGAGCAAAATTATACGAGGGTCGATCCGTAATTTTTTTCTTATTCCGTTATAACCATCCAGAAAAACACCCTTATAAAACGCATAAATTTTAGAAAAGAAAATTATACGAGGTCCGCTTACAATTTTCGAGTAGCATTCATTATAATCAACAAAATAGTGTAGAGTAATACATAGTCGAGCTTGAGCGACTATAACATTTTTACTTGTTGATATTTGACTTTTTCGAAAGAAATTTAATTTTAAATGAAAATTTATTATTATTTTTTTTTTTTTTTTTTTTTTTTTTGTAAAAAATGTAAATTTATTCAAAATCTGATTTTTTGTGAAAAAATTCTATACTTCAGAAGAAAATAAAATTTTTATTGAAAAAAATTTTAATGGAATAATTATTTTTTTAAGAAAAAAGTGAAAAATTTAATTTCCTGTGGAATCTGAATTTTTGTTGAAAAATACATTTTTGGTTTGAAAAATTAATTGGAAAAAATATTATAGCTAAATCTTAAATTATTGTTATCTCCTTAAGGTATTTAGTTTATCCTGTTTATATTTAGTAATTTTCCAGATAACGAGTTGCAATGAAGGGCTACATAGAATTTATTTCATTTGGCTTTTATGTGGGTGTAGTTGTTCGTTTCCTTATACTTTTGTCTCTAATTCAATGTCAAATTTTTATATCATACAGTAGATAACGAAAGTAATTGTTAAACATATTTAAGAAAAATTAAATTTTCTTTAATAATAAAAAAACTATGTAAGAGGATGTCCAAAATTATATAAATCTATTTCTTAAATTTACAACAAATAATACAAAATTTCATTACCCACTGTATTTTAAAATAGCTGCAATATTCTTTCAAAAAGTTTTTTCTATAATATATATATATTGAAGTTTATTCTGGGTGGTTATTCTCAACACTCAACTCAAAATCATTTAAATTTTCCACACACTGAAATGTAAAACCAACAACAACAAACATTTAATGTAGAAGATAACAGGGCCATAACATCTAACAACAAAATATCAAAAAAAAATATCCAAAAAGTATTTAAAATTTAAAAGAAAACTACAAAAATGACCAGATCGAAATAAGAAAAAACTTAAATAATATTTTTTCTCTCATCTTCGCTTTAGCAACATGTTTAACAACATTTATTATCAACATATGCTACAACATAATTTCATATTTAATACTTTCTAGTCTATTAAAATAAACACCAACATATTTCTTTTCAAAAACCTCTTTTTCATTTTATTTGAACTTTATATCGGTTTATAACTTGAACATTTTTAATGTATTCTTGTCTCCTTATTTCACTCCATTTTAGGGTTGCGTTGCCATACTTAGTCTAACTTGGATTATCAGTCTGACAATATTTGGATTTTTAGTTTTACCAAAAGGTAATGTATGCAAAAGTATATAAAATGTAAATGTATAATGAAAAGTATGTGTAAATAACTTAAGACTTATAGACGTTCACATAAGAATATACATATTGTAGTCAACAAAAATATGCCGAAATGGCTATAAATATGTTAGAATTTTTTTTCTCGAAATAATGTATTTATTAGGGTAGTAGTCTAATGAAGAAAAACCAAATAACCATAAGACTTTATTCTAATAATATTTGTGTTATAATATGAATCCGTTTATTATTCTGTAAGTTTCAAATATTCAAATTGTAGTTTCAATTTAAGGCAAAATAATTCATAAATTTAAAAGAAAGTGCCAATAATTTCTAAAAGGGACTATGTAGAAGACTAAATTCTTTAACATATTAGGAATTAAAACGGACTATAGTATAAAACATTTACTTAATCACAGAATAGTTTATAAACAAGACTAAAGTCTAAACAGATAGACTATAGACTGGATTAAAGATAAACTACACTTAAGAGCATATTATAGAATATAGTCTAGATATTGATTATAGTAGTGACTAGATAATACATCTAGTATCGACTAGAGTCAAGTCCATGTCATTGGCTATAGTGTAGACTATTTTCTAGATCATATTACACACTAAAGTCCAGATCATATTACATCACAATGTAGACTATAGTCTGGCACATAGTATAGACTATAGTATAGATCAAATTTAAAGTCAAGTTTAATAAATAGTATAGGAATAGTAAATCAATATATTCAATATAGTCTAAACCATAGTAGGCTTGATTAAAGTAAATACTGAATAGGTCATAGTCTAGATCACTATAATCTAGTCCATTGTTATTGGCTATAGTGTAGATCATAGTCTGAACTATCGGCATATATACCATAGTCTTGATCATAGTACAGACCAATTTTAAGTAAAGTCTATACAGAGGGTAGTCCAGATCATAGTATAGACTAAAGTACAGTCATAGTATTATAATTTAGACCATATATAACATAATCCATACAATATTATAGTCTAAAGTATAAAACATAGTCTTGAACATATTAGACTGACTGTAGTCTGAAACATATTATAGACAATAATTTAGATCACACTAGAATCTGGGATAATTATAATATCGACTCTAGTTGTAGCATAAGAGTATTCAACATTCTAGTTCATTGTATAGTACTGTAAATTCCAGCTTAGACTGTAGTCCAGAACATAAAATAGTATAGACTATTTCTGGATCACAATAAAGACTTTAGACTTGACATAGACAATAGCTTAGATCGTAGTATAAACTATAGTGTAGATGGAAAAATAGTCTGTAGTACAGATCATAGTATATTCCACAGGTCAGGTTAGGTAAGTCATCAGGCTCCCATAGAAAAATTGAAACAGTAGATATGCCTCACTTTGATCCTAAAGCTTCCTTTGTGTTACCCGAAAAGGTACGAAGTTGAAAGAATGGAAAGTGTAGAAATTATTATTAGAAGTTAAGAGGAAAGATCGAGAATAGTTCAGAAGAATGTTAGAGAAGAGGGGAAAAGAGAGTTTTATGGTTACATTCCAAGTTTGTCTAGCCTTCGCATCTCACAAACTGTGAAGAAATCTAATGAGAATTAGCATCACCAAACCTTCCGCATTTCCAGATGAAGCCACATGTATTCCGTGCTGCGAGCCACTAAACACAGGGCGGTATATACCATAGGCTGAATCATATTGTAGACTATAGTTAACAGAGTTAAATGTAGACTAGTCTACATACAAACTATAGTCTAGTCCACACTATAGACTATATCTCGTCCACACTATAGAATATAGTCTTATCCACAGCATAGACATTAGTCTAGTCTACATTATGAATTGCAGTCTAGTTCAGTCTATATGTTATATTCTAGTCCACCGGTTATAGAGTTTAGAGTCCATAGTATTGATTTTAAGTCTAAGCGAAAAACTTGATTTATGGTCTAAGTGATAAACTAGATTTAAACTAATCTTGTAGTGTAGATGATAAACTTGACTAATAGTCTAGTTGAAGAGACTATGGTTTAGACCAAATATCAACCATAGATATTGTTCATGCTACAGGACTTTTGAGACTATAAATTAACGCTTTTTTTAAATTGTATTAATCTCCTTGTTTTAGGTTCATAAACTAAATCATGTTTTAAATGTTCTTTAATGAAATTTTTATGTTTTTTATCTTCCAAAATAAGTTGTTCTGCTTTTAATAAATTTTCATTAAATCTTTTTTTTTTGTGGAACAAGACTGAGACAAAAAACATCTTTATTATCTGTAACAACTCGTTATTTATACTTGTTTTTCTTTTTTTGCTGTTTTTGTATTTTAACCCATAATTTATACTTTATTTTCTTCTATTATTCTATTCCTGTTTCCTTTAACAGGCTACTATTTTAATAATACAGGTCTTATGGCTTGTGAGCCATTTTATAGTAAACCATCGTATCGTATATTGGCCACATGTGCCTTTTACTTTCCCACCACCATGGTACTGATGTATTGCTATGGTTCTAGTTTTCATATGAGTCGTTTCAGACTTAATGATCCAACGATGCCTTTAACAGCTGCCGCTCATCATCCAGCTTATCAACATCATCCTTTGCATCATTATCACCATCATCAGCATACACATCCACACCTACATCATTATCATCATCGTGATAGCGGTGGTAGTAGCAGTGGAGGTGGAGGTATGATTACGCCCGGTGGCCCAGGTGGTGCTAGCAGCGGTGGTGGTGGTGGAGCCAATACACCCTCTTCTATGCTGCCAAATACACCGGTAATGAACTTAAGTATGGCCATGAGCATGGGTTTGGGTATAAATACTCCTGCAAATACCATTACAAAAAAGGTAAGTAATGTATTTGCTATTTCACTTTTTTGTTTAACAAAATTAACGTTTTATGTTATTTTCCCTCTTCTTTCATAACGAAATGAAAAAGACTTAATAAGTATTGATAAACAATAAATACAACATTAAACAAATGTTTTAGGGCAAAAAAAAAAATAAAAAAATGACATAAAACACATCTTAAGAAATTCTTGTAATCTCATTTGTATTTTTCGGTTTCGTTGAAAAATTAAAGAAATAAAAAATATCTTTATTATTTTCCTTTTAAATGGAGACATAAAACATAATGTATGGGCAAAAAAAAATTATATAAAATCATTTTCAAGAAGGAAATAATTAATTTTATTGCATAACAATTTGTTGACGATGTATAGAAATAAGTAAAAATCGGTTGTGCCAAAAGTTTAATACCCCCCCCACCACAAAATGCGTGTGAAGTAAATATGTTATGTAAAAGTTTTAAATATAACACAGGAACACTTAATAAGTCATAAAATTAGTTATATTTTGCCTTTAACTATTTCATTCCAAATTGTTGATTTATAATTGAAATGTTACCTCAGATATGGGTATATAATTATATGCTCAAACGATTTTGCCAATTTTAAAAGGAGACTTCTCTGGACCAAATTAAATACTCAGGTCAAATTTTAAAATGAGCTCTGTAAATAATTGTGGATGTGAGCGTGCCAACAACAGACAGACAGGAAGGAAGACAGACGGATGTATACATTATTGGATCTGAGATTTTTCTTTCGTAGCGTAACACACGGAATGACAAAATTAATATATCCTATTACCTTATGCGGTTGTTATAGTAAAATCAAAATACAAAATGAAGTAAAAATCATAATATAATCTGGAGTCAAGATCATCGTATAGAATACAGTCTAGATAATAGTATGAACTGTAATATAAGTCGTATATGCTATTGTCTAATTGAGAGTATGGACTATATTGTAGATCATAGGATAGACTATAGTCTAGATAATCATATAGACTATTGTCTAGAGTTTAGATTATAGTCTTGATCATAGTAGGGACACTATTCTACATCATAAAATAGTCTGTAGATAGGATCATAGTATTGTCAATAATCTAGATTACAATATTGAACACAGTCCAGATCAAAATATGTACTACAGTTAAGGTCATACTTTAGACTTAAGCACAGATCTTAGTATACACTGGGGTATATTTCTGTATGTATATTTTGTATACAATTAATGTACGTTTATAGAAATATTTTTCAGAGAATTAGCAAAAATTAATACAAGCAAATATTTAGTGGACAAATAATAGTTTTGTTGAATCAATTAAGACTTAATTTAAAACATTGGTAACAAAAAACTTTATTTATACTTCATTTTACTATTTTAAACTGAATTTTAGAGTTTTATCGCCATTTTTCCTACAATCGCATATAAATGTATCAGTCGCTATAGCACTGCTACCAATAGGTAAATGATTTTACAATACGTTCTAGCATTGATTGCACTAATTTTTTTAAGAAAATCGGAAACATATATTTATATATATATTGTTCTATCAAATCAAAATCTGAGTCTCTTAAGCTTGTTCCTCTACCTATCTGTTATTGGCATTTTCACATCCACAATAATAAACAGAGCTCAATGAAATTTGGCCTGAATATTTGCTATATCCACAGCAATGTTTCTTATTTAAAACAAGATCAGTAAAAAGGATATAAATCGTTATCTGAAGCAAACTATAAACTCAATCGGAGAACTTTCGTAAGTCAACAAATTATAATAAAATTATATAAGATATATATGTATTTCACTAACAATCCAAAAATGAAAAATGTGTTCGGTGAAAAAAGGCTATAGCCAAGTGTATAACTAATTTTATAATTCATTAAGGTTTCTTTGTTTTTGGAATATATGTGTGAGTGTGTATAAATGAAATTTACTTAACATGCATTTGTGATGAAGCATATTGAAAATTCGTCATGACCGAATATAGCATTCGTACTTCTTTTAAAACCTATTTTCACGTCTGTATTTATAGAAATATTCCACATAAAACAGCATCAAACACTTCTGAGTGTAAACAACAAAGATAAAACGAAAATAGAAAATAATTAAGTGCATTTATAAGAATATGCGTCAGTATAAACTGTTATCTAGATCGTCGTATTTATGTTCTAGATTAAAGCATAGAATGTAATTCATATTATAAATTATTATCTCGATTGTTATTATCATTTTGTCATCCTTTTTCTTTTTTTTCTGCCCATACAAATTTTATGCACCCTAAAGTGGAGTTTTCTTTTCTTAAAGGGAAAAAATCTTAAGAGAAGATTTTTAATAAATTTAACTTTTGTCATTTATTTGCTAAAATAACAGAATTGTCGAAAATGTAATGAAGTTAAATCCCAGAAAAAATCAAGCTAAAATATAACCCGAAATTTAAAGAGGATTTCTATTAATTAAAAATATATTTTCACTCAATTAAAGAACTTATTAAATTTAATTAATTTAATGTGTGTTTCTCTTCATATAAATGATTTCAATAAAAAGTTCTTAAAATAATTATATTTTTATATTGATTTTATTTTATTTTTAACTCCATCTTATAAATTTCCCTCTATTTTATCTCTTTTCCCTGCTGCTTCAACTACCGCTATCATATTTCTTTTTGTTGGCTGTGACTTAATTATATAACTTGTCTCGGAAAATAAAAAAACAACAACAAAATAAAATAAAAACTTTTGCATTCTTGTGTAAATGTTGGTCGCTTTGGAAAACTTTATTCTTTACATCTGTATTCTGTTGATTGTACTCATGTCTACCCGTGATACTTCTGCTGCTGCCGCATATAAAGATTGTTC
This sequence comes from Cochliomyia hominivorax, assembly GCA_004302925.2. Taxonomy (NCBI): domain Eukaryota; kingdom Metazoa; phylum Arthropoda; class Insecta; order Diptera; family Calliphoridae; genus Cochliomyia; species Cochliomyia hominivorax. The sequence continues at coordinate 10,271,852 of PYHX02000494.1, forward strand.
CAATACAAGAAAAAAATTCAAGTGGTTCAACGTCACGTTCAATGGCTACAATTTCATTGGGTTTCATTGTTATGGTTACACCTTGGACAATACAAGAAATTGTAACAGCGTGTACGGGATCAAAGGTAAGTTATTGCCTTAAGGTATTTTTTTCAGAACTGTTTTTTTTATAATAAAGGGACACTTGCTGTTAATGAAAACTACCAAACAGAAATAGAGACAAAAGGCATGAAATTGGTTAGAGTATTAATTATGGAGAACACATACAAGGCAGTAACATACAAATGCGGTCACAGCTATAGTTTCTCAATCTAGACTTTTATAAATTGACTAAACTCAGATCCTCATGCATGATCAGACTTTTTTTGTTCAGTGATTAGATTCGGTTATCAAGTGACTACACTCTGCTCTAGTCTTGCATCTGGAATTGGATTTCGCCTGATGAATAAAGTTTAAGTCTAACGACTATATAAAGACTAAGTCTAATGAATATATAATAAACTAGCCTAATCACTAGATAGCGACTAATTCTAATGGTTATATTATGATTTAGTCTTATGACTAGACAAGGTTCTACCTTACTGCTCAATCAAGTAATGACTTGATACTTTTCTAGTCTAATTGCTAGATACCGATCAAGTCTAATAACTAAATACTAATCTAGTTTCGTGATCAAATACTGATCTATGATAGATAATAATCTAGTCAAATAAGTATATAATGATTAGTCTAATGACTAGATATTGATCTAGTCTAACGACTTGATTCTGATTAACTCTAATGACTCTAATTATCAAGCACTGGCAGGATAATTAGTCTATATCAGTATATAGTCACTAGATTAGATCAGAAACTAGCTACAGATCTAGTTTAAAAACTGGAATAGCTACATAATGATGTAGTCTATTGTGTAGATAATGATCTAGCCTAATGGTTAGATAAAGGTCCTGTCAATAAAGTAGACTAGATACTGATCTTCTTTGATGGCTGGATAATGATATAGTTTAATGTGCATGTGTTGAAATAGTTGATTGAATCGACAATGATCCAGTAAATTGAGAAGAGAATCATAAATTTTAATGAATAAATTTTGATCAAGTCTTATCACTAGAAAATGATGTAGTCAAATGATTTGATTCTGATCTTATTTATTCACTAGATACTGATTTATTCTAAGGACTAGATACTGACCTAGTCTAATGACTTCATTATGACTCTAATTGAATAGATAATGATCCAGTAAATTGACTAGATAATTCGAATGACAAGTTAAATAACAAGATAATTTTCTAGTCTTAGGACTAGATAATGATCTATTTTAATGACCTGATAGTGATCTAGGCGAATGATTTGATAATGTTCTGGTATAATGACTTTTAATTTTGTAAACGATTTAGCTGACAAATATCAATTCTATTTTAATGTTTTTTATTTATTTCTTTATTCTCTTAATTTCAGTTGCCACCTTTTTTAGATTTCGTGGTCACCTGGACTGCCTTAAGCAATAGCTTTTGGAATCCTTTTATGTATTGGCTTTTAAATGCGGATTTTAGGCGTTTAAGCAAACAACTCTTGGCCTTACGGGTAAGTTATCACTACAGCTATCTATTTCATCCTTATCCTTTGTTTGCCCTCTTCCTATCCTCCTCTCTTTCTATACATTTCTTTGTGAATATTACATTTATTTGTTTTATAGTTTATGATTATGATTATTATACCCCAGTGTATAATATTAAGGGAGTGTTTCACACTAAAACATGCTAACAACTACAGTCATAAAAATTGCTAACAAACACATACTTAAAGTTAAGTTATCCAGAAAGGGGGGGGGGAAGTTTTTACAAGAAACAAACTATTTATGTATTCCAGTAAATGTCCAGCATATTAAATGTTTTTTTTGCTTTTTTCGGAGAGAAAATAGAATTATTATTCACCAGGATTAAATGATAATAAAAGTCCGTTATTTATATGTTTAACAAACTAACAACACAAAATATTTTTTAATAAACTTGTCATGAAATTACCAAAAACAAAAAGGAAAATATATTTGGGAATAGGATATATACATGTATGTAGGAAGCAAAATCACGTTTAAATGCTTAAATGAAGAGTGATTTAGTTGAGGGAAAAATTTGCTTAAATTACAAGAAATTGAAAAGCAAAATAGTTGAAAGCTGTCAAGGGTATTAAAGTTAAATATTAGGAAGATATAAAAGGAACATTTAGTTCTATAAAATATTAATAATGAATTGATTATAAGAGAATACTGTAAAAATCTTATGAGATTATTTAAATTTGTCATGAAAAGAAAATTAAGAAATTACAAATTTTATTACGAGTTGCTTCATTTGTGAGTTATGGGTAATTGAAACACTTCACAGTATGTCCAAATTGATTTTTTTGATTTATGTAACTTTTTAACTTACGTGTTTCCGAGGAAGAATGAAGACCCTTTTCTGGTCAGGGGCGTAGTCTGTGAAGTGTAAGTGTTCGGATATGTTTGCCACAAATCCATTTAAGAATTGAGACCAAACAAATGTGTGTCTAGAAAACAATTGTACAATTGTAGACCATTTCTTAGAGAGTGATTTCCAAAAAATCGATATCGATATATTATTTACTGGGCGGATATCTTAAAATGTTTGTAAAATTATTCCAGTATATCTGAAACGTACCGTGTACAAGTTATATAAAAAAGATGTGTGTATGTATATATGTATGTATGTATGTATGTATGTATGTATGTATGTATGTATGTATATATGTATGTATGTATGTATGTATGTATGTATGTATGTATGTATGTATGCATGTATGTATATATGTATGTATGTATATATGTATGTATGTATGTAAGTATGTATGTATGTATGTATGTATGTATGTATGTATGTATGTATGTATGTATGTATGTAATGTAAAGACTCAAAAACGGCTGGGCTAATTTTGATTAAATTTTTACAGAATGCTCCCAATATACCCGAAAGTAACTTAGGCCGTAAAAACTTCCGATAGGACCAGAAGAAAACGGTAGCGCCCATACAAAGCTAATATTGATTCGAAATCTAAAGAACTATAACAGCGAGAGTGCCAAAATTTCGTATCAACGACTGTTTTACTGGACAAAATGTAGTATGGATAGGGACATCGAAGGGGTATCTCCTCTACAAAGGAAATATCAGTTTTCGAATATCTAAAAAGCTATAACAGCAAATGTTCTCAAATTTGATCGCAACTTCTTTCAGTTCCTTAACTGTTACTTGGCAAAAAGTTTGGACGATAAGACCAGGGGGAGGGGTATCTCCTATACAGCAATAATGCTACTGTAGACACCATCATTAAAAAAATACAGGGCTGATAGGATAAGGGGGAGGTACCCTCAATAAAAAGAAAATTGAAATCACAAATAATCTATTCAAATCGTGTGATAATACAACACTAATGTTTGCTTTTGTATGTGTTAAAAATCGCCATTTTTTAGCTATAAAAACTAAAGGACGTCCCTCTGCGAAGTTTATTTTGGGATTTATATTTACACAAAAACACACTTTTTTAAATATTTCCATGATATTCACATACATGATAGATTGATCCCATTTGAGATGTTTTTAGAAGTATGAGGGCATAAAATAATTTTGAATCGATGCTCGTAAAATTTGATAAAATATTTTCTATTTCAATTAATTTTATCGCAATACTAATATTTTTGGAGATTTATGCAGTTTTAAGTAAGTGCATAACTCTAAAGTGGATCCTTACACATGCTTTAGACAGATATGGAAGCTAAAATTTTGCATGCAGATTTCAACTGTGCCAAATTTAGTAAAAATATTTTCTAACGCTTTATGAGCTTTAAACTCCCTATAAGGAGTAAATTGAAACAGTTTTGATCCTTGATCAATAACAATGAGAGTGTTCACAGGATTCCTATAATAGACAGCCAACGAGCCAGACCGAAGAAAGGACATCTTAAAATTAACTCAGTGTTTCTGAAGCGATCGGAATACTTTAGGGTGGAGACAATACTGAAAACATCTGCATATACTCATAATAAAATCAGCAATTTGGCTGTAGTATATGAGAGAATAAATATTGTTTTTGCTATAAAATAGATATTTTGGAACGCATGTTCCAAAGTCTTACTAGACAATCAGCAATAGTCGTATACTTCCTACTTTGAAATCGTCTGACCCAATTTTAAAAGGTTTTAAATGTAAAGCATCCCTCTGATCCCACGAATACTATATTTGGCTTTTCTTAACTGGTCGGATGGGATTTATGTGCTTTTTAACGCTTAAAAATACGCAACGCATCCATTTTTCAACACCACCAACATACTGTGCAAAAATAACTCTTTTCTGTTGGCTTAAAAGTTTAATTTCTGATACTTCAAATCACTTTTCACATTCTCTCGGGGTTAATAAAAAGATGTCTTTACGCTTTTAGACATAGACTTCAACCAAAACATAACTTCTCGAGTGAGTCTTAATGACAAAAATCTTTGTCGACTAAAACTTCCAATTGCTCTTCTTTAAATTTGTTCGACTGATCAGTCCCTCCATGTTGGAGAGGACAAAAAACGTTATCACAACATGTTGAACATTTTTATTTTAATTTCGCTATCAAATTCAACCATCAAAATCCTAAAAATCTATTGAAACTTGAATTAAAAAAAGTGAAAGACAAAGAGAACAAATTTAATCAATTTTCTAAAAAAGCACTTTAAATTGTTATCATTTTTATAGACCTTGAAATTTGACATCAATCAATTCAAACAAAAGATAAAAATAATAAAAATAAAAGGATACAATATGAAAGACTATTAGAAAGAAAACCATTTTAAACCCACACACGTTCAGATACTTCAAATAAAATAACGAAAAACTTGATGATTTTTTTTTTGGGCCAAAACACTTGAAAGAGAAAAAATTAACTTAATTTCAAAGTCACAGAAATCAAGAGTAGAATAAAAAAATTCGATAAATAAGTAAGAATGATATATTCAGCTGTGCCGAATCTTAAATGCCATCCACCACAAATACGTGTGAAGTAAATACGTTATGTTTTGTACATACTCACTCACACATACACTCACAAGCGTTTACAATCTATAAAAGTTATTCATAAATACAACACAAGAATCATTAAAATACGCTTTACCTTTTTTGTTTATACCTTTATTCTACTGAACCGATTTTGATAATTGTTGGAACAGAAATGAAGTGTGTGCAACTTAATATTATGACATAATTTCATTCTAAATTGTCGATTTATAATTAAGAATTTTACGAAAGTTTTTTGCTAAAACTTAGAGGTTACCACAGATATCGATCTATATCTTTTAATAAGCTGAACCGATTTTGCTGGTTTTAAACTTCATTGAGCTCTGCTAAATATTGTGGATTTGAGCGTCCAAAAAAATCAGACAGACAGAAGGACCTTAAACAAAGTAAACATACCCTCATCACCATTTGTGGTGATGGAGGGTATAGAAACGTATCGAAGGCATAAAATTACAAATCAAAATTTATTTAACAAGTAATAAATTTGATTTCGAAAATATTTGCCACAACCCAAAAATAAAAAAAAATAAAAAAAACAAAAAAAGTTTGAACAGAACAACAAAAAAACTAGAAGAAAAGGTTCAGAAATTAAATTTTATTAAAACCAATACACAAACCAAATCAATTTACAAACACACTCACTTCAAGCAAAATAAACAGACCAGACCAAAAGCCATCTTTTTTCTGTTAATTCTAAGAAAACAAGAAAAAAATTTTACTCAAACCAAATGATTCACTTCCGTTTCACAAATGATTCACACCCCTCTAGACTTTACACTTTCACAATGTGAAAATAATCTTTAAAATCAGAAGAGATGACCCAAAAATTAAAAAAAAATAGAATATTTTCTTGTGGCAACAGAACAACAATAAAAATAATAATAAAAATAATCCTGTTGGTTTAGGAAAACGGATGCTGAAGTTATTTCTTAAATTTCAGTAAATAAAAAAAGGACGTAAACCACTAGTTATTGAAAAAATTTCATATTATTTGAAAAGAAAAATGAACTTCTAAAGAAAATTTCAATTTTTAGTGAAACGTAAAGCCTTTGCGATTTTTTTAGTACAAATTTGAATTTTTTTTGGTCTAAATGTGAATTTTTAGAAAAAAATTGATTTTTTTACAAAAAAATGTGATTTTTATATCCTCTACCACCATGAGTAGTGAAGAGGTTATGTTAACTTTGTCATTCCGTATATAACAGTAAGAAGGAATCACATTAGACCCTATAATGTATATATATTCCTACATCAAATCAAAATCTGATTCGATTAAACTACGAACGTTTGTATCTCCGCCTTACATGCACGCTTACATCCGCAATAATTGACAGAATTATCAAAATCTGAGTCAATTTAGTTATTCATCTGACTGTCACTTATTGTCACATCCACAATAATTGACATAACTCAATGAAATTTGGCCTGATTATTTGTTATAGTCCTGAGAAGTTTTCTATTTAAAACCAGTAAAATCAGTAATAATGATTCTAATAAATATAGACCGATATCTAAGACAATAAATAATTTAATGACCCATTATCGTGTTGTATTTAAGAAAATGGTTTATATATTGTATGGTGTATATGTGAGTTTGTATGTTTGTGAATTAATTTGACATGCGTTTGTGGCAAAGGGTATTAATGATTCAGCATAGTCGAATTAGCATTCATAGTTGTAATTAATTAAAATATGAATTGTTTGAATATGAATTTGAATTTGAATTTTAGTAAAAATGCAAATTTTCGCGAAAACGAGGATTTTTGAATTTTTTTGAATTTTTTAGTGAAAATTTGAAATTAATTTTTTTCTATTTAGAAATGTAAGTGAAGTAGTAATTTTTTATTGTCTGTAATAACTTGAAATTTTTGTGGAAATGTGAACTTTTAGTAAAACTTTATAATTATAATTATAATTATAATTATAATTATAATTATAATTATTATTTAATTAATTATTATTTTATTTTTTATTTTTATTTATTTATTATTTATTTATTTATTTATTTATTTATTTATTTATTTATTTTTATTTTTTCTTTTTTTTTTTGAAAATATAAAATTTTATCGAAAATTTTAATTTTTTTTAAATATGAACTTTTAGTGAAAATTTAAATTTTTTAGTGAAAATTTTAATTTCTATTGAAAATTTAAAATTTTTAAACAAAATTCGTATTTTTAGTGAAAATTTAGAAATTTTGATGAAAATTTAAAATTAAGGTGATATCACATAATTTTGTCAAAATTTTGTTTAAAACATGTGAACTTTGAGTGAAAATGTGATTTAATTAAATTTTAATTAAAACGTGAATTTTAGTGAAAATATTTAAATAAAATTTTTAATGAAAATTTTTTAGTCAAATCTTTGACTTTTTAGCGAAATTTTGTAAAAATTTTAGTAAAAAAATTTACCAAAATCTTAAGCAAAATTTATCTTTTAACGAAAATTTTTAATTTAAGATTTTGCTGATTTAGTAAAAAAATTTATTGAAAACCTTAAACGAAAATATTTTGTGTAAATATTTAGCATAGATTTTAATTTGAGTAAACAATTTTAGCAAAAATGTTTAGTATAATTTAAATTTAAGTAAAAATTTTAATTTTTAGTAAAATATGAATTTTTGAAAATTTTAAATTTTTAATGAAAAATTGAAGAAAATTTAAATTATTTAAATTTGGATCAAAATCAAAATATTTAGCGAAAATTTTAGATTTTATGAAAATCTTTAAGAGAAAATTATAGTTTTAGTAAAATTTTATCTAAAGTAAAAATTTGTATTTTGTTAAAAAATAGGAATTTATAGAAAAATAGTGAAAATTTCATTTATTGGAATTTTTTATTTTTAGTGAATTTTATATAAGAAAATTAAAAGTTTGTGAAAATTTAAAAATTTGTATAAACATTTTTAATTATAATATAACCAGATTGTGTCCAGATGTTATCGAATTCGTAACAATAGTAACCGATGAATAATTTCATTCGGAACTTCCCCCAAAAAATCTTTAGAAATTTTCCTAATTTTTTAAAAAAATTTTGAGTTTTCCTCTAAATAAAAAATAACGGAAAAAGCAATAAACAACAACTAATAACAGTGACAGTGAAAAAAACAAACAAACACTTAATCATTTTGTTTTTGTTGTTTCAATTCTCTGCCCCTATTAAGTGCTGCTGTTCGACTCTATTTTCTTAGCCTTGTTTGGGGAAACACTTTTTCAATTAAATAATGACTTTTTATCGTTTGTTTTATTGTCCTTTTCTGGTCTTTAGTTAAAAACAAAAATATTTTAACAACTAATTTTTATCTTCTATTTATCTCTCTTTCTCTCTCTCTCTCACCAACTCGCCCATTTTTCAACGCTAATTTTAATGTTTCAACTTGAATGTGGAATTTTTTGTTCGTTTTTGGTGAAAAATGCTTGTGCTACACAGTGTAATGGCCATGAGGACACACCCGAACACAAATCACCATGTTGTCACATAAATTCAGATTTTGAAATCACCACACTACCAATGCCACCCGAACCGCCAACATCAAGGCCGCCAACACAAAACAATGGTAACAACAGTGGCGGCACAAACACTACAGCATCGGGTTTAGTAGGGGCGGGTAGTGTGGGTGGTTCTGTTTTGGGCATTTGTGCTAGAGCACGAAGTAATAGTCTAAGTCGTTCTACATCATTTCACATACGTGATGGCGGTGGAGGTTTTAATTCTAATAATGGTCATCATACACATCATCATGAACATGGTTATAATACATCCACCGTTCGACCTGATATAGAAGGTTTATCTGAAAAATATTGGGGTGAAATATTAGAACGAACTGTTAGTTCGAATAGTTTACATGCTGCTATGCAAAAATCATATATGCCTACAGCAACACAACAACAAAAGCAACAACATTATGCCCATCATGGACATCATCAACATGGAACAGGCGTTAATAATCCCATGATGATGATGACAACATCATTTAGCAAACAAAGTGATCTAAATCTTCATATACGTGAACATGAGGATAATTTAGTAGATTCACCAAATATTATGTCATCAACAACAACAAGTGATCTTAATAAATTCTCCACATCAGAACCAAAATTATGTGAACATGAACATCATCTGCAGCAGCAGCAGCAACATCAACATCATCATCAACAGCATCATCATGATATACATTGTGCCAAAACAAAAGCAAATACAGAGGCCAATAAAATATTGGGAGGGGGAGGTGGTGGCTCCTGTTCTGCAACAAACCCCTCCTCAACATTGACTGGTTGTGGTAGTGTGCCGGATATTTAGTACGCAGAGGATGTGATACAACGTAAAAGTCAAATACAAAATGCAGCATTTACAAAATGTTCTAATCATGGTGGTGGTGGAGGTGCAGGTGGTGGTGGTAGTGGTGTTGGTATAGCTGGTATAATGGCTGCCAAAAAATTTTTAACTTTAGCCAAAGCCTCTTGTCACACGCCACCACCACGTATACGTTTTGGTCACACACACTTTTATCATCAGCAACAGCAAGAACATCATCACCAACAACAACATCGCCACCAAAATATACTATCACGCACCAAATCATGTATCTTTCATTTTCGTCCCCTATCGACAACAGGAGCAATAACAACATCACAAACACCCTCATCATCATCAGCAGCAACACCAACTACATCAGCTTCATTGTCATCAACAAAAACAGCAGCACCAGCAGCAACAAAATGTAAAACACATTCACATTTACCACCGAAATTTGTTACAGTCGCTGTACCAATGGCGGAATACCGGAAATGAAAAAAATATTTTTTTGAATGCATGTTAAAGTAAGATTGTCTCATTTTACAGCGATATCACTCTTTTCTTTTGTCATACGTGTTTTTACATTTTGGTTGGAATTTTTTTTTATTTTATTTACACATGAGTTATTTGTGATGTGAGTAAGTGTATTTATGAATGTGTGCATGTATTAGTGTGGGAGTTGAAATTTGCGATACAAAGTCACTAACAGGAATTTTAATTTTAAAAGGTCTTCCGTGTTTCGGTTTAAATAGAGATACTTTAAACAAAGAAAAAAGTTTCAAACCAAGTCCAAATCGACCATATAATACCCTCCATCACAAAATGACTTCTCAATATGAAATCCATGTCAAATCATGTCACGCCGCTTTTAGAATTTGTTTATAAATAAAAAAATATAGTTAAATCGGTCATTGGACCATATTCTATAAAATAGTTCTATATTGAGGAATTTTATAAGCTTCAACCAACCATTTTAATAAAAAAAAGTAAATTTCTTAAATACTTTTTATACGGATGAAAATTTTGAATATATACGAATGGAAAGATTGATATATTTGAAATGCCACCAACTAATGCCCCTGACTTGATAGGGATCTTTATTCCTTTGAATCAAATCAAAAACACTCCAGCTTAAACTACGCCAAATTATTTAAAAATATCACTGAAGCTTTAAAAATGCAGAATTATTTCAAAAAACATGGTTTTCAATTCACTGTGGGCTCTATACAAAGTTGGTGTTTGTGCCAGCATTATGAACTTTCATTCCGGGGAAACAATTATCTGAAATATTGGACAGATCATGACCAATTTCAATATGCTAAGTACTTTGCCCAAAATAACTCTATATTCCAAATCATCATTAATCTCTACTCTAAAATTGTGAGCTGTTTTGTGTTCACGACATTCACATCTACATTGGTGTAGGGTATTAAAACTGATCCGATTTGTTAAGTTTTTAACCATGAAATCTAATATTTCAGCATTTAACAATGATTTCATGTTGAAAAAGAAATATTTACCTAAAAGTGCTCTAATTTTCGTTTCATAATATGTTTCTATGTGAAAATTTTTTCCTAAAATTGCGTGTGTGTTTGTCTTTGTGTTTGTATGTATAAATTTAATAAACCACCTGCAAATATCTTTTTTATATACGATAGACATTTTGTATCACATCCATGTAAGAGTATTTTATACAAGTGTAACTATTATATAAAAGTGAGTGTTTTTCTGTGTATGTAATTGTAAGTGAGTGAGTGCATTAATGTGTGTTTCTAGGTGAATGTTTACCAGAATGAGTGTGAGAATATAGGGGTATAGCTATACAAATATAAGTGTAAGTAAGTATCAAAATTGGTGTATTAATAAATGTATGTATGTATGAATTGAAAATATACAAATGAAATATTTAGTTTTAAGTGTGTAAGTAAAAATGTGTTTGCCTGTAAAGGTGCACCATAAAAAGTGAATGAACACAGCTGAATATAAAATAAATAACTATAAACTATAATGTTTATGTAAATGTATGAGTATGTGAATAAAAGTTGTTATTTCTTTTTCTCTTTTAGTTACTTCTCTTTTGATTTTAAAGCTTCCATATGTATGTATGTATATATATATATATATATGTATGTATGTATGTATGTATGTATGTATGTATGTATGTATGTATGTATGTATGTATGTATCTATGTATATAGGTATGTATGTATTTATGTATGTATGTATGTATGTATGTATGTATGTATGTATGTATGTATGTATGTAAATTTTGTCATCTGATTGTTTTCGTAAGTAACTTCTCCGAAGTTTTAAATGTTTATTGAACTGACCAAACCAAACCAACCGCAAAACACATACAACACACACACACATATATGCAACAAAAATAAAAATACGTAAAAAATAACAACGGAAGTCAATTTATTTTAAAGTCTTTTATTTTTAGTATTCAATCTCTGCTGTTTTCGGAAAATTTTTCTTAAACATTTCATACTTTTTCACACTTAACATTTTTACATATTCACCACTAAAACAACATATTGTGTTAAAAAAACATATACATACATACATACATCGATATGTTTGGAGTAAAAACTTGATAAAAATTGAACTAAATAAACGGATTCGTTATAAGTATTCGTTTTCGAAAACCAATCACGGAAATTGGTATTGACTGTTGTCAAGGTAATATATATTCTAAATTACAGTCGTGAGTAAGACTACACCATAGTCAAAAGTATAGACTGCACCATAGGCGACAGTATCGATTAGACTATATTTACGACAATAGATTCTTGTCGAGACAATAAACTAAATTATAGTGTATATAATAGTATAGACTACAAACTAGGCTATAGTCTAGATTATAGTCGAGACTGCAGACTAGACTATAGTCCAAATTATTTTAGATATTATGAACTAGACTATAGACTAGATTATAGTCGAGACTATAGATTAGACTATATTCAAAGCTACAGATTAGTCAATACTTTATGCAGCCGATGCTATAAAAAAGACTATAGTCTACACTATAATTGAAACTATAGAATATAGTTTATATTATAATCGAGTCCATAAACAAAATTATAGTCTAGATTATACTCAAGACTACAGACTACAGAAAATTATAGCCGAGTCTAATCTATAATCGAGGTTACAGTAGAGACTTAAGTTCTGCTTATAGTCGAGTCAATTGAATAGACTATCGTCTAGACTAAAGTCGATTCTAGAAACTAGACTATAATCGAAATTGTAGTAGAGATTGTAGACTATAATAAAAGTTATAGTAGAGATTGTAAACTAGATTATAGTCTTGATTATAGTTGAGACCGTAGACTAGACTATAGTCGAGATTATTGTCAAGATTATTGTCGAAATTATAGAAAATACTATAGTCTAGATTATTGTCAAGATTATGAACTAGATTTTAATCTAGATTATTGTCGAGTTTTTAGACTAGATTATAGTCTATATTATAGTGGAGACTGTAAAATATACTATCATCCAGATTATAGTAGAATCTAGATGGTGTAGTTAAGATTATATTCGAACCTATAGATAATTCTATAATATATATTATGGTTGTGCCTCTAGACTAGACTATAGACTAAGTAATTAGTCGACCTTATAGACAGTATTCACAGCCTAGATTATGGTGTACAAGTCAGATTGTGGTCCTGAACTATATGGTAATTTATAGCCAAAACTTTATATTATTTTAGACCAGACTTTAGTCGGGTTTATAGTCTTGAATTTAATCTCATTAAGTCTATACTCTATTCGTTAAAATGCTAACTATGGAATATAGTTTTATTTGCTCTCACTTTTTGCAGCCTTGACTCCAGACTTTATCTTACTCTAATGGATATGTAGAAATATAATGTAGAAATCCGTTTATTAGTGGTGAAATTTTTATCAATACTTAAAATAAGTGGTTTGAAGGGGAAAATGAAGGACGTTTTTAGTTTTAATCACAACTCTTTTTCTCAAATTAGCTCATTCCATTTTCAAAGTGTAGTTCATTTTGATTTTTATAAAAATATTAAGTTTTTAACAAAAATATTTATTGTGATTTTAATGAATTTATTGTGAGAGAAGAATTATGTAATTGTGTAAAAAGTAAAAAATAACAAATAATATTTTATAAATAGATAGTTAACAATAATAATTTCCCAAAAAAAAAAACATAATTTTCCAAATTTCGCAAAATTTTGAGAAACAAAACTAATTTCAGTAGAATTTTTATGAACCTTTTTTAAAAAGTTTTACAGGATTTTTGGTGTAAAAAAATCTAAAAAAAATAATAATAATTACAGTCTTGTCTAAAGGTTTCTTTAAACGAACAATTTTTATTTTTATTTTAAAATTTCTGTTACAAAAATAAAAACACAAAAATGAACTTAAATTATAATAGAATTTATAAATATGGGAATAAAAGCACTTTTCATTTATGTGTATAAGACAAGAATCAAAACAAGTAAAAACTATAGTCGGTCAAACTCGACTATATCATACCCTACACCACATTGTTGGTTGTTAATGATAGCTACGTAAAATTTATGAACAACCCTCGTATAATTTGCTTTTCTGATTTATGAAGAACATTATTGTGACACTAATATTTATGTAAAATGTATGCGTTTGAAAAGTATATTTGCTGGGAATATCTCGCAGCTAAAAGAAATGATAGACCGACCCTCGTATAATAGCTAACGTCCATTTTAGATTATATTTTTCTTTTCATGACCAGTTGTTATTACAATATCAATATATATTTATATTTATGCCCTTCAAAGTGATATTTTGAAAAGGACTTGTATGGAACCTATGAGAAATAATTTATACATTCATTTACAATACAGTAGAAATTTTTTTGTTGAATTTCATTGAAATCGTTTCATATTTACTACCTTAAAACCCCATTTCGTGAGAAAATTGTTATGGGAGCTACCTGAAATATTGGATCGAAAAAGACTAATTTCAATAGGTTTTGTTCCTGAGCGAAAAGTAGACAAGTACCAAAACTTCATTAAGATATCTCTAAAATTGTGACATATAATTTGTTCACAACGTTTACATGGACAACCAGCCGGGCTGACAGATAGACAGACGGAAAAGACTTAATCGACTCGGGTAATGATTCTGAGTCGAGCGTTATGCTTAAAAGTGGTTGTTACACCATTTTTTCTGTATGTTACAAACATCAGCAAAAATGAATAATACCCCTACCTTCTACGGTGGTGTAGGGTATAAAAATAACAAATAATTTTCAAAACTTCCCTAGAAAAATGAATAAAATGTATATAAATAAATGATAAATGAAAAGTAAATATTTTCCACACTTTCATTAAAGTTTTCAAAGACCCTCAACAACAAACTAACACAACAACACTATTCTATTATATAACAAGTAAAAATATTATATTCGGCTGTGCCGAATCTTTAGTACCCTCCACCACTAACATAATGGAAAAAATAGCATAAGTTGAGGTTATTGCACCCAAATACTTATTATTCTTATTTATCAGCTTAAACACCAATTATGGAGAAAGGCATTTAAAAGACCAACTGTGTAGCAAATTTTATATAAATATTTGGTAGTGCGCTATAGACTTTAATAGCCGATTTTATTCCAAAAATTTACATTTAAGAAAGAATGTTCCTACATTGAAGACAATTATCTAGTTGTCTGAATTTCGATGAAACTGCTTAATATTTAAGTTTCTTTTAAGCCTGAATCCATATTCCACCAAAACTAGATTTATGTACTAAGGACAGTTTAAAAAATTGAATCAAATTTAAAATCCTTTTCTGGAAAAGGAATTTCAATCAGTAATATATACGTATAGTTAGATCAATAATTGTACCCAATTTCAACAGAATTATTTCAAGTTAAAAGGTTTAAAGTTTTTTTCCAGGTGCAAGATTAAAATGGCAACTTTAGCATAATATGGACCAATATTCTCCAAGAAATTATAACATATTCAAAAAAACTTAGGAGAATAACCGTGACGATTTTAAATAAAATTCTTTCACCTCTATATAAAATGCTTATAAGCACCAGTTTCAGAAAGGGTTCTAATATAGTAGCTTTAGCAAAATATGTACCGATATAGGTCAATTTAATAACATATATGCAAGACAGTTAGAAATTAATTAAGCTCAAACCCGTTTCCCGGGAACGGGTGCTATATCAAAATATGGACCTATATTAATAAAATTAATATTATATATGTCAAGACATCAAGAAAATTATTTTTCCGAATTTCAAAAGAATTTGCCATTATTTATTAGTTTCATAACCTCAAACCCGTTTCCCGGGAACAAGTGTTATATGAGAGCTAAAGCAAAATATAAACAGATATTGGTCAAGTTAATAACATATATGCAAGACAGTAAAAAATATTATTCTGAATTTGTCTTTACTTAATAGTTTTATAAGTTCAAAACCCGTTAACCGGGCACGGGTGTTACATGGGAGTTAAATATGGACCGAAATAAACAAATTTTATAATAAATATTCAAGAAGGTCAAACAATTAATTGTACTAAATTTCAATATAATTGATTCATTTTAAAGAGTTTCATAAGCTATAAACAATATTCCGGGAAGAGGTTTCTTATAAGTTTCAGGTCAAATAATGACACCAGCATAATCTAGTTTCATTAGGTTTACTTTTGTTTCAAAATAAATTTATATGACAAATTGCAGAAAACTTTCTTCCAAATTGCGGTCAATATGACACATGGATTAAGGGGTATGCAAAATTGTTCATATTTCAGACTATAATTTTTTCTATTGCTCCGATTTTGAAGATTTTTTTATGAGGATGAAGTATATATAACTGCACGTTATAGTTTATTTTTGTTTAAATCCAGTTAACTTTTGTTGAAAAAAAGAAAAGTTTTTTTGTGGAATTTTGAGGTTGTGATAGATATCGGTCTATAACTTTTTTTTTGCTTAAAACAATAGCAAACAATATTAGCCAAATTTCATTAAACAGGCAGACGGACAAATCTAAACTGACTCAGATTTTTATTTTATGCAAAAATATATGGGGTTGAGATAATTCCTTTTTGGTTTAACTCACGGAATGACAAAGTTAACATACCCTCATCAGCACTTGTAGTGGTGGAGGGTGTAAAAAAAATTATTTGAAATATAAAAATTAAAAATTTTTAACAAAAATTAAATAAGATAAATATAAAATAAAATTAAATAAAAGATCTAGAAATGCAGAACAAAAGAGAACTTTTCTCTGAATGAGAGTTTTAAATGAAATAAAATCAAATTAAACCAAATAAAAATAATAAATAAATGAAAGAAAAATGAAAAAAAATAGTTAAAATAAAATAATAATTCTAAATGTTTAGATTTAGTTTAGCATATTTGAAAAATATATTTAAATAAATTATTATTAACATATAAAATGATTGTGAGTATTTAAAATAAAAAAGAAACACTGAGAAAAAATATCAAAATCAAAACAAAAACTATGTTAAAAAATAAAAATAATAATAAAATAAAAACTAAAATACAAGAAAAAATTGAATTGCAATTGAAGTTTTATTTTTCAAAATCATAAAAATGATAATAATAATGGTAATAATAATGGTAATAGTAACAATATTCCAAGTTAAAAAGGTCAAAAGGTAAAAAAGGTTAATTAATATCGATTAATATTTGCAAAAAAAAAAAAATGCAACTAAAAATGTTATAGTCAATCAAGTCCGACTATATAATACTCCACAATAAATTGTTGGTTTTAAATGACAGCTATGAAAAATTTAAGAACAATCCTCGTATAATTTGCTTTTCTAATTATTGATTAAGTGTAAAGTACATTAATAAAGTACTAAGATTTATGTAGAATCTGATATCTGACTTCAGATATCAGAAATGATGGACCAACCTTCGTTTTATTTCGAACATCAATTTTATATTATATTTATCGTAATTTAACCAGTTGTTATTACAATACCAACGTACATGTGAGATTTATGCCCTTCAAAGAAATATTTGTATGGGAGCTATGAGAAGTATTGGACCGATCCTCGTAATGTAGTGTTGAATTTCGTTTAAATCGCTTTATATGTTGTATAGGACCTTTGAGAAGTATTGGAACGACCCTCGTATAAATAGGCACATCTTTTTAGAATATACTAAGACATATTAGTGTTGATTTTCGTTGAAATCGCTTTATATATAGGACTTTTATAACCTTAAAATCATATTCTGGGAGGATTTTTGTAAGGGAGGTACCCAAAGGATTAGACCAAATATGACCAATTTCAATAAGCCAAAGAAATAACATGTACCAAATTTTATGAACATATCTCAAAATTGCTATTTGTGTTGTTCAAAAATTTCACTTTAACAGCCAGCCGGACAGACAGACATGGTCAATTCGACTTAGAAAGCGATGCTGAATCGAACGGTATAGTTAAATATGGGTGTAATGCCATTATTTCTGTATGTCATAAACATCAGCACAAACACATAATACCCAACCACATACGGTGGTGTAGGATATAAAAATTTTGACTATCAATAGCCCAGTTATCAGATATCAGTATACTACCATATCTATTTAATATCCTATAATAAAGTCTATTTGATGTTTTTACATAACAAAATTTTTGAGGTGTTTTCCCATTAATTTTGAGAAGGACATATCTCTAGTGGGTCCCGAGGTTGGGAAGTGTATCTCCAAAGTTGATCACCTCGGGAATAGCGATTTTTAAAATAAATTGTCAAAAACGGAATTTTTTATGATTCGTTTTCAAAAAAAGGTGGTTACACTTTTGTCACTTTTAAATCAACTTTTTTCTTTCAAGATTTTACAATTTTTATTAATTCTGAAAGAATTTCAAATTTTCTACAAACCAAGTCCAAGGACAGTAATAGAAACAGTTTCTCCGCTAGCCCCATTGAAATTTTTGTAATTTTCAAATACTTTTCTTTAGTATTTTGAGAATGAAAAAAAATGTCAAAGCTAAAATCATCAAAAAAGATTCCAGATTATAAAGCTACCCATTTAAGAAATCTGTAGTGGGCCAAACATCTAAAAACAGATGAGAGAGGGAGCAATTTATTGAAAAGTGAAACAAATTTTCCAAGATTGAAATTTTGGAAAGAAAATGGGGAAATCTTTTAGTTCAACATTAAGGAAAACTTTTTCAATATTATATTCAAATTTCATATTAATAAATTTATTCTTATGGAATTAATTAAATGTCAAATATTACAAATAAAGTTTATATTTTTTTATTAATTTTAACATATTTATTAAAAGTATTTAATTTGAATAATTTATCATTTAAGTGTTATTATTTCTCAAGTAATTACCTTTCAAATGACACCAAACACTTACATAAAAATTTTTCACTACTGTGGTGAAACTGGGACCCTTCCCCAGAAATTTGCACATTATTCAATAGTTCCAAAGTTACAGAATAAGTTCTAAAAAAGCGTTTTTGACCATTATGCACAAGCGGTTAAGAGGGTATATTTACTATATCATTCTGTGTGTAACATCCCATAATATATATATATATATATATATATATATATATATATATATATATATATATATATATATATATATATATATATATATATATATATATATATATATATATATATATATATATATATATATATATATATATATATTCTTGCATCAAGAAGAACCTTCGTAAAACATGTATACTAAACAACTGATTTGCTAATACTTCAAAAGGGACTTATGTAAAGTCAAAGGGGACTTATGTAGAGTCTGTTTTCTAGACTATCTTCAATTAAAAGATAGTCTAGAAAACAGACTCGTCTATCGTCTAGTTAACAGTATAATCAATATTCTAGTTAACAGATTTGTTTGTATTTAAGGCAACAGAATTCACTTTAGTCTAGAGAACAAAATTTTTTTACAATATAGACAACAGTTTTGTCTAGAGTTTAGATAACAGTTAAGATAACAGTCTTGTCCATTCTATATAAGATACTAATCTATAGTCTGAAAAACAGACTTGCCTTTAGCCCATACAACAGACTTGTGTATAGTCAAGACAATAATACTATTACTTTTTGGTAATAGTTTATTGGCAGACTCGAGTAGTCGAGTTATAGTCTAACTTATCAATTGGACTGATAGAATAGGTTTTAGTCAAGTTCAGAAACCAGCTTATAGTCGTATTAATAAGCTAGCTAATAGCCTAACTAGCCTAGGATATGGTCTATTTAATAAACTAGCTTATGATCTACGTACATCATAGTTAATAGTCTGTACACCTTTTTTTGTTGTATTTAAAATATTATTAATTTTATATCTAAAATATTAATACTCTTGTTGTAACACTGACAACATTCTGTTGATAAAGTTCTGGTTTAACTTTTTTCGACCTCAATTACCTCTTTTTATGATTTTTGCATTAAATTGTTACATTTATCACTTATACTTTTGTTTTATAACTCTTTTGTTTTTTTGAAAATTAATTTATTTTATAGAATTCGAATGTTTGTATGCAAAATATTCTGAAATTATTTTAAATCTCAAGTGTTTTCAGACAACTTTTGTTCATTTATCAATATTTCATTAGCTCATTTGTATTTAATTACACTTGTGTGTGTTAAAGATCAAATACACATATACAGATATATGTTTGTATTTGTATATGAAATATTTTGTTCATGTTTAGTTATTTTACTGTTACATTTTGAATTGGCTTGAGGCTGATATTTAATTCGTAAATTTTGTAATTGTAACTAAAACAATATAATTGATATATAAGTACATGTTTTAACCAAACAATAGTTGTGTGTAAACTTGTCACTGTGGGGCAGCTTAGTGACTAATGTCAATAAACTTGAAAACTTAAAGAGATTAATATTAATATTTGTTTAACCAACAGACTTGTCAATTGTCTTGTTAACACAATTTTATATATTCAAGACAGAGTCGTCTATAATCTAGTCAGCAGAATTTTCTATAGTCTTAGCAACAGATTTAGACTATTTCCTAAACAACGTAATAGTCCAGATATTAAGCAACAGACTTAAATTTAGTATAGAAAACAGACTTTTTAATAGTTAAGACAACAAATTTGTTTTTAGTATAGAAAACAGACTATTCAAAAGTCTAAGCAATAGGTCCATAACCTAAGCAAAAAATATATTTATAATGTAGACTTATCTACCGTTAAGATAACAAACTTATAAACAGTCAAGCAAGAAACTTTTCAATAGTTTAGACTAAACAATTATCTAGAGCCTAGAGAAAAGACTTATCTACAGTGTAGTCAACACACTTGTTAAAAGTTGAGAAAACAAAATTTTATAAAATCTAGAATACAGAATTATCTATATTCATTACAATAGACTTGACTATACTTTAGCGAAAGATTTATCTATAGTCTAGACAACAGAATTATCCACATTTTAGGCAAATTATTTGCCTGTAGTGTGGATAACAATCTTCCTTATAGTATAGACAACTTGTTTGTCTGTAGTTTAGATAACAGACTTGTTTATAGTCTAGACAACAGACTTACCTATAGTCTAGATCACAGATAGTCTATAGTCTAGACAACAAACTTGTCTATAGTCCAGGCAACAGACTTGTCTAAAATCCAGTCAACAAGATTGTCAATAATGTACAAAAAAATATTTTTTTATAATCAAATCCAAAGTCTATAGTTTAGACAACACACTTATCTACAGTCAAGACAAGAAACTTGTCTATAATGTAATGTAATGTAATGTAATGTAATGTAATGTAATGTGATGTAATGTAATGTAAAGCAATGTAATGTAATGTAATGCAATGTAATGTAATGTAATGCAATGTAATACAATGTAATGCAATGTAATGTAATGTAACATTTGCCAAAAGTTTAGAAAACAAAAGTCTAGACAACAGAATTTACATTCTATAAAAAATATTTGTCTATAATCTAGTGAACAGATTTATCTGTAATCTAGACAACAGAAATGTTTATATTCTCTACAACAGACTTGTCTATAGCGTAAATAAGGAACTTGTTTATAGCCTAGACAACAGACTTGTATAGTTAATACAACAGATTTCTTCCTAGTCTAGACAACAGACTAGACTATGAACTATTGACTAAATAATTATCTAGAGTCTAGACAACAGACAAGTGATTAGTGGATTCATCAAACATTTTCAAAGTCAAGAGTAAAAACTTTCTATAGTCAAGACAACAGATTTATTTAACTCCAACATTTAATATGTGTGATTATATCTTAGACAAGACGGGACGTTTCTATAATTTACACAACAGACTTTTGTAAAATTAAAAAATATTCTAATAAACAGACTTGTCTAAAGTTAAGATAACATATATTTACAGATTAGTCTTAAAATATAATCTGCGTAAATTTTACCCTGTAAAATTTTATAATTGTTGAGGAAAAGAATATTCACGTTTCTATTTCACTTAACCATATTTTTTTGTTCTCGGTTGCTTCATAGAATTTTTTTGTTCGTATTTTTACCTTTAACAAGTCAATTTCACGCAACATTGAAATTATGCACCGGCAATAAATAGGTTGTAACATTCGATATAAGTAAGTGACACATATACATTCTCATAAACATACATATATATCTACATACAGACATGTGTAATATAAATTGCTATTGTAACACTTGAATACAAAATGGTTTAGTAAAAAAATATATATGTATGTGGTTACACAACCAAACAAAAGTTGGGGAAGTTGTTAACTCAAAAGCAGGCATAAAAGATTTCACAAATGGAATGCATGAACTTTAAATTTGACTATGAAGAATCGTGAATAACCTACACTATATTTACAGCATTCACATACTCTTTGTACACTCAATTACACACTCAAAGGGAAAAAGGTTTATAATTTCAACTGAAGCGATTTTGATAATTTTTGTTATGGTAATGGATCCCGTATAATATATTTTTTTAAAACTTGTTATCTCTTTATTAAAAAATTATTAAACTACTGGATTTTGAGATTATCTGAGATATCATTCTAAAAGTTTGTATATAGTAAACCACAATATATTCAAAAGGATTTTTGGAAATAATCGTGAAACTTTTGAACCGCTAGAGATATTTATAAAAAAAAACTTCCAAAAAGTGTAATTTTAGACTTAGTCAAAATCTATCGAATGTCTGAAAAAATAAAACAATTAAAAGCACTTTCAGATTTCCAAAACTACACTCTGTTTTAAAATTTAGGCTTGAGAATTTTTGAAAATAGAGGTTAATTTTAAAATTTTATTTAAAAAAGGGTCAAATTCAAAAGGGTTTGAACTTAGTCCAATAGAGGTTTCGATACAAGTTAAAGTATTCTGTGGTGGTGGATCTCAAACTTTTATGCCACCGCAAGTGGTGAGGAGGGTATATTAGCTTTATCATTCCGTATAAAGGAGGAGGAACCCATAAAGCATATATTCTTCCATCAAATCAAAATCTGAGTCCATCTGTCTGCCTGCCTAAATATTTTTTATTGTCCTGAAAATTTATAACTGAATTGATAAATAAGAATGAAATTATTCTGTAAAAATAATCTATATGTACCTCCTACCATTCTAAAAATGATCAAAATCGGTTTATTATATCAAAATTATAGCCAATAATATAAGTAATTTTATGACTTAATAAAGTTCATAAGGTTTAAGAAAAACTTTCATGTATTATATGCATTTGTTAGTATATATGTGAGTGTATGTTTGTGTGTGCATGTACGAAACATAAAATATTTACTTCATAGGCAAACCCGAATATAGCATTCTTAATTGTTTGAAGAAATTGTCTACAATCTTTTCCGTTTAACAAAAATGTTGTTTTTTAAGTTATAATAAGATCGGGGCAATAAAATTTTGAACATTGAAAATTCTAAGACATATAACTCGAAAACTATATGAGAAATTTTTTTTAATTTAATGGTAAACAAAAAATTGACAACCGCTTAATAAGTTTGATTGTCGAGGTACGTCATTTTATACCAGTGTAGAATTAAAAAATGTTCCACTTGTCCCACTGCGCACTGTGAAACTTTTCGCGAGTTACAGAATTATTTCCCAAAAAACACATATTTTTAGAACCACTGTGTTTCAATAATTTTAAACATGTTTTATAATTCTTCTTTTTTTGACAACCTTGTCATATACTTAATTTATTTTTAATGAATTCCATCTATTTTCGTTTAATATTAAATAAACCATAAATATACCCTACATCATCGTAGGTGGTTGGTTGAGTTTGTGATGATGTTTGTAAAAACATCTGAGTCGATTTACCTATGTTCTTCTGGCTTCTTGTTCATGTAAACGTTGTGAACTCTCTACAGATTTTTGAAATATTTTGATAAAATTTGTTACATATTTTTATTTTGGCCTATTGAAGTTGGTCTTGTTCGGAATTGGGTTTTAAGCTTATAAAAGTTCTAAATACGAAGCGATCTTAACAAAATGTGTGAAAAATAAAACTTATGATATTCTAAAACAATATGGCTAATTATAAGAGGACTGGGCCATTACTGCTCATAGGTCCCATACAAACCCCCTTACGAATATCAATTTGAAGGCATAAATCT
This sequence comes from Cochliomyia hominivorax, assembly GCA_004302925.2. Taxonomy (NCBI): domain Eukaryota; kingdom Metazoa; phylum Arthropoda; class Insecta; order Diptera; family Calliphoridae; genus Cochliomyia; species Cochliomyia hominivorax. The sequence continues at coordinate 10,295,809 of PYHX02000494.1, forward strand.
CTCATATCTCACATAAATTTCACATAAATGTTAGATTCTCAATAATGTAGTGCCCACTTAAGAATAAAACAGAAAATCAAATTATACGAGGGTCTTTCATAATTTTTCTCGTGACTTCCACTTTTAACTAACAGTTTAGTGTTGAGTATTAGATAGTCGAGCTTGACCGACTATAACATTCTCACTTGTTTTGTTTGATGTCGATTTAACCACTAAATTTTAAATTACGCTCTTTTTTCCCTAACAAAACTCAAAGATGAGTACGTTTCAAAAATTATAAATAATAATTAAAAATTTCTACTTCATTAAAATATAAAACACCGATTAAAAGTTAAATAATTTTATGTTTAAATAATTAAATTTACACAATGAGTAATGAAAAAAAATAAATAAAATAAATAAAATTTGTATTTGTACAATTAAATGTTTAATTAATATTTTACAAAAATTATTATGAAACACTCACACCGACAAACTCTCACACTCTCACAGCTCTCAAAGAGTTGTTTCCCTTATTTTCTCATAATTATTTACCGTTAGTTTACACAGTTATTTACATCCAGTTATTCACAACGTTTTCATAATTAAAAAACACTTATACGCTTTGTAGGTAATAAAGTATATATTTTGCATGATGTATGTATGTATGTATGTATGAATAAATGAATAATGAATGAATGAATAATATTAAAAAACGCTTAAAATAAGAAAAACAAAAAAAGACGGAAAGAAAATAAAATTATGAGAAAAATTATTTTCCAACTAAATTATGAAACTATGAAAATGTGTAAAATAGTAAAATTTCTTGCATACATTAACATACACTTATGATGCAGCATGCATGAATGAATTATAAAGTTCTTTTCAATCAAACATTTATCATTTACCAGAAAATATCCGGTTAGCTTCATTGGGCTTTCCGTACAAAAAATTATATGGGAAAACTTGTCTGAAACGAATTAAATAGTTCTAGCCCATATCAATCGTTCTTACCCCCTGATCCCATACCCCTATAATTTTAAGCTGTGCAATAGAAAAATAAAAGGGGCTAAATAGTTCGCGATATTCGACATTTAATATTAAAATGTAAAGTAAGAGGGTAATAGTCGATTTTAACCCACTATATAATATTCTACATCATAAATCGGGAAAGAGAAATTATGGAACGACCCTCATATAATTTAACTCTATTATTTCTGCTTATATGAAACATACCAGACAGACGGACATAGCTAGATCGACTCAGATTTTAATTTCATGCAAGGATATATATACATTAAGCGATCTGAGATTATTCCTTATTAGTGCTACACACGGAATGACAAAGTTAATATACTCTCTTCATCACTTGTGATGATTGAGGACATCACAAGGTTATAAATATACTAAAAATTTATTTCGACTTTAAAATCTCTTTTACTTTAGAACATAACGGAAATATACAAGTGCATTTGTATGGAGAACTCTCTATTTACAAAAATCCTTTTGTCTGAATTCATAAATGAATTTTTGGCGAATTAAAAAAATAGGTCAAGACCGACTGTCTAAGGATAGGACTTACTTTATGACCTTTAACCCCTATTCCGGGAAGAACATTTGTATGGGAGGTACCTGAAATATTGGATCGAATATGGTCACCTTCAGTAGGCTACGTCTTCAGACCAAAGAGATATCTCAAAAAATGCGACCTGTAGACTGTTCACAACGTTTATATGGACAACCAGCAGGACAGACAGACAAACGGACGGACATCGTTAAATCGATTCAAAAAGTGATTCTAAATCGAACGGAATACTTAAAGGTGGGTTTAACACAATTTCTTTCTGCATGTTACAAACATCTGCACAAACGCATAATACCACAACCACCTACAGTGATGTAGGGTATAATCAACATTATCAAATTGCTCAAATTTGATGTATCACCGAATACACCCTTGACCAGTTAAGAGTACTCCATAGTAGTTTAACTAATTGTGTCAAATTTCATTAATATATCTTTAACGATTCAAAAGTTATAGAATTATTTCCAAAAAATCGCTTTTAAATCACTTTGTGATACTTTTCCTACTTTCTCGACCTGAGAAAAATTATTATGCTAAAAATTATTTCACAACTACTAGTTCATGTATTTATGTTAGTATGTATTTAATTTCACTTATAAATAATTATATTGCATGTATACACATATATATGTGTGTTTGTAAGTAAATTTATGTGTGCATTTTTTAACATTTTGTGCGGTAAAATTTCATGAAAGTTATGTGAAAAAGTATTTTGTGTGTGTGTGTGTTTTCAAAAAAAGTTTTGTTTTTACATATATTTTCTTTATTCATAAAATGAAAAATTTGTGTTTGTAAGTATGTGATTCTTAATTATGTATGTATAAATACATAGATATTTTTATATGATTATGTGAGTGTACAAATGTATGTTGAAACCAAAACTTTTTTAATTTTTTTAATTGAAAATTTTAATCATAATTTTGTAAAAATTTGTATGTGATTTGTTTATTTGATGATGAAGTTTGGGGTTAAAGTGAAAATAAAATAAAAAATTATATAAAGAATTGAGAGTTTGAAAAAAAGCAGTGGAAAAATATTTGTAAATATTTTAAAAATTATTAAGATATCAAAGGAAACCGCAAAATTGGAAAAGGAACAAGTACCAATACTATATTCGGCTACTACATACAAACTCACACATACACTCACATACGTGTATAAACATAAACGTTTGTCTTAATTACAACACAGGAACACTTAATGGGTCATATAATTTGATATATTTTGATTATAAATGTTTATCAACGAAACCGATTTTTATAATTTTTGGATCAACATATTATAAAAATTATAATATTATAATTTTTGGGTCAACATATTATGACAAACTTTTTATTTAATTCACCATTTTATAATTGATAATTTTACGAAAGATTGTTACTTGAACAAAAAGGTTGTCTCAGATATCGGTCAATATCTTTCAATATACTGAACCGATTTTTCTAGTTTCATAAAGGAAACTTTCCAGGACTATAAGAAATACTCAGACCAAAAATCATTAAGCTTTGGCAAGTTTTGAGGATGTGAGCGTGCCAGATAGATAGGATAGGGACAGGCAGACGAACACAATTACTTTGTCTCAGATTTTGGTTTGATGCATAAATTATGTCAGTTAGGGGTTCTGACAAAATTCTATCTTAGCGTTACACATGGAATGGCATAGTAAATAAACCTTGAAAAATAATAGTAGCAAAGAAGTTTGAATTTGTAGTCGGTCAAGCCCAACTATTTTTGGTAGCTACAAATATAAGTAAATATATTTTCTAACTTGTGCTTTTAAAAGGACTTCATCTGGAGGTTATAAAATTATGGATCTACTTCGACTTTGCTTATATATATCATAGTTTGATCAATTCTTAACACAATACCAACGTATATATGAGATTTGAACCCTTCATCGTAATATTTTAAGGGAGTTGTATGAGACATATAAGAAATATTAAATCAATCCTCGTATTATTTTCCACATCATTTTAAAACATTATTTAAAATTTATTCGTGCCAAATTTTGTAAAATCTCATTCATTATTGATCCGAAATAATGACACATTCAACTCGTATAGTATACAAATTAAAAACTTTAACACAAACGAAAAAAATCCCAATCATCTACGATGGTGTAGGGTATAAATATCCAAAAAGAAATAACAGTAAATTAAGAAAGTAATCCTGCCTTTTTAATATATGAAAAAATCAATATAAACTTGCAAAGTCGTTCACAAATATAAACTTGTTTTCATATCGTTGTAATTTTCCTTTTCAAAGTGACGTTATGGCTTCAAATCGTATGTCATTTAAATCAATATAAATCTATGATATTTAAAAAGTTAGACATGAGTCAATATAATTCTGTATTCGATAGATTCTTTTTTTCTCTGCTACAGTCATATTTTTCAATTTCCTCTCATTATGACAATACTGGGTTACATGTTGCAAGACTGACCACAAACTATAACATTCGACTCAGTAACACTTTGTCCGTTTAACGGTCTATCCGGCTGGCTCTTCATGTAAATCTTGTTATCTAAGCTTATCTTGTCTATAAAATATTTTATAAACAAGTGTATAAACTAGTAAGCAAATCTATTAACTTGTATTAAAACTTGTTTATAAGTCTATAAATTTGAGTATAAACAAGTTTATAAACTAGTCTATATACTTGTTTATAAACAAGTTTATAAACTCTATAAACAAGTTTATAAACTCTATATTATGTTTATAGTGTTAATAACATGTTTATAAGGAAAAAGTCAATAAACTAGTTTATAAACATGTTTCTAAACAAGTCTATCAATTATTTTATTATAAAGTTTATAAGCTAGTTTATAAACATCTTTATAAACAAGTCTATAAACTAGTTTATAAACAAGTCTATAACCTAATTTATAAACAAGGTTTAAGTAGATTCAATAAATTTGAAAACACACTCACAAGGCTTAATAATTCTTTTGTTTTTCATACAGATCCTAAATATATGTACTTTTCATGCTTTTCAATGAAATTTTGGAAATCAGAAAAGCAAAGGCAGTCTCATATATGACCATCTAACCTAGTCAGGTGAAGGCCTATGAAAGTTACTAATTTACTATTCTAATCGTTCAAAGAATTTCAGTAATAAAAAAAATATTTAGAACATACACGCACATACAGTTATTTGAAACTTTTGCATGTCAAAATCATTTAATTGTATGGATTTTCCATTTTCCATTGAATAATAATGTTTTGTTATAAATTTTTTTAATATTTTTTCTATTCTAAAATTTTTTTTGGAATAACAATTTTTTATCATGTCCTTTCTTATCAAACAAAAAATATTCACATATTTTTTTTCATTCAACACCAGATATTGATTTCTGTTTTAAATTGGAATAGAAAATTTCGAATTTTATTATAATAAAGAAGAAGATAAAAATCGTATAGAATTTCATTTTTAATGAAGTTTGTTTGTGTGCATTTAGAAATATTTTTGTTTATACCCTCCACCATCACCAAACGTCTCTTGCAATCAGCCTCGCGCCTACACAAATGGTTCAAATTGTTTGCTACTGCATAAATCAGTTTCTTGTATAAACAATATCGGTCCATTAATAAGAAAGTTATAGACCAGTATCTGAGATAATCTCAAAAATCAGAGAAAAATACTTGCAACTTTTCAATGAATTGTGATGGATTGATACAAAATTTGACCAATAAAAAACAGTTATATTTTTTATACTTTAATATCGAGGGCTATAATTTTTTCTCGTTCAAGTTCGTTCTGGAACTATTATTTTAATCCACTCCATATAAAACCGTCTTTCCCGGAATATTGCTGATAAAACTCATAAATTTGAACCATAAATTTATTGAAATTCGGCACAATTATTATTTTATATATGAAACACTTTTTACTGTGGGACCCACGTAAGACCTTTTTCCAAATTACGATTTTTAATTTATAAAACTCTTAAATTGAAATTTAGAAATGAACAACAATTATTTTGAATAAATAAGACCTTTAAAGCCCTCATTCCGGAATTAGCTTTTACCTTATAACAAATTTATTACAAGCAATAAAATTCAGCACAATTAATTTTGTAATTATCACCATTTAACTCAACTTATTTCACGGACATCGGTTCACATATTACTCTAGCAGCCACATAAGGCCCCACTCCCGGATTTGATTTTAAACTTATAAACCTCTTAAGTATTAAAGTATATCAACCAATTTCGGCTATAATAATTTTGAATAAGTATGTGTAGGAAATTTCAAAAACTACTGTCCTGATATTATGCCCTTAACGCCCATATAAGGCCCCTATTCTATACTTGGGATTTGCCATTCTATATAACACTTAAAGCACTACACAGATCGCAACTTTAGAAACAAGTAAGAATGTTTTAATGTAATACATCATCACAACCTACATCACTATGTTGAGTATAAATGCTATTTACGAAAGAGTAATAAACGACCCTCGTATAATTTTATTTATTCTTAAGAGTGCAGTATATAATTGTGAAACTTATATTTAATTTATGCGTGAGAGTTAAACAGGAGCTACAATAAATTATGGACAGACCCTCGTATAATTTGCACATCGATTTTATATTTATCATAATTTTACCAATTATTATTACAGTACCAATGTATATGTGAAATTTATGCCATTCAAAGTGACATTTGTAAGGTGGCTTGTATGGGATCTATGACAAACAATGGATCCTCGCATAACTTGCCTTAAGACTTATTTCAGAAAACTTTATTAAAATCGTTTTATATTCAGAACTGTTATTAGCTTAAAACCCCATGCTGTGAGCACATTTCTATGTAAAATATTGGACCGAACCAGGCCAATTTCAATAGGCTTCGTTCTTGGACCAAATATAATATGTAAGAAATTTTATTAAGATTAAAAATTGCGGCCTTTAGAGAGTGTTCACAACATTTACTGGCATAGCCAGCCGGTCGAAATGGCAGGTGGACGGACATTTGTTAAATTGACTCAGAAAGTGATTCTGAGTTTAAAGTTGGGTGAAATTATTTTGGTCGAAAGACGAAGCCCAATGAAATTGGTGGCAATCAGTACAACATTACATTCATTACTACACCCATACAAATGTCCAACCACCTCAAAAAATTATTTTTAAGGATGCAAACATCTCCAGAAAAAAAAACACCTTTTTCCCAAATTTATAAATTCTTAAATATTGAAATATTTTAATAAGTGATGAACAACATTAATTTTGAATAAATAAGACTTTAAAGCCCTCATTCCGGAATTATCTTTTACCTTATAACAAATTTTATTACAACAATAAAATTCAGCACAATTAATTTTGTAATTATCACCATTTAACTCAACTTATTCCACGGATATCGGTTCACATATTACTCTAGCAGCCACATAAGGCCCCTCCCGGATTATGATTTTAAACTTATACAACTCTTAAGTATAAAAGTATGTCAACCAATTTCGGCTATAATAATTTGAATAAGTATGTGTAGGAAATTTCAAAAACTACTGTCCAGATATTATGCCCTTAACGCCCATATAAGGCCCCTATTCAGTACTTAGAATTTGCCATTCTGTATAACACTTAAAGCACTACACAGATCGCAACTTTAGAAACAAGTAAGAATATTTTAATGTAATACATCATCACAACCCTACATCACTATGTTGAGTATAAATGCTATTTACGAAAGAGTAATGAACGACCCTCGTATAATTTTATTTATTCTTAAGAGTGCAGTACATAATTATGAAACTTATATTAAATTTATGTGTGAGAGTTAAACAGGAGATACAAGAAATTATGAACAGACCCTCGTATAATTTGCACATCGATTTTATATTTATCATAATTTTACCAATTATTATTACAGTACCAATGTATATGTGAAATTTATGCCATTCAAAGTAATATTTGTAAGGTGGCTTGTATGGGATCCATGAAAAGCAATAGACCCTCGCATAACTTGTCTTAAGACTTATTTCAGAAAAACTTTATTAAAATCGTTTTATATTCAGAACTGTTATTAGCTTAAAACCCCATGCTGTGAGCACATTTTCTATGTAAAATATTGGACCGAACCAGGCCAATTTCAATAGGCTTCGTTCTTGGACCAAATATTATGTAAGAAATTTTATAAGATTAAAAATTGCGGCCTTTAGTATATATATTCAAATCAAATTTTGATCACCCCCAAGTCTATGAAAAATAGGTTGCAATTCTAAAGAAAATTTTCTGTAATTTGCCATATGTATATCTTTTGATACAATAATAAACCAGAAAAAAACTAAATTGTACTGGGTCCATTATTTGACCTAGATCCCATAAGAAACCTTTTTCCGGGATATGTTTTTTCCTTATAAAACCTTTTAATATGGACCAATTAGAACAATTGTTCTTCCTTCTATTCCTAATAAATGTTATTAATTTGAGCAATCTCGGTCCAAATTTTGCTATAACTCCCATATAAAGCCCCTTCTCGAAATATGGTTTTTAGATTTAGCAACTCATAAATATGGTCCATTCTATTGAAATTCATCAAAATTATTTTTCTGTCTATATTTAATGTAAATTATTAATTTGACCAATCTGGGTCTATATTTTGCTAAAATCCTTTATAAAGCCCCTTCTCGAAAAACTGCCTTAAGTCTATAAAAATAGTAAATTTAGACCAATTCTAAATAAGTATAATTATTTATCTAATACTATCTTGAATATATGCTATTGATTTGACCAACATCAGTCCATATTTTGCTATAGCTCCTTCATAAAGCCCTTTTCCCAGAAAATAGCTTCTAACTTTTTAAACACTTCTGTAGATATGAAACTATTTTGTTGAAAATTATCACGACTATTTCTCTAACTGTCTTAAATATGTATTACATTCTTGTCGAATAACGGTCCATATTTTGATATAGCTCTCATTGAAGTCTGGTTCCCGGAAAAAAACTTTAAACTAATAAGGTTGTTCAACTTGAAAAAAATCTATTGCAATTCAACACAATTATTTCTCTAACTGCCCTAAATATATATTATTATTTTGACGAATATCGGACCCTATAGTTCCAATTAATGGCCTTAAATTTGATCCATTTTTTATTGTGTTTACTATATAAACAGGGTTTGACAAGAGGTAAATTCTTTTTTAAATATTTTTTATAAAATCAGCTACTAAAATATATGGATCGGAATGTAACCATTTTTCACTGTGGTTCTTAATGGCCTTCTTCCGGAATCGGTATTTAAGTTCATGAATACGATTTTTTAGCGCAATATCTTTGACTCATGCTAATGCTAGTGGTGGAGGGTATTTAAAATTCGGTCAAGTATAACATTCTTACTCCTTTTAACACAAAACTTTTGGGATACCCTATTTCGAGAAAAAGCACCATTTTGGACTGGTAATTATGAAGTTCACTACTCCCTTTTATAATAAGCAACACATTATTAGTGGTAAATTTCATTAAAAAAACTGTAACATTTATTATCTTAAAATTTATTTTTGAAATGGAGGCTTATATGACAACTATAGTCAAATGTGAACCGATATTCATTAAAATTCTAAATCAAATATAGACTGAAGAGTTTAAAATTCAATACATATATTCAAATAGACTAATTACAGCCGTAATGTATTAAAAGTACTTTTATATTTCAGAGTTACCGGGGAAAGATCTTACATGGGTGAAGAAATGATATGTGGACCGATATTCATGGAATTGTGACTATTACAAAGGAATTATGCTAAATTTCGTCTTAATATATAATTCTTTAAACTTTATTCCGGAATTGAGGCCTTTAAAAGTAAAAACTGGACTAAAGTTTTTACTATTCGAAACACATACATATTCAAAATTATTATGAACCATCATTCACTTATTGAAAATTTAACTCTGAAAGAGACTGAAATTTATAATCACACTCCGGGTATAGAGGTCCTATATGGATTCTACAGAAAAATGTGACCGATATTTATGAAATTTGTTTCATAATTTGAAGACAGATAAAAAGAAATATAATTGCGCTGAATTTCAGCAGAATTCAGGTTCAAATTTAATTTTCACTAAAAATTTTATTATAAAATTGAAATTCACATTTTATTAAAATTCATAGTTTCACTATTAATTTAATTTTTAACTACAAATTAAAATATTCACAAAAAAATTCACATTTCCAATAAAATTAAAATCTTCACTAAAATATCCACTTTTTAACTGAAAATGAAAATTCAACTAATAATTTCAGTTATCGCTAAAAATTAAATTTTTCACTAAAAACTCACATTTTCACTAAAAATTCAAATTTTCACTAAAAATTCACATTTTCACTAAAAAATTCAATTTTTCACTAAAAATCCACATTTTTACTAAAAATTTTTATTTTCACTAAAAATTCATACTTTCATTAAAATTTCATATTTTCACTAAAAATTGTATTTTCACTTAAAATTCATAATTTCTCTAAAAATTCATACATTCATTAAAAATTTTTAGTTTCACTGAAAATTCACTTTTTCACTAAAAATCCACATTTTCACAAAAAAAATTATTTTCACTAAAAATTCATACTTTCATTAAAATTTCATATTTTCACTAAAAATTGTATTTTTAGTTAAAATTCATAATTTCACTAAAAATTCATACATTCATTAAAAATTTTTAGTTTCACTGGAAATTCACATTTTCACTAAAAATCCACATTTTCACTAAAAATTTTTATTTTTACTAAAAATAGTATTTTCACTAAAAATTTGTATTTTCACTTAAAATTCACATTTTCACTAAAAATCCGCATTTTCACTAAAATTTTTATTTTCACTAAAAATTCATACTTTCATTAAAATTTCATATTTTCATTAAAAATTTTATTTTCACTAAAAATTTTATTTTCACAAAAAATTGTATTTTCACTTAAAATTCATAATTTATTCAAAATTTATAGTTTCACTGAAAATTTACATTTTTACTAAAGTTAAAATTTTTATAAAAAATTTACATTTTCACTAAAAATTTTGATTTTCACTAAAAATTCATAATTTCACTAAAAATTCATAATTTCACAAAAAATTTATTTTGACATAAAATTTTTATTTTCACTAAAAATTCACATTTTCATTAAAAATTCATATTTTCATTTTCGATAAAAATTCACATTTTCACTAAAAATTCCCAAATTCTCTAAAATATAACACTTTCACTAAATGTTATCATTTTTACTTAAAATTCACATTTTCACAAAAAATTAATATTTCACTAAAAATTTAGATTTTTTATTATCACAATTTAAAACATTAAAATTTTAATCCAAATTATTTTCTAAGGGATTTATTTTATTAAAATGTTCAAATAAATATTTAATGTCTCCATTTTAAGTAGTCACACAAGAAAAATACTAAATAAATAATAAAAAATATCTTGTGAATAAAAAAATCTGTGTCTGCAATATTTTCGTTGATTTAAGTTGATGCAACGAGGAAAACGAATCATTAAATAAAATGTAATAAACAAAAACTAGACATAATAAAACAGATATCATGAAACGATATAACATTCTCTTTCTGTATTTTAAGGTTTAAGATTAAATAGAAATTACAGTATTGGAGCTTAAATGATTCCAAGCTATAACAAGCCCTTTTAAAAGTTATTTGTAAAATCTTCTTATAATCAACAACGACACTTGTCGCATGACTAGATCTGTACTTCTCCTCCTTCCGTAGTCATGCTACATAACCTTTACTACTATTTTATCTATTTGTTAATTTTAATATCTATTTAAATAAGACATTCATTAAATCTTAGTTTCGCCTTAATGAAATACAATTTCCATTATTTATTTATTTATTTCATTTTATTCTTTCTTTTCATTTTTTACTTTAACCTCTGATTTCAAGAGGATTTATATTGTTGCTTAAGTATTCCGAAAAAAAGTAAAATTCCAAGACTCTTTATGCAAATATAATCCAAACGAACACTCAACCATTATACACACCAATACAAATCTCGTCTTGTTAAAAATAACACTTGACAACTAAGACACTCGACATTGAATTATTATACCCTCCACCACCACACGAGGTGAAGAGGGGATATTAACTTTGTCATTCTGTATGTAACGCTAATAAGGAAACATCTCAGGCCACATAATTTGTATATATTCTTGCATTAAATCAAAATCGGAGTCGATTTAGTCTGTCTGTCTGTCTGTCTGTCTGTCTGTATGCTTTTGGCACGCTCACAACCACAATAATTGGCAGAGCACAATGAAATTTGGTCTGAGTATTTGCTATTGTACTGAGAAGTTTCCTGTTTAAAATTAGCAAAATCAGTTCAGTATATCAAAAGATATAGACCGATGTCTGAAGCAACTTCTAAGCTCCAGCGGAGAATTTTCATAAAACTGTCAAATCGACAAATTAGAATAAGATTTTGTCATAATACAAATCACTCATTATAACTTGAAAAAATATCAAAATCGGTTCAGTAAAAAAAATTTAACCCATAAAGTATTATCAATTTTATAACTCATAAAGTGTTCCTGTATCGTATTTAAGAAAAACGTTCATGTATTATTTACGTTTGTGAGTGTATGTGTGAGTGTGTTTATGCAAAATATAACGTATTTATCTCACACGTATTTGTGGTGGAGGGTATTGAAAATTCAGCATAGCCGAATACTTATTTCTTTTATTATTATCCTTTGGAAATCCTTTTTTGCTGCCGCAGCAGTTGTTGCAATGGGAGATTGTTTTATTTTTTCCTTTCATTTATTTTGTTGTTTTAATAATGAAATTTAGATAAAAAAATGTTAAGAATTATGTTACATTCACGATGATTAAGAAAATCTCAATTGGATTAAATTTATTTGGTTGTGTCACTTTAAAATTCTTTTAACGGAATATAAAGTTGTGAAATTCTTTTTATTGTTTTTTTCTAAAATTATTTTCTAAATCAAATTCAAAATATAAATTTGTCGTTTTGCAGTATTTTCAATCTGTCAGGGACATAAATTATTTAAGAAATACAATGGGGCATAAACGATTATTTTCAAATAAAAACAAATAAAAATATTGAAGTTGGTCAATCATTTTGTTGATTGTAAATGTCTGCTCAAAAAATTTATGAACAACCCTCGTATAATTTGCTTTCCTTATTATTCTTATGTTTGAAATATATAAACAACATTTATGTGAAATTTACACCTTTTGAAGGGATTTTTTTGTAGGATCATATGGGAATTAGAAAAAAATATGGACCGACCCTCGTTTAATTTAGCACAACGCTTCAGAATATTATAAGACTTAGTTCTACAAAATTTGGTTAAAATAGTTTTATATTTAAGAATTTTATGAGTTAAAAAATCCCATTCCGGGGGGACATTTGTATTTGACCGTATCGAACCGTATGTTAACAGATATAGACAGATATCTGAGGCAACCTCTAAATTCAAGCGAAATACTTTCGTAGTATTATAAATTGTAAATCGTCAAATTAGAAAGACATTTTGCCATAACATTAAGTTATATTCACCTCATTACCATTTCAAAAATAAACAAAATCGGTTCAGTAAGAAAGTTATAACCAAAAATACAAAAAAATTTATGACTCATTAAGTGATATATTTGTGAGTGTATGTGTAAGTGTATGACTGTACGAATCATAACTTATTTACTTACACGCATTTATGGTGGAGAGTATTGAAGATTCGGCATAGCCGAATAGCAATGGCTTACTTTTGGCTCTTATATTTTATGTCCTCATCTCATCGTGAAACGTGAGCAACTTGTTTGGAATTTACTGCTTGATATAGTTCGTTATCTATTTGTGTAGGATTCAATTTGTCTTACGACCAATTTCTCTGTTGAAACATACTCGATAATGAAAAAAATTAATTTGGATCTTTTTTGTTTTCTTTTTCTGATCGGAAAGAAAAGTTCTTTTAGGAATTTTTAATCGTTATGAAATTTATCTACTAAATTTTAAAATTTACGGTTAAAATTGCGATATTTTGTCATTAAAACGTAAGCTTTTAACAGGAATTGCGATACTTTATGGAAATTTATGATATTTTATTTTTGTAATTTTTTAAAAGCAAATTTCACGCCTGCGTTTATAGAAATATTCCACATAGAGTAGCACCAAAAACATTTGATCGCAAACTCTTGTTTATATTTTTATAATATTTTTCGAATTTTTGGAAATTTGTGGACCCAAATATCAAAACTGATTTTCATAACCTTCACCAAACGTTGGGGTATTATGCGTTTGTGAAGAGTTTGCAACGCATGGGGTCGATTTGTGATGATCATTATTTTGACCCAAATACGATGTCTACTAAAATTTATATATTATTTCCAATCTAATCCCCATACAAATGTTCCTACCGTAAAGCAGATTTAGGCTTATAAAAGTCCTTATGAGAATAATATTTTAACAAAATGTGGCACTTAAAAGTTGTATAATATTCTAAAAGGATGTACCTGCTAATTTAGGGATCGTTCCATAATTTCTCATAGGCCCAATACAACACCCCCTCTAATATCACTTTGAAGGTTATAAATTTCATATATAAGTTGAAATATGAATAATTGGTAAAATTAAGTTCGATATAAACACACTATGCGAAATTTTACGAGGGTCAATCCGTATTTGCCTTCAATTCCCATATAACCACCAAGAAAAAATCCTTTTTAAGCTCAAAAATATCACATAAATATTATTGTAATATGAACTTAATGCACAATGAAGCATAATTCAGAAAGGAAAATTATACGAGGGCTCTTCATAATTTTTTATAGCTGTTACTTACAACCAACAATGTACTGTAGGGTATTACTTAGACAGACATATACACACATGTGAATCTGATGCACATATATGTATCATAAAGTTGCCATAAAAACTTCATATATTAATATGATGAAGGGTATTAAAAATTTGTATTTGTCGAATGTAGCATTCTCAGTGATTTTTAATTAATTTTCATTAATAAATTTAATTTCATTTAAATAAATTTTAATATAAAAACTTAAACTTAAACAAACAACTTAATCTAAAAACTGCATTCGTTTATAAAATTCTCAACGAATTCCATCAACTCTTTCTTTCTTACTCACTCTCTCTCTCTATCTCTTTCACTTTTACTTAGATTATCCTAAAACTCTTTAATAAAGAAAAGAAAGAAGCAGCATCTAAATATTTAAGTTTTCAATGTTTGAACATGATAGATTGATATATTTCAACGGAAAGCTTAAAACTATTAGAAGAGAGAGAGAGAGAATCCCACTCACATACACCCAAAATAGAAGTGAATATATGTATTTTTTAAAAATATATATTTTTCAACTTTATCATTTGAAAAACATTCAGTTACTACATGATGATGAACATAATCAACTAAATTATATAACACGAGAATATATTATGTCTTGAATGAAATTCTTAAATAAATATATTTTTTGGTAAATTTCTATAATACATAACGAGACAGGATGTTAAGTTTCTCAACTAGATTATAGATTACACTGGTTCAAACTTCTATAAAAGCATTTAAAATTTTTATATCCATGTAGAATGCTCTTCATTGAAATAAGCTGTCGAAATTGGCTTAATTTGTTCTCAACCCAAAAAAAAAACAGTTTTTTAATAATATTATGTGCATTTATAGCTATATATACCATTGCACGGTGGTGCAAAATCGGTTTTTTGGAAATAAATCTGTAACTTTTGGTCGGCTGAATAAATATGCATGAAATTCAATATAATGAAAGCTAAGTAGTGTAGAATTATGAATTTGAAAGTTTAGACTCTGTCAGGGCTCCATGAGCGGCATTATTGGGGCGTAAAGTGGGATAACCATGACATGCATTTTTTTAACATGCAATTTTTTAATGTTGTAATTTTTTTTATTCTCATTCAATTTCAAAACTATTTACTGCCTTAGAGCCCTCGACGAGACCTTTAAAAAAACATGTGATATTTTCCTCTCATATTTTTCGGGTTAATATCTCCATCTAGTTCAAAAATAATCAATTTTCATGTTGAAATTTCAAGAAAATTATGAGTTTTTCTAGACCCTCTCGAATTCGACCAAATTTTAATCAAAATATTGAATTTCTAAAATTCCAAAGCATCGATTTTAAAACGGAATATCGATTTGGAAATCTCAAAGCGCTTGTAATTGTTTGGTAATAAAATTTTTCAAAACTTTAAAAAATGTGAATTCTGGACAAAATAACTAAGAAAGTAATAATTGGACAAGTCTGATCTTGAAATACACTAGTTTATATAGATGAAACGACCCTCGTAAATTTGGTTTTCTGATTTCTGTTCATAAATGCAATATAAAATTATGATACTTATCTTGGTGTAGGATTTATACGTTTTAAAACGCATTTTTCTGGGGCATATATTGTGAGGGGTTCTAACAATTTTGTGGACTGAATTTATATCAAATTTTGTTAAATGCATTTTATATTTATGATTTCTATGGGCTTAAAGCCACATTCCAGGGTACTAATTTCAATTAACTTTGTCTCTTAGCCCAAATTATACTACGTACCAGATTTCATCAAGATTTCTTTAGAACTGCAATCTGTACTTTGATCATAATCTTTACATGGACAGCCAACCGAATGGAAAGTGGTTCT
>PYHX02000494.1:10312116-10331399 GCA_004302925.2 Cochliomyia hominivorax
GAGCCGAGCGGCATAATTAAAGATGGTGCTTACACTGTTTACGTAGCCTATAATATTTAGCTATTATCACTCCATCCATGCTCCAAATATCATTAAATTCCTGTCACAGTTTCAGAGATGTACGACCAAAAAGGTTATAGTACATAATATGTTCCACTAAAGGCTATAGAAGAGAGCCAAATCTCATGAAAACCAATTGTGGTGGTGAAGAGTATAAAAACAATATAATCGAGGTCACTGACCATAAGGTTTCTATACTCCTCCAAATAAACTCGAAAGCATTCCTGCTCTATCTATATGTAATTTCACAAAAATATCTTGAACTATTTTAAAGTTTAAATTTTTACTCAGTGTAGTTAATGGAATCGCGTATATATTTATTTTTTACACGGTGTATTATTGATTGTATTTAATTTTTTATTTTTCTAACTTTTTTTATTTGTGTATAAAAAGTTAATACTAAATTTAATATAAAATAGTAACAATTGTGTTAGTATTATATTGTAGTAGTATTAGTAGTGGTTGTAGTTTTATATGTATATTTTTTTTGTTATATATGAAATACACGTATAAAATGACAATCTTTCAAAGTAAAACTGACACTTGATGTCATTCTTTGTTAACATTAATATACAAACATTTATATTCAACACATATACACACTTAAAATGCACACACTTACAGGAAGTAGAACAAACACTTTCGTACGCATCAATTTACAATATTTAGATGATTTAAAAGAGTGAATTTTTTTAAGCTTTAGAAAAGGAAGAGTCTGTTGTGAGTCCAAGAAAAATTTTGGTATATATTTGTTACAAACACACATTGGAATATGTGCGCAAAGTGTTTTAACTTAAGTATATATACTTAAAACCCCATAAAATAAATATATGTTTGAACGAAATTAATATCTGAGTCGATTTAGCTATTAGTCCGTATAAGTCCCATCCACAATAATTGAACGAACTTTGAAGTTCTCTTTTTTAAGTCGACAAAAACGATTTAGCAGAAAAACGTTATTGGCCAATTTTTATGAAATTTGACACGCTGACGTGGATAAAACCTTTATAACACAATAATATATAAAGGAATTGTCGGATAGAGTACAGGGGACTGATAACAAACTATAATTTTAATATTTCATATCTATGAAATTTGTATCGTGGATTAAGGACATCGTAATTTGGGAAAGGGAAAGAGGAAGAGATATCTTCTTGAAAGCAAATATGATTCCCTAGTTGTTGAGGGACTACAATACCTCGCCAAGGAAATTGTTCTTATTTTTTTACAAAACAAATATATTTTTATAGTTTTAATGATCAGTGATGAAATTTTGATCCTTTTTGGAAACCCTTTCATTAACGTTTTTATAGTGTCTTCCCTCACTTTGCTCGAAGAGATGACCATCACCGTCTTAAATCTAACACAGTTTTGGAAACCTTTTTTGTGTTCTTCATATCTCTTTTAATAAGAGCACAATAACTCTCCTTAGCTCCAGATAGATTTGGAGAATTATCCTCTCTTGGTACAAATACCACATAATTCTTCTTCTACCGCTCATGGTGACAGGATGCCAAGTCAAGCCAACAATAAGTGGACAGATTATAAAGTCTTATGAATAAAAGCAGCATTTGCTGTAAACATCCCTTGACGTAAAATTCAATATATATAGAACCAATTGTAACAAATGATTTGCTTCTGCATATCGCTTGTCATACCAACAACTTTTTGGGAAATTTTGACTTCTTTTTGGGTTCTTAACTTTACTTCAACATTCCCCCGAGCATGAATGGCATAAATGTTTCACCGGGAAGTTATAGAAAATCTGTCAGAACATACCTTGAGAAAACTTGACCTCAATAACCCAGATCAGTTTTTGGCCTCTATATCTTTATCAGTGTTCCTGTCAGCAATTTTTGAGTCGTAATTGTTTTTAAAACTACATTACCTTTGACGAAATAGTCCGAACACTTTACTAATCTGGCTGCTTCAACATTAGAAGCAGTTTGACGGTAGAAATTTGAATCTCCTTATAGGACCAAGTTAAGTTTTTTAGTTCTTGGATGAAAAATGTGAAAGGAAAATGTATGTTTAGAAATTATCGATCTCACTCCTTACTTGTTTTCATTACAATTTTGTTCTTTAACATTTCTCTCTATTCCTTTAACGGTGAAAATCTATGTGAAGTAAGTGGAAAAATAGACAAATGAACAAGAGCATCATGCATTTGATATGTATAAATTTATCTCCACCTACAAATGTTGACAACTCTTCACAAAATATATAAAAAGAGTTACAATAAAAAAATAGAATAGAGACAAAATGACAATAATTTTATATGAAATAGAGAATAAAGTACAAAACTCCATATGAAACCTAAACGTGTTGACAAAAGTTATTTATAAAATAAAAAATAACAACAATAAAAAAAGTTTAGTTGATATTTTAAGAACGATATTTTGCTAAAAAAAAACATACATATTTTTTTCCAATGAAATTTTACTAATTTACCTTGAAATCACTTAATTTATTTCCCCTCCATTAATTTTGTTATCCTAGAATTTCTTTCAAATCCAATTACTCATACGCCCCATTAATTAGAATTTAGTGCCCCAAAGTTAATTTTACCTTGAAAAAAAATTTTCAATTAAATTTAATTTCCCGTTAAAAAGTGGGGAAATAAATTTACAATTAACTTTAAATTTTACTTCCAAAAAAGAGACACAAATAGAAAAACACTTAAATGAATTATAAATTATTTTAATAAATAAAAAACGGATATTAAATATCCGTTAAAATTGTTTCCAAACAACATAATTTTGCTCCAAGGAAGTCAACAAAAAACCCATTTATTTTCACTCTTCGTGGGATTTTTTTTTTTAATTTTACAACAAATTTTTTTTGGTCAATTTGTTTAAAAAAATTTAAATAAATATTTCTTTATAGATAAAACTCCTGTTAAAACTAGTCCTCCAACTTAAGTAATCTAATGTTTTTTATAGCTGTTGAGGGTTATAGCAACAATAGTTTTTTATACCCTGATTTGAGGTTATAAACATAAATGCTGACAAGTTTAATCTCTCGATTTTTATGCCCTCCACCACTACAAGTGGTAAAGAGGGTATATTCACTTTGTTATTCAGTGTGTAACGAATAATTTCAAGGAATCATTTCAGACATCATAATGTATATTTATATATTCTTCTAGAAAATCAAAATCTGAGTCGATTAGGCTATGTTCGTCTGTCTGTTGTTGGCATGCTCACATCCACAATAATTGACAGAGATCAATTAAATTAGGTCTGAGTATTTTCTATAGTCCTGAAATGTTTCCCATTTAAAACCAGCCAAATGTGTACAGTATGTTAAAAGATATACATCGATATCTGAGACAACCTATATATTCCAGCAAAGAACTTTCCCAATCACAAATCGTCAATTCATATCAATTTCCAATTAAATTATCAAAATCGGTTGAGGTAAAAAACATTGAAGGTTTCTTTGTTAAACATAATCTAATCTTTCATATATTGTATGCTTTTGGGTTGTGTATGTGCGTATACTGTACATGCACGAAACATAAGGTATTTGTGGATTCGGCATTGCCGAATTTAGCATTCTTGCTTGTTTATTCTCTCTTTCTCACTTTACTTAACTTATTATACTCTTCACCACAACTAGTGGTGAAGAGGGTGTATTAACTTTGTCATTCCATGTGGAACGTTAAGCAGGAATCATCTCAGACCTCATAATGTATATTCTTGCATCAAATCAAAATCTAAGTCGATTTTTTCTTGACACACTCACATCCACAATAAGTAATAGAGCTCAATAAAATTTGCCCTAAATATTTTCCATGGTCTGGAGAAGTTTTCTATTTAAAACCAGCAAAATCAATTTAATATTAAAAAAACTACATAGACCGATATCTGAGGCAACCTCTAAGTTCAAACAAAAACTTTCCTAAAATTGTCAATTATAAATCGACAAATTAGAATGAAATTTTGCTAAAATAGTAATCTATATGTACTTCATTTCTGTTACAAAAATTATCAAAATCGGCTCAGTAGAAAAAAGCTATAACCAAGAATATAACTAATTTTATGACTCATGTCAACGTTTAAATATTGAATACGTCTGTGAGTGTGTATGCATGAAATATATCTTATTTACCTCACACGCATTTATGGTGGAGGGTATTGATGATTCGGCATGGCTGAATACAACATTCTTACTTGTTTTTCATTGTCTATGGCCTTTAAAGGATAATGAATGAAGAAAAAATCAAGGTTATATAAATCCTTAATTTAATGTCTCTTTGTTGTGTTAGATTCTTTTCCAGACAATCGTTGTGATTATGCGGTAATAACAAGCACTTAACAGTTATTATTAGATTTATTATTGTCATAAAGGCCACAAAAGGTTGGTAATGTTTTAAACAATGGTTTAAACGAATTGTTGTAAGGACGGTGAGTTGGCAAATAGCGACAATTAGTGGACAATGAAAATGTTTTAGTTTTTAGTTTGACTGTTCATTTAATCTATTGTTTTGTTCATAAATGACTTAATTTATTTAATTAGTTTTAATGGAGGACACCTCTGCCCCTCAACCTATTTGCCCTACATTTTTTTTCAATAAAACACTTCCTTGAGAAAGTAATGCCTCCAAATTCTAAAACTCTCGCTCTAATAGTTTTTCAGATATTTGGCAATTAACATTTTTTTGGTATGGGATACCGTACCGGATTTTTTAAGTTTATGCTACTTTTGTGTATATTGGGATAATTATGCTTTATACCTTTTATATACCTCATATATACTATCTGAGTCAATTTAACGATGTCTGTTCGTTCGTTCGTCTGTCTGTCCGGTAGCAGTTTTTAGATATCTTGATGAAATTTGTTATTATTTTGGCTCAAAGATGAAGCCTATTAAAATTGGCTATGTTCAGTCCAATAATTTAGGTACCTCCCGTCTTCCCGGAATGTGGTTTTAAGCTAATAAAACTCCTAAACATACAGGAATTTTAACGAAATTTTATGATGTTCTAGTCTGATGATATTCCATACAGTTGCGGCAAATTATGCCATGGTAAGTCCATTGCTTCTTATAGGTCCTATAGAAGCCCCCTTACAAATGTAAATAAATATAAGCAAAAATCGAAGTACAAAATCATCATTTATTTTACTTCCCATATAACCCCCGTCATAATTCATGTCAAAACGCATAAATTTCACATAAATGTAAGAGTCACAGCAATATACTGCATAAATCAGAAAACTAAATTATGTGATAATCTTTCAATAATTTTCGTCACTACTTTTTTTAAACCTAAATTGTGGTGTACTTCCATTTCAATAGTTCTTTAGATATTCGATAATAAATGTTTTCTTTGTGTGAGGGCTTCCTCTAGCCCTGTCAAGTAAGAAAGTTGAGAAATTGATTGGAACCAAACTTAACTTTTTTAAAATTTGAGGGGTAACTATCGCCCTGTTCCTACTGAAAATGTTTTACTTTTAGATATATAAGGATTATTATGAAAAAATTTCATCAAAATCGATCCAGTAGTTTAGGTGTCTATAAGTTCCAAACAAACAAACACAAATTCATTTTTATACCCTCCAGCACCACAATAAGTAGTGAAGTGAGTGTATTAACTTTGTTGTTTCGTGTGTAACACTTAAAAGGAATCATTTAAGACTCAATAATATATTTATATTCTTACATCAAATCAAAATCTGAGTCGATTTAGCTATGTTGATCTGTCCGTCAATCTGTATATCCACATTTGGTACATTTCCATTACAAAATTTATTATCGCTTCCATTCCAAAGTTTTTTCATAATTCTATTTTATAGTCATTGTATAAATCCAGACTAATTCCGGTCTTTATATTAGTCGGTTGCTTAGTCTTTGGTTAAGTTCGTAAATATGTTGACAGTGTGTTTAAATC
Organism: Cochliomyia hominivorax; assembly: GCA_004302925.2. Taxonomy (NCBI): domain Eukaryota; kingdom Metazoa; phylum Arthropoda; class Insecta; order Diptera; family Calliphoridae; genus Cochliomyia; species Cochliomyia hominivorax. Next base: position 10,318,070 of record PYHX02000494.1, read on the forward strand.
GATTTTGGAAATAATTCTGTAACTTTTGGACCGTTAGAGATATCGTAATGAAATTTCATGTAGTCAGAACTTGAGGTATTTTGGAGTTGATTTGTTTTATCTCAAATCTCTATATGATAAGGGGCGTAGTCAGTGATCCTTTATAGTTGACCATCTCCGGTATTTAGATTTAAAAAAATCGCGAAAAATCCATTTACGATTTGAGAAAAAAGATAGTCCTTGTAAATATATATACTTATAACTTTGGAAATATTCAAGTCGAAATAAATTTTTTAACGCATATTTAACCGTGCTTATTTTTAATTCAGTTCAAAACTTACGGATTTAGTAGTATTCTTGACTATATTCTATCATAAAATGAGTTATTTACTTGAATCTATTATCATGTTTATAGTCTTAATTAAATTTTATTTGAAATGGTCTTAAGTTTACTTTAAGCTTACTTTAAGTTTACTTTAAGTTTATGTATATTCTGGTATATAATCCCTTTTATAAACCAATCTAAAGTCAGTTGTTTTAACTAACATTTAGCCTGGAATTTTATTATTTATATAACTGAATTATTTAGTTCATTAATTATTTGATTTTACCCCTTAAAACCCCTAAATCCTTTATTAGAGCGTTTCTTTCATTATTTTTCCTTTAAACTGTTTTTGATTGTTGCCACTATTAGCAATTAAGTTATTTATAGTTTTTTTTTCTTAAACATATTTATGTAATTATGTTTCTAATAATTATTATTTAGTATTTCTGTATTTAACTCATTTTTATGGTTGATTAAATTAAAATGCAATTAAAAGCTAAAACAAAACACTATAAATATAGAAAAAGTATTTACCACAAGATATTTATAAATTACATTTTTGAATGAGGAATAAAAGCTATAAAGAAAGAAAATAATGAAAATATAAAAATTTAAGGGGTGAGATCGAAAAAATCTTAAAATAAATAAAACAACAATTTAATTGAAATTATTATCGCAATTTAAATAATAATAATAATAATAATAATAATAATAATAATAATAATAATAATAATAACAAGTAACAGTGTATTGTCGTTCAAGCCCGACTATCTAACACCCTACACCACATCATCGGTTAAAAATGGTAGTTACAAAAAACTTTTGAACGATCCTCGCATAATTTGATTTTCTGATTTATTCTTTAGTGTGCAGTACATTATTGTAACACAAAAATTTATTTTAAATTTATGCATTTTATAATGAATTTTTCTAGGGTGTGGTTATACAGGCGCTACAGGAAATTATGAAGCGACCCTCGTATAATATTTCACATTAATTTTTGTTTATATTTATCTAATGTGAGATTTTTGCCCTTAAAAGTGATATTTGGTGGGGTGTTTTTATGGGAGCTATAGGAAATAATGGACCAACCCTCGCATATTTTTGCACATCGTTTTAGAATATAATAAGACTTACTTGTGCCAAACTTCCGTTTTAATCGCTTTGTATTAAGGACTTTTAAAAATTACCTTAAAACCCCATTCCAGGAATAACATTTATATGGGAGGTACCTGAAATTTTTGACCGAACATGGTCAATTTCAACAGGCTTCGTCCTTAGACCACAATTAATAATACGTGCAAGAATTCAGAGTGAAGTTTTAATTGCGTCCTGTGGATTTTTCACAACGTTGCATGGACAGCCAGCTGGACAGACAGACGGACGGAATCACTAGTGATGAAATTTTAAACCCTTTTTTCGGAAATCCTTCCATTAACGTTTCTAAAGTTATTTCTATCACTTTCCTCGAACAGCTTGTCCGTCCCCATTTAAAATCGACCACACCTTTGGACACACTTTGTACTCTTCAATCCCCTTTAACAAAAGACCAATAGCTTTCCACAGGCTTTATCTCCGAGCCTCTCTTGGTACAAATACCACATTATTGTTGTTGTACCACTCAAGGGTTTGTTTATCAAAGTGATAAGGTGTCACATTATGACGTCTTATGAATAGAAACAGCCTTTTTTTAAACATTTCTTGTAGAAAATTTCGATTTTTATAGAGCTCGTTTTAACAATGATTGGTCTCTTCTGACGCAACTGGATTTCGTCTGCAATACCAAGGACTTTTTGGGAAATTTGGATTCTAAACTTTTCTTCAACATTTTCTCGAGTATCAGCAATATAAAAATTTTGATCTGGAATTTGCGAAAAATCTGCCAGAACATAGATTTCGTTATCCATTATGCAGCAGGAATTTTTTAAGTAACTTGATTTCAATTTTTGGCCCGTAAATTTTTAGCAGTGTTCCTGCCAGTAACCTTTTTTGGTCCTTGTATGTATTAACTTTAACTTTTTGGGCTGCTTTCCTACAATATTTTATATATTTTAAAAAGTTAACTTGATCCAAAGAAATTCATAGAATACTCGGGTTCCAAGTTTTACTAAAAAAAAGTGTGTTAAGAATTTTTCGATCTCATTCCTTGTTGCAGAGAATTAAGAAATAATGATTTATTATGGAAAATGTAATGATGATATTTTTTTTTTACTTTTTGTGGTGAAAATCAAGAAAATAATTGAAGTTTGAAATTTTATTACTTTAAATAAAGAAAAATCCATCATTTCTGATAAAAGACTGTTTTTATGGAAGAATACAAAACAACATTTTCGCAAAATCTGATTTAAAGTAAAAATATTTAGTTTAACATTTATCTTCTTCATGTATCAATTTCTACAAAAGCAACAACAAATTTAACATCAAAATATATTTTATATAACACATGGATAAAATATGCATTAGATTTTCGATATTTTATTCTATAGATATGCATTAGGGTGGTTCAATACAAATGCTATATTCGGCTGAGCCGCATGTCAAATGCCCATTGACATACCATTGACATTATGCAAAAGTGAGCATGAGTTAAAGATATTTCACCAAAAAATTTATAGGTTCATCAATTAAAGCGCTGATTACGAAAAAGGTCCCTATAAAAGCTACAGTGAAATATGGCAACATATTTTTGAAATTACCTATAAACATTTGTACCGAGCTATAGATTCATTCCGACTTCCAAATAATTGTTTCATATTTAAGGACCCTGTAAGCCTTAAACACTATTGCGAGAAGTGAGATTTAAAGGAAGTAGAAACCAATTATGGTTCAATAAATGTCAAACTGTGTTCATATATAAACAACAGTTTCAAAAAATGGAGCAAATTTGAAACCATTTTTTGGGAAGTGGAGTTATATGGATGCTATAGCAATACCGATATTGATCAAATTATAAGTACATATTAAAGATAATTAAAACAATAATTGTTACAATTCATCAGAATTGGTCATTATCTATTTTTATAAGCTCAAAACTCTCTTCCGGGAGGTTATATTATATGGAAGCTGGAGTAAAATTTGGACTGAGATTGTTCAAATTAATAATATATATTAAAGATAGTTAGAAGAATGATTGTGATGAATTTCAATGGAATTATACTTTTTAAGTGTTTTATAAGCTCAAATCCGTTTTTCCGGAAAAGTTGTTATATGGAGCTGTAGCATAATATGAACCGATATTGTTTAAATTAATAACGTATATTCCATCGAACTAAAATATTAGTTGTGCCGAATTTCAATTGAATTTGTCCTAATTTAAATGTTTTATAAGTTTAAACCCATTTTTCGGAAAGGGGCGTTATAGCACAGCTTTAGCAAAATATGAACCGATATTAATAAAATTAATCGCATTTGTGCAGGATGGCAAAGAAATTATTTCTGCCAAATTTAGAATCGTTTATATAAGAGTATCAAAGCTACAAAACATATTCCGGAAAGAGACCTTATAAAGGACATAGGCCTAATAATGACCCCAGCACAAACTAGCATACAAATTTTGGAATGTTTCCAGAATGACAGACGGACATAGCTAAATCGACTCAGATTTTGATTTGTTGCAAGAATATATATATATACTTTATGGAGTCTGAGATGATTCCTTCTTGGTGTTACACACGGAATGACAAAGTAAATGTACCCTCATCACCACTTGTGGTGGTAGAGGTTAAAACAATGTCAATATTTTACCTAAATTTATAATTTCACTTCTGTTTGTCAATGAGAGGGGAGTGTTTAGAAATTGTGAAAATATTTTGAACCACCCTAATTTAAAGGCATATATGCTCTTATGATTCTATAAATAAATGAAATAAAATCCCATATGTTATTAAACCTTTGAGAGATGCGCTGTTAGAGAACTAAAAGCTTTTCAATAAAAATTTATACTTTTTTTTGATCAGAATAAAGGTGAATCAAAACAAAATCACTTTTAAGACGGCAACATTGACTTTCAAATTCACCTCCAACAACTAAATTATACTTTTTATATAACTTTTCGACCTAATCATCCTTCATTTTTTCCAGTGAAACATTTCTATAAGAAACTAAGTAAACAGTCAAGTCCAACCCTACACCGCATTGTTGGTTACAAATGTTAGATGCCTAAAAAATTATGAACGACCCTCATATAACTTAATTTTTAGTTAATGTTTAAAAGACAGTACATTATAATGGTACTAACTTTTATTAGGGACTTGTGTGGTGTTATGCTGGAGCTCGAGGTAATTATGTACCGACCCTTCTTAAATTATCTACATCGATTTTTGCTTATGTTATTCCAATTTAAACCAATTTTGATTACAATAATAACGTTTATTTATATTTAAAGCTCTTCAAAGTGATATTTGGAAAGGCATTTGTATGGGGCCAATGAGATATAATAAACCGAACCTCGTATAATTCCGCACAAAATTTAAGATCATATGACTTATTTGTTCCAAAAATCACTTTAATATTTATGACTTTTATAACCCTAAAAACCAATTCCGAAAAGGACATTTGTATGGGGGCTGGGTGAAATAGTGGACCCATCACCAGTTTTAATAGAAATATCATTAATCATCGAAATATCACGAAAATTGCCACCTGCATTTTGTTCAAAAGTTTTACAATGACAGTCAGCCATACGGACAAACATCGTTAAATCGATTTAGAAAGTGATTTTGATTTGTTCTAAAAATTCACATTTTTACTTAAAAATTCACATTTTCACTAAAAATTCACATTTTCACTAAAAATTCACATTTTCACTAAAAATTCACATTTTCACTAAAAATTCACATTTCACTAAAAATTCACATTTTCACTAAAAATTCACATTTTCACTAAAAATTCACATTTTCACTAAAAATTCACATTTTCACTAAAAATTCACATTTTCACTAAAAATTGACATTTTCAATAAAAATTCACATTTCACTAAAAATTCACATTTTCACTAAAAATTCACATTTTCACTAAATTCAATTTAAAAAATTCACATTTTCACTAAAAATTCACATTTTCACTAAAAATTCACATTTTCACTAAAAATTCACATTTTCACTAAAAATTCACATTTTCACTAAAAATTCACATTTTCACTAAAAATCAATTTCACTAAAATTCAATTGTCACTAAAAATTCACATTTTCACTAAAAATTCACATTTTCGCTAAAAATTCAAATTTTCACTAAAAATTCAAATTTTCACTAAAAATTCAAAATTTTCACTAAAAATTCAAAATTTTCACTAAAAATTCAAAATTTTCACTAAAAATTCAAAATTTTCACTAAAAATTCAAAATTTTCACTAAAAATTCAAAATTTTCACTAAAAATTCAAAATTTTCACTAAAAATTCAAAATTTCACTAAAAATTCAAAATTTTCACTAAAAATTCAAAATTTTCACTAAAAATTCAAAATTTTCACTAAAAATTCAAAATTTTCACTAAAAATTCAAAATTTTCACTAAAAATTCACATTTTCACTAAAATTCACATTTTCACTAAAATTCACATTTTCACTAAAAATTCACATTTTCACTAAAAATTCACATTTTCACTAAAAATTCACATTTTCACTAAAAATTCACATTTTCACTAAAATTCACATTTTCACTAAAATTTCACATTTTCACTAATAATTCACATTTTCACTAAATATTCACATATTCGCTAAAAATATGTTTGCATCTCGTAATATTTCTGCTCCATTAGGCAATAAGAATTTTACCATCAATACGGGAGAAAATTCAAATTCTTTCTTCAGAATCTAAAGTACTGAAGAGCATAAAATATATTTCTTATATTTCTTCTACAATATTTCCTTTCACTATCCTGTAGGATTTAATATTTAATCACTTCTGTTTTACTTTTACAATTTACTAGTTTAACTTAAAACATAAATGGTATAAAAAAGCAGCTTGTTAAGTAACTAAAATGTTTACTATAATTTAAGAGATTAAAAATATATAAAAATTAAAAGAAAACTATATTTTAGTATGTGGACTTTTGTCTTTTAATGCTTTCGCTGGTTATACTTTGGGCTATAAATACTTTACGATAACATTTTAAAACGTCAGCTCTTATTAGAAACATAATGGAGGTTGTAAAAGAAAACAGACATTAAAATTTTAAAAAGTAGAAAATAGTAAAATGTTTACATATTTAGTTAATAATCTGTAAAATAAAATCATTTGAACGTATAAGTAATATTTTATAGCAAGAGAATAAGTATAAATATGGCGGTTCATATGTAACTAAATTTAAGTAATAGTTCAGTTCTAATTCAATTCTAGTTCAGTTCTACATCATTTCTACTTTACTTTTAGTTCAGCTTTGTTCTAATTTGCATATGTTTGTAATTATTATTTATCTTTAAAACCCTAAACTGTAGTAATTTCACAAAACAATATTTCATTCGTAATGTGTTCTCAATATAAAGATTTCATTTACAAACAAATTTTAGCCAAAAGCAATAATTTTCAAAAAGCCTTAAATGTCTCGAATAGTTAAGATCTGTCAACTTTTCACATATACATATTGTATATAACAATTGATTTATTTGATTACCTGCCTTTTGGTATTCCAATCTTCATTATTTGTCTGGTCATTTACCTTCATATGAATGAATAGAAAAATCTTGTTAAATTGTATTTGCAACAATTTACTTTAATATTTAAGTTGAATCCTACTTATCAACACTTGCCAACAATTGATAAGAACTCAAGGACCTTAAAGTAGACCCACTTAAGTTTATCATTCGATTTAAGCCTTTTTGTGGTCAGCTTATCAAATACTTCAAATGCTACAGTATTAAGCAAATAGTTATTTTATATTATTTGAACTATAAATTTATACACAAGGATTCATTTTTTATGGAATTGAAGAAAAAAATCTCTTAAATATTAGAAATTTATTCTTTTTTCCCAATTGGATTTTCATACATTTTTTATTTGTTTTTCTATTTTTATTCCATATAGAATTTGATTGTGTGAGTGTGTGTATTTTACTTTTTTATTATTCTAACATGAAAAATTCATTAAGTGTTGCATAAAGCTTATGAATTGATCTGTTTGCATTTTATTTCTAAACATTTTATTAAAGGTGTACAAGTATTTAAACTAAAAAGCACTTCAATAAATTATCTAACCATCTGCCATTGTTGTTCAAATGTATGAAAACTTATTCAATCATATTATATTCAGAAAAAACTAAACAGCAAAATTATATACACTGGCAAAAATTTCACTGAAAAACTTTAAAAGCTTTTGAACTATATTTATTTTGACTTATATTTGATTGAACTTTTAGTATTGCAAAATTATAATATGGTTGTAATGTGTCACAACCATATCTTGGTTGTGGAAAAACATGCAGTCAAAATTTTAGTTATGCAACCATATTAAGGTTGTGATAACCTTACACCCTACCTACACACACATTGATGGCAAAATATGGTTGTCCTACAATCATATTATATATTGCTAACTATTTTATGGTTACCAAAATAAATGTTTGTATTTATAAAAAATGTATATAATAATATTTTAGTCTTATAACAATTGCTTTCAAGTAATTGAATCCTTATCAAAATCAAAAATTTATCAGTTGGTCAACTGAACATATTGTGAAGTATTTGTCAATAACTTTACATCAGCAAAAAATTATTGTCAATATAAATTTATACAAAAACGTGACATATTTCCATAATTTAAGTAATGAAAGTAGTAATGTCGCCACAATCATATCATAGACATGATTGCTCTTAAGTGTTGTTCAGTTCTAGTTCAGTTTTAGTTCACTTCTAGTTCAGTTCTAGTCCAGCTTTAGTTCAGTTTGAGTTCAGTTCTAGTTCAGTTCCAGTTCAGTTTTAGTTCAGTTCCAGTTCAGTTCTTATTCAGTTCGATTTTAACTCTGGTTCAGTTCTAATTTAGTTCTAGTTAAGTTCTAGTTCTGGTTCTAATTTTGTTCCGTCTTTTATTCTAAGTGTATTGCATAAATATTTATTGACATCCATACACATGGTTGAATGTATTAGTAGTAGAATTGCATAAATGTGTAAAAGTTTTAATCAATTGATTTTTATTTGAAATAAATTTGTAGCATAAAATTTATTTAACACTAAATATAAATGTATGTAATTCAATGTTCAATGACTCTACTTCACAGATGGACAAACAACTAAATCATATAACAATTCATTATATATATTTTATAGTAAAAAGATAAAAGTCAAATGAAAAATATTTTAGTTAAATCAAATAAAACTTAATTTCGATTGTTACCTTTGTAATATATATTCTTTATTGAATAAATTATATGGAATATAAAAAAAATTTAATATATATATTAGTTAATGTAAGTGATTAGGAAAAAAGAACTAAAATTCTAATTGATTAAAAGGGTTTTGATTAGAAGATGTAATTTATGGTTTTTATTACTTACCTTTTGAAATTGTACAATATATACATTATGTAAATAATGTAATGTAATGTAATCGATATACAAATTTTATTTAGAACAATTCCCAAACAATTCTTTCAACAAAAGTTATTGACCGTTGAATTTCCATGTAGCAGATGGAGCTGATATGCTTTTGTAGAGACAAACATTAGATTCTTTTAATCTTTTAATTATTTATGTGCTAGAAATTGAATATGAGTTAAATTTTAGTAGCTATGGACTGCACAGTGGGTCCAACACTATAAAAATACTATAGTTTTTGTAAACGAATTTCAAAATATCAACATACCCAAAGTGGATGACTTAGGAGGGTCTTCAAGATTCAACAAGATTCGTGTACATTTCCTATAGTTATATTTGCGGCTATAACTTCTTCTACTGGACCGATTTTGAAGTGATAATGAAGAACATTTATTTAATTTTATGACAAAATTTCATTATAATTTGTCGGTTATAATTTAAAATTTAACAAAAGTCCACTGCATAACTTAGAGGGTTACCTGAGATATGCGTCTATATCTTTTATTTGTCAATTATTGCGGATATGTCAATAACAGACAGAGAGACGGACAGACAGAAAGACATAGCTAAATCGACTCATTTTTTGAATTAATGCAAAGATATATATTCATAATAATCTGGAATGATCTCCTCCAAGCATTACAAACGGAATAACAAAATTTATATCTTCTCTTCATTACTATACATTACTGGTGGTGAAGTGTATACAAATGTTGCTTTGCATCCACTGTAAACTCTGAATTATATCCAAACATATGGTTTCATAAAAATGCTACATAAAAAACAATACCGGAATACTGTAGTCTTACAAACATAAATTTTTACATACAAACACATATTTAACTGTGGACTGTAATTACATAGATACATACATACATACACACATATTAGAATTGCATGTTTCAGTAATTTAACTTCAGTTGTTAAAACTTCATTTGTTTTTTATTTGAAAACAAAATCGTTCCAGAAATTCTATGTAAATATTTGAGTTGGGTTGAAAGTGTTGGTAAGAATGTTGGTTACAATTTTTAACTCAAACTCATCTTTATCCATTAAATGTATGAGCTTAAGTATGAATTATGGTTTGGAAATGTAAGTGCATTTTAAGGATACAATAACTGTGTCTGTGTTTTTATTTCATACGATGTGATTTGATCCAATACCCCTTTATTTTGTTCAAATTTATCATACATATTTAATGAACTACACAGAGGAGAACTCACATCTACTTAGATATGTGTGCGTTTGTGTGCTTCTTTTAAAAAAATAAGTTTTTTTTTACTGAAACTTTGTTAACAATAAGTAACCAAGTTTTTTTATTTTTAAATGTAAAACGAGAAAAATAAAACGTAAAAACATTCAAACAAAAATCATCCAATTATTTCAGTATGAAAGAAGTAACAAAATGAATATGAACACAAGCAAAACGAGATAAAAACACAATTACACTTTGACAAATCTAACAAAACAGACAATCTGACACAAACACATTATAGTCAAAACATTTGTAGTATTAAAATAACTAAGTTAAGTTATAGCAAAATAAAACTGCATTGTTTCGGATGTGCTCAAGTTGAACGCATAAAAAATAACCGAATAACAATATTATAAAGTAAAATAAATATTAGTCTTTGAACACTATAGGCTACAGCATAGTCACATTTATACTCTAACTAACTATAGTATATAGTATAAAAATCAGTCCAAGCTGTAGGTTAAAGTGAACTATTATGAGTTATACTGTATAATCTAGTACAAAAGTAAACTAAACTATGAACTTAACTATTCTTTTAAACTATACTCAAAACTATAGCAAATGATAATGTTAACTTAAGCCTAAACCTTAGTTAAAACTATAATCTAAACTGTTGTAAAACTAAAGCCTTAACGTATAATCTAAACAATAAGTCAGCCGTAGTCTAAACTACAGTCTGATTTATACTCTAAATTAAATCTGAACTCAATTACAAACTACAACCTTAATTATAGTCTAAATATATTCTGAAATATACTCTAAATTACAGTTTAAAATATAGTCTGAACTGTAGTCTATGCTGATGTTTGAATTATAGTTTAAACTATTACCCAAACTACAGTCTAAAATACAATCTTAACTATATATTGCATTATAGTCTGAAAATGTTTTTTATAAACTATAAACTAAACTATAATTTACAATAGTCTAAAATATAGTCCCAACTGCAATTTAAGCTACAGTCTAATCTGTTAAACTATAATCTGAACTATATTCAAAACTGTTGTTCAAAATAAATTATCAACTAACTTTAAACTGTGACTTAGTTTAGATTATAATGTATATTATATTCAAGAATATAACTTATACTATAAACCAATATATAAGTAAACTATATTCTAAACTGTAGTGAATTTTTGTTAAAATTACACTCTAAACTACAGTCTCAGTTGTTACCTAAGCTACAGTCTTTACTATAGTCCCAAAAAATGCTTTTAGCGATTGTCTAAACCGATAATCTAAATTATAGTGTTAAAAATTTCTTAAACTATAGTCTTATATATAGTACAAACTATAGTCTTCGTTATAGCTTAAACTTTAGTATGAGCTATAAAATTAACTATAGGCTAATAGGCGAAACTATAGTCTACACTATAGTTAAAACAATAGTTTGCACTATAGTCTAATTTATACCATAAGCTTAGTTCTAAATAGATCGCGATCTAAATTATACTTTAAATTAACGTCAAAAGTACAGTCTAAAACTCTGTTCTAATATATCTTAACTAAAGTCCTAAACTATAAAATCTAACTTTACCTTAACTATATAGCATAAACTACGAACTATGCTCTAATTAAAACCATTGCCAATTTGGAATCCCGTTTAAGTCTTGGCTGGTTTAAATTATAGTCCCTGGTATAATTTTTTATTCCCATAATCTTATTTTATGCGAATAAAACTTAATATTGCCTATTTTATAGTCTTTTCTAGTTTATGGATATAAACTAGCCACATCAATAGTCTTTCTTCATTATACTCCAAAACCTTAATGTTCAAGAATAACGTCACTGCTCGGCTCATCTTGCGATGATTTCAACACCGAGAGAATACAAAGCCAAAGAAACATAAGTTCTGCTTTGTCAAATGCCATTGGTTGCCGTGCTATCAGATTTAAATTATCTGGTTATAACTTGACTGTTGTTATCCTCCCAGTTCCGATACCAAGCACCTCTTTTCATTTAATAATAAGACCACAATAGGAGTATAAAAGATCTGTCGTAGATATTTCGTGCTCTTTACCGTCTAGTTATTACCCGTGCGGAAGTATCAATGACAGCATGGTAACTAGAATCTTAGATCTGTTTATCAATTACTCTGTGTATGGGCCTAGTGGAGATTATTAGCCGAGAACACGAAGCGGTCTAACCACCAAATGCTCTTACTTTACAAACTTCCACTCAACAAATCAACTGCAGACGGTTTAACCACAGAATAGTGATTTGCCTATCGCCAAAGTGCCTTAAAAGCAAATACAATCCGCTTCTGAATGCCTCTGAATGTAGGGCTGGTGAGCATTGCTAGGCGCGAACAACGAAGCGGTCTAACCACCTGATATTCCTGCTTCACAATATTCCACTCTAAAAAGATTAATCTAAAGCAGGCGGTCTAACCACCGAACAAAGATTAATTTTACCTAATCAGACTCTCTACTACTAGAACAACAAACTGCTGCATTAGTTGTTATTGTACTAGTTGTAAATACATTACAGAGTTGCATTCATTTTCTTTTACCTTCTTAAGCTATTAACGAGGGACGACTTTTATCCATTACAGCTCATTAAGTCTTCCGTGTTATATTTAAGAAAAACCGTTTTATATTGCATACGTAAATGCGTATTCAACACGCATTTCTGAATCTTCAAGATTCGGCATATCATTCTTACTTTTCCTTATTTTATTTATATAATTAACCTTGACATTATTCGTCTCTATGTAACTTAATTTCAATAGAATTAAGAGATAAAATAAAATTATTTAGTATAACAAAATTTTACACGTTTCATCTGTAAAAAGTCACTTTTCACTTAATGAAGCCAAAGTTATTTATACGCACTTAAGTACTTAATTTAATTGAAATATTTCCATATTAAAATACAACAGGAAAAAAAACACCAACGACAACAAATAACAAAGTACTTTTCACAAATAATGACTTCAGGGTATGACATTCGAAATAAAATATAAAAAAATCTACAAAAAGATATTAAGCGATAGTAAAATGTTCAAAATTCACTGAATTTTAATACAAAACACACAAAGAGAAAGTTATATAATACTTATTAATTGGTATCCATGTGTGTGTTGGTATATAAATGCATGTAAATACTTATGTGTTAATGAAAAAGATAACGAACGTAAAGAGAATATTTTATTAATTAATAAAAATGAGAAAAAACAATTTTATACCCAAAATAGGAAACGGATACGCAAATAAAACACCAATACGCATGCAACAAATAACATCTGA
>PYHX02000494.1:10331499-10371820 GCA_004302925.2 Cochliomyia hominivorax
TTGGCTCAAAGATGAAGCCTATTGAAATTGGCTATGTTCAGTCCAATAATCAGGTACCCCCGTAAACAGATGTCTTCCCAGAATGAGGTTTTAAGCTAATAAAATCCTAAACATAACAGGAATTTTAACGAAATTTTATGATGTTATAGTCTGATGATATTCCATACGCGATGAGGCAAATTATGCCATGGTAATCCATTGCATCAATTTTATCCCAGCACAACAGCCCCTTCTAAATATAAATACAAGCAAAAATCGAAGTGCATATAACCCCGGCACAATTCATGTTAAAACGCATAAATTTCACATAAATGTAAGAGTCACAGCAATATACTGCATAAATCAGAAAACTAAATTATGGTGGTACTCTTTCACTATTTTTTTAAACCTAAATTGTAGTGTACTTCCACTTCATAGTTCTTTAGATATTCGATAATTAATGTTTTCTTTGTGTGAGGGCTTCCTCTTGTCCTGTCAAGTAAAAAAAAGTTGAGAAATTGATTGGAACCAAAACTTAACTTTTTTAAAATTTGAGGGGTAACTATCGCCCTGATCCTAGCGAAAATGTTTTACTTTTAGATATATAAGGATTATTATGAAAAATTTCATCAAAATCGATCCAGTAGTTTAGATGTCTATAAGTTCCAAACAAACAAACCACAAATTCCCATTTTTATACCCTCCAGCACCACAATAAGTAGTGAAATGAGTGTATTAACTTTGTTGTTTCGTTGAAATACTTAAAAGGAATCATTTAAGACTCAATAAATATTTATATTCTTACATCAAATCAAATCAGACCAACATAGCTGTCTGTCCATCTGTCAGTCCATCTGTATATCCACATTTGGTCCATTTTTGTAACAAAGTTTCTTATCTCTTCCTTTCCAAAGTTTTTTCTTAATTCTATTTTATAGTCACTGTATAAATCCAGACTAATTTCTAGACTTTATATTAGTCGGTTGCTTAGTCTTTGGTTAAGTTTGTAAATGATTTGGACACACAGTGTGTTCAAATCGATTTTTTGGAAATAATTCTGTAACTTTTGGACCGTTAGAGATATCGTAATGAAATTTCATGTAGTCAGAACTGAGGTATTTTGGAGTTGATTTGATTTATCTCAAAAATCCATTTACGATTTGAGAGAAAAGATAGTCCTTGTAAATATATATACTTGTAACTTCGGAAATATTCAAGTCGAAATAAATTTTTAACGCATATTTTAACCATGCTTATTTTTAATTCAGTTCAAAACTTACGGATTTAGTAGTATTCTTGACTATATTCTATCATAAAATGAGTTATTTACTCGAATCTATTATCCTGGTTATAGTCTTAATTATATTTTATTTGAAATGGACTAAGTTTACTTTAAGCTTACTTTAAGTTTACTTTAAGTTTATGTATATTCTGGTATATAATCTCTTTTATAAACCAATCTAAAGTCAGTTGTTTTAACTAACATTTAGCCTGGAATTTTGTTATTTATATAAACTGTATTATTTAGTTCATTAATTATTTGATTTTACCCCTTAAAACCCCTAAATCCTTCATTAGAGCGTTTCTTCATTATTTTTCCATTAAACTGTTTTTGATTGTTGCCACTATTAGCAATTAAGTTATTTATAGTTTTGTTTTTTTTTTCTTAAACATATTTATGTAATTATGTTTCTAATAATTATTATTTAGTATTTCTGTATTTAACTCATTTTTATGGTTGATTAAATTAAAATGCAATTAAAAGCTAAAACAAAACACTATAAATATAGAAAAAGTATTTACCACAAGATATTTATAAATTACATTTTTGAATGAGGAAAAAAATCTATGAAGAAAGAAAATAATGAAAATATAAAAATTTAAGGGGTGAGATCGAAAAAATCTTAACACTAAATAAAACAACAATTTAATTGAAATTATCATCGCAATTTTCAAAAAAATAATAACAAGTAACAGTGTATTGTCGTTCAAGCCCCGACTATCTAATACCCTACACCATATCATCGGTTAAAATGGTAGTAACAAAAAACTTTTGATTGATCCTCGTATAATTTGATTTTCTGATTTATTCTTTAGTGTGCAGTACATTATTGTGAAACAAAGATTTATTTTAAATTTTATGCATTTTAAAATTAATTTTTCTAAGGGTGGAGTTTATACGGGCACTGCCGGAAATTTATGAACCGACCTCGTATAATATTTCACATCCATTTTTGTTTATATTTATCTCATGTTAGATTTTTGCCCTTAAAAGTGATACTAGGTAGGGTGTTTTATGGGAGCTATAGGAAATAATGGACCAACCCTCGCATATTTTTGCACATCGTTTTAGAATATAATAAGACTTACTTTTGCCAAACTTCGTTTTAATCGCTTTGTATTAAGGACTTTTAAAAATTACCTTAAAACCCCATTCCAGGAATAACATTTATATGGGAGGTACCTGAAATTTTTGACCGAACATGGTCAATTTTCAACAGGCTTCGTCCTTAGACCACAATTAATAATACGTGCAAGAATTCAGAGTGAAGTTTTAATTGCGTCCTGTGGATTGTTCACAACGTTGCATGGACAGCCAGCTGGACAGACAGACGGACGGAATCACTAGTGATGAAATTTTAAACCCCTTTTTTCGGAAATCCTTCCATTAACGTTTCTAAAGTTATTTCTATCACTTTCCTCGAACAGCTTGTCCGTCCCCATTTAAAAATCGACCACACCTTTGGACACACTTTTGTACTCTTCAATCCCCTTTAACAAAAGACCAATAGCTTTCCACAGGCTTTATTCCGAGTCTCTCTTGGTACAAATACCACATTATTGTTGTTGTACCACTCAAGGGTTTGTTTATCAAAGTGATTAAGTGTCACATTGTGAAGTCTTATGAATAGAAACAGCCTTTTTAAACATTTCTTGTAGCAAATTTCGATTTTTATAGAGCTCGTTTGACGCAACTGGATTTCGCCTGCAATACCAAGGGACTTTTTGGGAAATTTGGATTCTAAACTTTTCTTCAACATTTTCTCGAGTATCAACAATATAAAAATTTTGATCTGGAATTTGCGAAAAATCTCCCCAGAACATACATTTCGTCATTCGTCGCCATTATGCAGCAGGAATTTTTTAAGTAACTTGATTTCAATTTTTGGCCCGTAAATTTTTAGCAGTGTTCCTGCCAGTAACCTTTTTTGGTCCTTGTATGTATTAACTTTAACTTTTCGGGCTGCTTTCCTACAATATTTTATATATTTTACAAAGTTAACTTGATCCAAAGAAATTCATACAATACTCGGGTTCCAAGTTTTACTAAAAAAAAGTGTGTTTAGAATTTTTCGATCTCATTCCTTGTTGCAGAGAATTAAGAAATAATGATTTATTATGGAAAATGTAATGATGATTATTTTTTTCTTTTTGTGATGAAAATCAAGAAAATAATTGAAGTTTGAAATTTTATTACTTTAAATAAAGAAAAATCCATCATTTCTGATAAAAGACTGTTTTTATGGAAGAATACAAAACAACATTTTCGCAAAATCTGATTTAAAGTAAAATATTTAGTTTAACATTTATCTTCTTCATATATCAATTTCTACAAAAGCAACAACAAATTTAACATCTAAATATATTTATATAACATATGGATAAAATATGCATTAGATTTTCGATATTTTATTCTATAGATATGCATTAGGGTGGTTCAATACAAATGCTATATTCGGCTGAGCCGCATGTCAAATGCCCTCTACCATTGACATTATGCAAAAGTTAGCATGAGTTTAAGATATTTCACCAAAAAATTTAGGTTCAACAATTTAAGCGCTGATTACGAAAAAAATGCCCCTATAAAAGCTACATTGAAATATGGCAACATATTTTTGAAAATTACCTATAAACATTTGTACCGAGCTATAGATTCATTCCGACTTCCAAATAATTGTTTCATATTTAAGGACCCTGTAAGCCTTTAACACTATTGCGAGAAGTGAGATTTAAAGGAAGTAGAAACCTTCGATAAATGTCAAACTCTGTTCATATATAACAACAGTTTAAAAAAATGGAGCAATTTTTAAACCATTTTTGAAAAGTGGAGTTATATGGATGCTATAGCAATACCGATATTGATTAAATTATTAGTACATATTAAAGATAATTAAAACAATAATTGTTGCCAATTTCATCAGAATTGGTCATTATCTATTAGTTTTATAAGCTCAAAACTCTCTTCCGGGAGGTGATCTTATATGGATGAATTTCAGTAGAATTATACTTTTTAAGTGTTTTATAAGCTCAAATCCGTTTTTCGGGAAAAGTCGTTATATGGGAGCTATTGCATAATATAAACCGATATTGTTTAAATTAATAACGTATATTCCATCGAACAAAAATATTAGTTGTGCCTAATTTCAATAGAATTTGTACTTATTTAATTGTTTTATAAGTTTAAACCCATTTTTCGGAAAGGAGCGTTATAGCAGAGTTTTAGCAAAATATGAACCGATATTAATAAAATTAATCGCATTTGTGCAGAATGGCAAAGAAATTATTTGTGCCAAATTTAGAATCGTTTGATATTTAAGAGTATCAAAAGCTACAAAACATATTCCGGAAAGGAACCTTATAAAGGAGATAGATCTAATAATGACCCCAGCACAAACTAGCATACAAATTTTGGAATGTTTCCAGAATGACAGACGGACATAGCTAAATCGACTCAGATTTTGATTTGTTGCAAGAATATATATATTCTTTATGGAGTCTGAGATGATTCCTTCTTGGTGTTACACACGGAATGACAAAGTAAATGTACCCTCATCACCACTTGTGATGGTAGAGGTTAAAACAATGTCAATATTTTACCTAAATTTATAATTTCACTTCTGTTTGTCAATGAGAGGGGAGTGTTTAGAATTGTGAAAATATTTTGAACCACCCTAATTTAAAGGCATATATGCTCTTATGATTCTATAAATCAATGAAATAAAATCCCATATGTTATTAAACCTTTGAGAGATGCGCTGTTAGAGAACTAAAAGCTTTTCAATAAAAATTATACCTTTTTCCTTGATCCGAATAAAGGTGAATCAAAACAAAATCACTTTTAAGACGGCAACATTGACTTTCAAATTCACCTCCAACAACTAAAAAATACTTTTTATACAGCGTTTCGACCTAATCATCCTACATTCCAGTGAAACATTTCTATAAGAAACTAAGTAAACAGTCAAGTCCAACCCTACACCGCATGTTGGTTACAAATGTTAGATGCTAAAAAAATTATGAACGACCCTCGTATAACTTCATTTTTAATTAATGTTTAAAAGAACATTTTAAGCTCTTCAAAGTGATATTTGGAAAGGGAGTTGTATGGTGCCAATGAGATATAATAAACAGAACCTCGTATAATTCTGCACAAAATTTAAGATCATATTTGTTCCAAAAATCACTTTATATTTATGACTTTTATAACCCTAAAAACCAATTCCGAAAGGGACATTTGTATGGGGGCTGGGTGATATAATGGACCCATCACCAATTTTAATAGAAATATCATTAATCATCGATATATCACTAAAATTGCGACCTGCATTTTGTTCAAAAGTTTTACAATGACAGTCAGCCATACGGACAGACATCGTTAAATCGATTTAGAAAGTGATTTTGATCTGTTCTGAAAAATTTTTTATTCTCACTAAAACACACATTTTCACTAAAAATTCGCATTTTCACTAAAAATTCACATTTTCACTAAAAATTCACATTTTCACTAAAAATTCACATTTTCACTAAAAATTCACATTTTCACAAAAAATTCACATTTTCACTAAAAATTCACATTTTCACAAAAAATTCACATTTTCACTAAAAATTCACATTTTCACTAAAAATTCACATTTTCACTAAAAATTCACATTTTCATTAAAAATTTTCACATTTTCACTAAAAATTCACATTTTCACTAAAAATTCACATTTTCACTAAAAATTCACATTTTCACTAAAAATTCACATTTTCACTAAAAATTCACATTTTCACTAAAAATTCACATTTTCACTAAAAATTCACATTTTCACTAAAAATTCACATTTTCACTAAAAATTCACATTTTCACTAAAAATTCACATTTTCACTAAAAATTCACATTTTCACTAAAAATTCACATTTTCACTAAAAATTCACATTTTCACTAAAAATTCACATTTTCACTAAAAATTCACATTTTCACTAAAAATTCACATTTTCACTAAAAATTCACATTTTCACTAAAAATTCACATTTTCACTAAAAATTCACATTTTCACTAAAAATTCACATTTTCACTAAAATTCACATTTTCACTAAAAAATTCACATTTTCACTAAAAATTCACATTTCACTAAAAATTCACATTTCACTAAAATTCACATTTTCACTAAAAATTCACATTTTCACTAAAATTCACATTTCACTAAAAATTCACATTTTCACTAAAAATTCACATTTTCACTAAAATTCACATTTTCACTAAAAATTCACATTTTCACTAAAAATTCACATTTTCACTAAAAATTCACATTTTCACTAAAAATTCACATTTTCACTAAAAATTCACATTTTCACTAAAAATTCACATTTTCACTAAAAATTCACATTTTCACTAAAAATTCACATTTTCACTAAAATTCACATTTTCACTAAAAATTCACATTTCACTAAAAATTCACATTTTCACTAAAAATTCACATTTTCACTAAAAATTCACTTTTTCACTAAAAATTCACATTTTCACTAAAAATTCACATTTTCACTAAAAATTCACATTTTCACTAACAATTCACATTTTCACTAAAAATTCACTGAAAAATTCACATTGTCACTAAAAATTCACATTTTCAATAAAAAACTTCTTTTATTCATTAAAAATTCACATATTCGCTAAAAATATGTTTGCATCTCGTAATATTTCTACTCCATTAGGCAATAAGAGTTTTACCATCAATACGGGAGAAAATTCAAATTCTTTCTTCAGAATCTAAAGTACTGAAGAGCATAAAATATATTTCTTATATTTCTTCTACAATATTTCCTTTCACTATCCTGTAGGATTTAATATTTAATCACTTCTGTTTTACTTTTACAATTTACTAGTTTAACTTAAAACATAAATGGTATAAAAAAGCAGCTTGTTAAGTAACTAAAATGTTTACTATAATTTAAGAGATTAAAAATATATAAAAATTAAAAGAAAACTATATTTTAGTATGTGGACTTTTGTCTTTTAATGCTTTCGCTGGTTATACTTTGGGCTATAAATACTTTACGATAACATTTTAAAACGTCAGCTCTTATTAGGAACATAATGGAGGTTGTAAAAGAAAACAGACATTAAAATTTTAAAAAGTAGAAAATAATAAAATGTTTACATATTTAGTTAATAATCTGTAAAATAAAATCATTTGAACGTATAAGTAATATTTTATAGCAAGAGAATAAGTATAAATATGGCGGTTCTTATGTAACTAAATTAAAGTAATAGTTCAGTTCTAATTTAATTCTAATTCAGTTCTACATCATTTCTACTTTAGTTTTAGTTCAGTTTTGTTCCAATTTGGATGTGTTTGTAATTAATATTTTATTTCACCCATTAAACTAATCAAATTAATCTTTAAAACCCTAAACTGTAGTAATTTTACAAAACAATATTTCATTCGTAATGTGTTCTCAATATAAAGATTTCATTTACAAACAAATTTTAGCCAAAAGCAATACTTTTCAAAAACCTTAAATGTCTCGAATAGTTAAGATCTGTCAACTTTTCACATATACACATTTTATATAACAATTGATTTATTTGATTACCTGCCTTTTGGTATTCCAATCTTCATTATTTGTCTGGTCATTTACCTTGATATGAATGAATACAAAAATCTTGTTAAATTGTATTTGCAACAATTTACCTTTAATATTTAAGTTGAATCCTACTTATCAACACTTGCCAACAATTGATAAGAACTCAAGGACCTTAAAGTAGACCCACTTAAGTTTATCATTCGATTTAAGCCTTTTTGTGGTCAGCTTATAAAATAGTTCAAATGCTACAATATTAAGCAAATAGTTATTTTATATTATTTGAACTATAAATTTATACACAAGGATTCATTTTTTATGGAATTGAAGAAAAAAATCTCTTAAATATTAGAAATTTATTCTTTTTTCCCAATTGGATTTTCATACATTTTTTATTTGTTTTCTATTTATATTCCATATAGAATTTGATTGTGTGAGTGTATGTATTTTACTTTTTATTATTCTAACATTTCTAACATGAAAAATTCATTAAGTGTTGCATAAAGCTTATGAATTGATCTGTTTGCATTTTATTTCTAAACATTTTATTAAAGGTGTACAAGTATTTAAACTAAAAAGCACTTCAATAAATTATCTAACCATCTGCCATTGTTGTTCAAATGTATGAAAACTTATTCAATCATATTATATTCAGAAAAAAACTAAACAGCAAAATTATATACACTGGCAAAAATTTCACTGAAAACTTTAAAAGCTTTTGAACTATATTTATTTTGACTTATATTTGATTGAACTTTTAGTATTGCAAAATTATAATATGGTTGTTGTCACAACCATATCTTGGTTGTGAAAAACATGGCAGTCAAAATTTTAGTTATGCAACCATATTAAGGTTGTGATAACCTTACACCCTACCTACACACACATTGATGGCCAAAATATGGTTGTCCTACAATCATATTATATATTGCTAACTATTTTATGGTTACCAAAATAAATGTTTGTATTTATAAAAAATGTATATAATAATATTTTAGTCTTATAACAATTGCTTTCAAGTAACTGAATCCTTATCAAAATCAAAAATTTATCAGTTGGTCAACTGAACATATTGTGACCACAATATTATTTTTAAAGTATTGTCAATAACTTTACATCAGCAAAAAATTATTGTCAATATAAATTTATACAAAAAGTGACATATTTCCATAATTTAAGTAATGAAAGTAGTAATGTCGCCACAATCATATCATAGACATGATTGCTCTTAAGTGTTGTTCAGTTCTAGTTCAGTTTTAGTTCACTTCTAGTTCAGTTCTAGTCCAGCTTTAGTTCAGTTTGAGTTCAGTTCTAGTTCAGTTCCAGTTCAGTTTTAGTTCAGTTCCAGTTCAGTTCTTATTCAGTTCGATTTTAACTCTGGTTCAGTTCTAATTTAGTTCTAGTTAAGTTCTAGTTCTGGTTCTAATTTTGTTCCATCTTTTATTCTAAGTGTATTGTATAAATATTTATTGACATCCATACACATGGTTGAATGTATTAGTAGTAGAATTGCATAAATGTGTAAAAGTTTTAATCAATTGATTTTTATTTGAAATAAATTTGTAGCATAAATTTTATTTAACACTAAATATAAATGTATGTAATTCAATGTTCAATGACTCTACTTCACAGATGGACAAACAACTAAATCATATAACAATTCATTATATATATATTTTATAGTA
Organism: Cochliomyia hominivorax; assembly: GCA_004302925.2. Taxonomy (NCBI): domain Eukaryota; kingdom Metazoa; phylum Arthropoda; class Insecta; order Diptera; family Calliphoridae; genus Cochliomyia; species Cochliomyia hominivorax. Next base: position 10,341,009 of record PYHX02000494.1, read on the forward strand.
AAAATATAAAAGTCAAATGAAAAATATTTTAGTTAAATCCAATAAAACTTAATTTCGATTGTTACCTTTGTAATATACATTCTTTATTGAATAAATTATATGGAATATAAAAAAATTTTAATATATATTAGTTAATGTAAGTGATTAGGAAAAAAGAACTAAAATTCTAATTGATTAAAAGGTTTTGATTAGAAGATGTAATTTATGGTTTTTATTACTTACCTTTTAAAATTGTACAATATACACAATATGTAAATAATGTAATGTAATCGATATACAAATTTTATTTAGAACAATTCCCAAAAAAAGCCCCAAACAACTCTTCCAACAAAAGTTATTGACCGTTGAATTTCCATGTCGCAGCTGAAGCTGAAATGCTTTTGTAGAGACATACATTAGATTCTTTTAATCTTTTAATTATTCATGTGCTAGAAATTGAATATGAGTTAAATTTTTAGTAGCTATGGACTGCACAGTGGGTCCAACACTATAAAAATACTATAGTTTTTGTAAACGAATTTCAAAATATCAACATACCCAAAGTGGATGACTTAGGAGGGTCTTCAAGATTCAACAAGATTCGTGTACATTTCCTATAGTTATATTTGCGGCTATAACTTTCTTCTACTGGACCGATTTTGAAGTGATAATGAAGAACATTTATCTTAATTTTATGACAAAATTTCATTATAATTTGTCGGTTTATAATTTAAAATTTAACAAAAGTCCACTGCTTGAACTTAGAGGGTGCTTGAGATATGCGTCTATATCTTTTATTTGTCAATTATTGCGGATATGTCAACAACAGACAGAGAGACGGACAGACAGAAAGACATAGCTAAATCGACTCATTTTTTGAATTAATGCAAAGATATATATTCATAATAATCTGGAATAACCCCCTCCAAGCGTTACAAAAGGAATAACAAAATTAATATCTTCTCTTCATTACTATACATTACTGGTGGTGAAGGGTATACAAATATTGCTTTGCATCCACTGTTAACTCTGAATTACATCCAAACATATGGTTTCATAAAAATCCTACATAAAAAACAATACCGGAATACTGTAGTCTTACAAACATAAATTTTTACATACAAACACATATTTAACTGTGGACTGTAATTACATAGATACATACATACACACATATTAGAATTGCATGTTTCAGTAATTTAACTTCAGTTGTTAAAACTTCATTTGTTTTTTATTTGAAAACAAAATCGTTCCAGAAATTCTATGTACATATTTGAATTGGTTTGAAAGTGTTGGTAAGAATGTTGGTTACAATTTTTAACTCAAACTCATCTTTATCCATTAAATGTATGAGCTTAAGTATGATTATGGTTTGGAATGTAAGTGCATTTTAAGGATACAATAACTGTGTCTGTGTTTTTATTTCATACGATGTGATTTGATCCAATACCCCTTTATTTGTTCAAATTTATCATACATATTTAATGAACTACACAGAGGAGAACTCACATCTACTTAGATATGTGTGCGTTTGTGTGCTTCTTTAAAAAAAAATAAGTTTTTTTTTTACTGAAACTTTGTTAACAATAAGTAACCAAGTTTTTTTCTTTTTAAATGTAAAACGAGAAAATAAAACGTAAAAACATTCAAACAAAAAATCATCCAATTATTTCAGTATGAAAGAAGTAACAAAATGAATATGAACACAAGCAAAACGAGATAAAAACACAATTACACTTTGACAAATCTAACAAGACAGACAATCTGACACAAACACATTATAGTCAAAACATTTGTAGTATTAAAATAACTAAGTTAAGTTATAGCAAAATAAAAGCTGCATTGTTTCGGATGTGCTCAAGTTGAACGCATATAAAAATAACCGAACGCAATATTATAAAGTAAAATAAATATTAGTCTTTGAACATTATAGGCTACAGCATAGTCACATTTATATAGTATGTAGTATAAAAATCAGTCCGAGCTGTAGGTTAAAGTGAACTATTATGAGTTATACTGTATAATCTAGTACAAAAGTAATACTAAACTATGAACTTAACTATTCTTTTAAACTATACTCAAAACTATAGCATATGATAATGTTAACTTTAGCCTAAACCTTAGTTTAAACTATAATCTAAACTGTTGTAAAACTATAGTCTTAACGTATAATCTAAACAATAAGTCAGCCGTAGTCTAAACTACAGTGTGATTTATACTCTAAATTAAATCTGAACTCAATTACAAACTACAGTCTTAATTATAGTCCAAAATATATTCTTAAATATACTCTAAATTACAGTTTAAAATATAGTCTGAACTGTAGTCTATGCTGATGTTTGAACTATAGTTTAATATATATATTGCATAGTTTATAAAATGTTTTTATAAACTATAAACTACTTTAAACTATAGTCCCAACTGCAATTTAAGCTACAGTCTAAACTGTTAAACTATAATCTGAACTATATTCAAAACTGTTGTTCTAAATAAATACTCAACTATACTTTAAACTGTGACTTAGTTTAGATTATAATGTATATTATATCCAAGAATATAGCTTATACTATAAATCAATATATATAAACTAAACTATATTTTAAACTGAAGTGAATTTTTTTAAAATTATACTCTAAACTACGGTCTCAGTTGTTACCTAAGTTACACTCTTTACTATAGTCCAAAAAAATGCTTTTAGAGATTGTCTAAACCATAATCTAAATTATAGTGTTAAAAATTTCTTAAACTATAGTCTTATATATAGTCCAAACTATAGTCTTCATTATAGTTTAAACTTTAGTATGAGCTATAAAATTAACTACAGGTGAAACTATAGTCTACACTATAGTTAAAACAATACTTTGCACTATAGTCTAAATTATACCATAAGCTAAGTTCTAAATAGATCGCGGTCTAAATTATATTTCAAATTAACGTCAAAAGTACAGTCTAAACTCTGTTCTATATTCTTAACTAAAGTCTAAACTATTAAATCTACTTTACCTTAACCTATAGCATAAACTACAAACTATGCTCTAATTAAAACCATTGCCAAATTTGGCATCCAATTTAAGTCTTAACTGGTTTAAATTATAGTCTGGTATAATTTTTATTCTATAGTCAATTTTATAGAATAAAACTTTATATTGCCTATTTTATAGTCTTTTCTAGTTTACGGTATAAACTTTAGTCACACTAATAGTCTTTCTTCATTATACTCCAAAAACTTAATGTTCAAGAATAACGTCACTGCCCGCCTCATCTTGCGATGATCTCAACACCGAGAGAATACAAAGCCAAAAAACAACGCCATAAGTTCTGCTTTGTCAAATGCTATTGGTTGCCGTGCTATCAGATTTATATGTCTGGTATAACATTGAAGGTTGTTATCTCCCAGTTGCGGCACCAAGTACCTTTTTTAATTTAATAATAAGACCACAAAAGATGTATAAAAGATATGTGCGAAAGTCTTAATGGCAGCATGCTAATTAGAATCTTAGATCTAGTTTATCAATTACTCTGTGTGTAGGGCTAGTGAAGCTTATTAGGCGAAAACAACGAAGTGGTCTAACCACCAGATGCTCTTATTTTTCAAGCTTCCATTCTCTTAAATCAAATCAATTGAGTAGTGATTTGACCTATTTCAAACAGTGCCTTAATAAGCAAATACAACGAAGCGGTCTAACCGCTTGTGAATGGTTCTGAATGAAGGGCTTATGAGCATTGCTAGGCGCGAACAACGAAGCGGTCTAACCACCAAATATTCCTGCTTCACAATATTCCACTCTAAAAAGATTAATCAAGTGCAGGCGGTCTAACTACCGAACAAAGATTAATCTTACCTAATCAGACTCTCTACTACTAGAACAACAAATCTGCTGCATTAGTTGTTATTGTAGTTGTACCTAAAAGTAATATCTTAGTTGTAACTAATTAAAATAAAATTGTAACATTATAATCTTTAGAGTTGCATTCCATTACAATGCTCTTTTCACCTTCTTAAGCTATTAACGAGGGACGACTTTTATCCATTACAACTCATTAAGTCTTCCTTGTTATATTTAAGAAAAACCGTTTATATATTACATACGTCTGTAAGTGAGTATGTGCAAAATATTATGTATTTACTTCACACGCATTTCTGAATCTTCAAGATTCGGCATATCATTCTTACTTTTCCATATTTTATTTTTATACCCTCCACCACCACAAGTGGTGAGGGTATATTAAGTTTGTCATTCTGTATGTAACGCCAAGAAGGAATCATCTCAGACCCAACAATGTATATATATTATTGCATCAAATCAAAAACTGAGTCGATTTAGCTATGTCCGTCTGTCCGTCTGTCTGTCTGTTGGAAACATTCTCACGCCTAGAATAATTGACCGAATTCAATAAAACCTGGCCACATTGTTTGTTATTGTCCTAAGCAGTTTGCTATTTAAAACCAGCTATATCGGTTTATAAGCAAGGAAGTTATAGACCGATATCTGAAACAACCTCAAAATTTCAAAAATGAACTCTTATAATTTCTTCTAAAAATGTAATTGGACTTAAACAAAAAATTAATTTTAGCATACAATTACACGTGCTTCATCATCATGCCAAAAATTATCAAAATCTGATTAACCGGAAAAAAGTTATAGGCTATAATATGCAAAATTTTGATACACCCCAAACTCTTTGTGTCATATGGACCGCAATTTTTAAGATAATTTACTAAAATTTGTCACAACTAATTTTTAAACCATTCTTAATATATGTTATAAATTTTATTAACATTGGTCCATATTTTGATATAGCTCCCATATAACGCCCTTTCCCGGAATATGATTTATAGCTCATAAAACTCTTAAATTGGAACCAATTCTATTGAAATTTGGCACAAATAATTGTTTAACTATTTTAAATATATACTATAAATTTTATTCACATGGGTCCGTATTTTGATATAGCTCCCATATAAGGCCCCTTCCCGGAATGTGATTTATAGCTCATAAAACTCTTAAATTTGAACCAATTCTTTTGAAATTTGGCACAACTAATTTTCTAGCTATTTTAAATGTATGTTATAAATTATATTAACATGGGTCCATATTTTGATATAGCTCCCATATAAGGCCTTTCCCGGAAAATGATTTATAGCTTATAAAACTTTTAAATTTGAACTAATTCTTTTGAAATTTGGCACAATTATTGTTTCAACTATTTTAAATATGCACAAATAATTGTTTAACTATTTTAAATATATACTATAAATTTTATTCACATGGGTCCGTATTTTGATATAGCTCCCATATAAGGCCCCTTCCCGGAATGTGATTTATAGCTCATAAAACTCTTTAATTTGAACCAATTCTTTTGAAATTTGGCACAATTAATCTTTTAATTATTTTAAATATATACTATAAATTTTATTCATATGGGTCCGTATTTTGATATGGCTCCCATATAAGGCCCCTTCCCGGAATGTGATTTATAGCTCATAAAACTCTTTAATTTGAACCAATTCTTTTGAAATTTGGCACAATTAATCTTTTAATTATTTTAAATATATATTATAAATTTTATTCATATGGGTCCTTATTTTGATATGGCTCCCATATAAGGCCTCTTCCCGGAATATGATTTATAGCTTATAAAACTCTTAAATTTGAACCAATTCTATTGAAATTTGGCACAACTAATTTTCTAGCTATTTTAAATATATGTTATAAAATTTATTAACATGGGTCCATATTTTGATATAGCTCCCATATAAGGCCCCTTCCCGGAATATGATTTACTGCTTATAACACTTTTAAATTTGAACCAATTCTTTTGAAATTTAGCACAATTGATTTTCTAGCTATTTTAAATATATGTATTAAGTTTTATTTACATGGGTCCATATTTTGATATAGCTCCCATATAAGGCCCCTTCCCGGAATATGATTTATAGCTTATAACACTTTTAGATTTGAACCAATTCTATTGAAATTTGGCACAACTAATTTTCTAGCTATTTTAAATATATGTTGTAAACTTTATTAAAATGGGTCCATATTTTGATATAGCTCCCATATAAGGCCCCTTCCCGGAATATGATTTACAGCTTATAATACTTTTAGATTTGAACCAATTCTATTGTATCAAAATATGGACCCAATTTTGATATAGCTCCATTATAACGCCCCTTCCCGAGTAAATAAAGACCAATTCTACTGAAAGTCGACACAATTATTTTGCTAACTGTTCTGAAGATATTATATTAATTTGCCCTGTATCGGTCCAAATTTTCCTATAGCTCCCTTATAACGGGATTTTTCGGAAAACGGATTAGAGTTTATAAAACATTTAAATGATGATCACTTCCATTAAAATTTAGCACAATGATTTTTCTAACTATAATCAAAGTATATTATAAATATGAACAATCTTGGTCTAAACTTCGGGAAGGGGTCTTATATGGGAGCTACATATAAGACCCCTTCCCGGAAAATAGTTTTGAGCTTATAACAAGCATATTTTTTGTTTTTATACGCTCCACAGTACAAGTGGTAGAGAGAGAATATTAACTTTGTCATTCTGTGTGTAACGCTAAGAATGAATTATTTCAGACCCCATAATGTATATATTCTTGCATCAAGTCAAAATCTCAATCCATTTTCGTCAATCTCTTTGTCTGCTCACATCCGCAAAAATTAACAGAGCTCAATGAAAATTGGTAGAAAAAAGGCAGTTAATAGAAAAATTTTATAGCTTAAATTGTAACTAATTTTATGACTAATTAAGTATTTCTGTGTTATATACATTTGTGAGTATATGTGTGTCTATGGAACCTAATTTGTACACGAATTTGTGGTGGAGGGTATTTAAGATTCGGCATAGCCGAATATAGCATTCTTACTTGTTATAATTAACCTTGACATTATTCGTCTCTATTTAACTTAATTTAAATAGAATTAAGAGATAAAAATAAAATTATTTAGTATAACAAAAATTTTACGCGCTTCATCTGTAAAAAGTCACTTTTCACTTAATGAAGCCAAAGTTATTTATACGCACTTAAGTACTTAATTTTAATTGAAATATTTCCATATTAAAATACAACAGGAAAAAAACACCAACGACAACAAATAACAGAGTACTTTTCACAAATAATGACTTCAGGGTATGACATTCGAAATAAAATACAAAAAAAATCTACAAAAAGATATTAAAGCGATAGTAAAATGTTCAAATTCACTGAATTTTAATACAAAAACACAAAGAGAAAGTTATATAATACTTATTAATTGGTATCCATGTGTGTGTTGGTATATAAATGCATGTACTTATGTGTTAATGAAAAAGACAACGAGACGTAAAGAGAATATTTTATTAATTAATAAAAAAAATGAAAAATAAAACAATTTTATACCCAAAATAGGAAACGGATACGCAATAAAAACACCAATACGCATGCAACAAATAACATCTGAAAGTTCATAAAATATAATTGAAAATTAAAACCAACAACAAAAAAATACTGTTAATAATGAAATCAAATTGTTCAAATTAATAAACGATTCATTTATAGTTTCAAGAAAAACACAGATTCTTTTTTTGCGAAATATTATTAATACAGTTGAATGTTTTGCATAATGTTGTGGTACAGTGGGGTGTCTGAAGCATAACTGGAATTTAACTGGAAGTAAACTTGAACTGAACCAGAACTGAACTAGAACTGAACCAGAACTGATCTAGAACTGAACCAGAACTGAACCAGAATTGAACCAGAACTGAACCAGAACTGAACCAGAACTGAACCAGAACTGAACCAGAACTGAACCAGAACTGAACCAGAACTGAACCAGAACTGAACCAGAACTGAACTAGAACTGAACTAGAACTGAACTAGAACTGAACATGAACTGAACTAGAACTGAACTAGAAATGAACTAGAACTGAACTAGAAGTGAACCAGAACTGAAGTAGAACTGAAGCAGAACTGAACTAGAACTGAACTAGAACTGAACTAGAAGTGAACCAGAACTGAAGTAGAACTGAAGCAGAACTGAACTAGAACTGAACTAGAACTGAACTAGAACTGAACTAGAACTGAACATGAACTGAACTAGAACTGAACTAGAACTGAACTAGAACTGAACTAGAACTGAACTAGAACTGAACTAGAAGTGAACCAGAACTGAAGTAGAACTGAAGCAGAACTGAACTAGAACTGAAGCAGAACTGAACTAGAACTGAACTAGAACTGAACTAGAACTGAACTAGAACTGAACATGAACTGAACTAGAACTGAACTAGAACTGAACTAGAACTGAACTAGAAGTGAACCAGAACTGAACCAGAACTGAACCAGAACTGAACTAGAACTGAACTAGAACTGAACTAGAACTTAACATGAACTGAACTAGAACTGAACTAGAACTGAACTAGAAGTGAACCAGAACTGAAGTAGAACTGAAGCAGAACTGAACTAGAACTGAACTAGAAGTGAACCAGAACTGAACTAGAACTGAAGTAGAACTGAACTAGAACTTAACTAAAACTGAACCAGAACTGAAGTAGAACTGAACTAGAACTAAATTAGAATTAAACCAGAACTGAACAAGAACTGAACTAGAACTGAACTAAAACTGAACTAGAACTAAACCAGAAATGAAGTAGAACTGAACTAGAACTTAACTAAAACTGAACCAGAACTGCAGTAGAACTGAATTATAACTGAACAAGAACTGAACCAGAACTGAACTAGAACTGAACTAGAACTGAACTAGAACTGAACTAGAACTGAAGCAGAACTGAACTAGAACTAAACTAGAAGTGAACCAGAACTGAACTAGAACTGAAGTAGAACTGAACTAGAACTTAACTAAAATTTAACCAGAACTGAAGTAGAACTGAAGTAGAACTGAACTAGAACTTAACTCAAACTGAACCAGAACTGAAGTAGAACTGAACTAGAACTAAATTAGAACTAAACCAGAACTGAACAAGAACTGAACTAGAACTGAACTAGAAGTGAACCAGAACTGAACTAGAACTGAAGTAGAACTGAACTAGAACTTAACTAAAACTGAACCAGAACTGAAGTAGAACTGAACTAGAACTAAATTAGAACTAAACCAGAACTGAACAAGAACTGAACTAGAACTTAACTAAAACTGAACCAGAACTGAAGTAGAACTGAAGTAGAACTGAACTAGAACTTAACTAAAACAGAACCAGAACTGAAGTAGAACTGAACTAGAACTAAATTAGAACTAAACCAGAACTGAACAAGAACTGAACTAGAACTTAACTAAAACTGAACCAGAACTGTAGTAGAACTGAACTAGAACTAAATAAGAACTAAACCAGAACTGAACAAGAACTGAACTAGAACTGAACAAGAACTTAACTAAAACTGAACCAGAACTGAACTAGAACTAAATTAGAACTAAACCAGAACTGAACAAGAACTGAACTAGAATTGAACTAAAATTAAATGAATTTAACTAGAAAAGCTATATAGAAAAGTAACTTTTGAATTAAGACGCAACCACTGTACAGTGTCTACATAATATTATATATAATGAAGTTCCAATGAATGGAATTTTTCCGCTGAATATTTCCGTTTCACATTATACGTTGGTATATACTAACTTTAAACACGATAACAGTATGTGGACACTTTAATATATTTTTTTCCATAAGGAACCTTAAACTTCATGATTTATAATTTATTAACTGCACATAATTTTAATCCCTCAAGTAGATATTTTAGTAATTTATTTTTATACTTATTGGACTAATTCATGATTTTACTTTTTAATTAGTTTTCCAGTTCTTTTCCCCACTTATTCGTTTGTAATTTTTCATAAGTGTCCAGGTTGTTTATTTCATTCATTTTGAATTTTTCAATATTTTAAAACAGAACTAAACTAAACTAAAAGTCATTAATTATAATAAAAAGTTGACAAGAAATGAGAAAACAAATGAAATTTATAATTATGAAAAGAAATCATGCTATAACAGTTTTAAAGTAATTAAAGAGATAAAACCAATTATTAGACATTTTTAAATTCATAATTTTTATAACAAATTAATGAATAAATTCCTATAAAATTTTTGATTTGATAATTTTATTAATTTAAGACGATTTCATGAGGATTTCAATAGTTACTTACTTGCAATAGTAAGTTTAAAAGTATTACTTAATTTCTTTTGACTTTAAGGAGAAAAAAGCTATATACAAGCATCACTTATAGTTAGACAAAACTATCTAATGAACCTAAACTTAATTTCCACTTCAATTTAGATGTCAAATTCAATTTGGTCATAATAATGGCTTAAACATAAATACTCATAAATATATATATAATGAGAAGAAGAAAACGCACACGCATACATGTGTACATAAATTATAATCACATACAAACATATATTTATTTACACCCAAATGAATGTGAGACCACAACTTTAGCTCAGGCAGATGCGGCGTTGTTGTGTGAACCACAATTAAAGTTAAATTAAAATATTGCCATAGTCAAGATCTGGACTACATGAAGACTATAGTCTTAAATATATTAGTATTTACATTTTAGTTCAGAATATAATTCACAATATACTTTAGATTATATTTTAACATGTAGCAGGTAGTTTAAACTATAGTACATGCAATAACTTAGACCATAACTTAAATTATAGTTTAAACTATCGTTTAGGCTGTAGTTTAAGCAATTTTTAAACTATAGTTTAAACAACATTTTAAACTATAATTTAAACAATCTGTTCAACTATAATTTAATCAATATTTTAAATTATAGTTTAAAGTTTAATTAACTAAAGATTGAAGTGATAATACTATAGCTTAATGTGACTATAGTTCTGACTATAGTCTAGATTACTTTTATGACTATAGTTTAAGCTATTGTTTATACTACTAGAATTTGAACTATAAATTACTATAATTTTCTCAATAGTTCTGATTTTATTTTAAACTGTAGTTGACTGTTGGATGTATTCCAGACTATTGTTAAGTCTGTAGCTTGGACTATAGTTTAGATTACAATATAGACTATAATTTAGAATATAGATTCGACAATAATGTATACTATAGTTTAGACTTTAATCTGTAATTTGGACTATGATTTAGAATATAAAATACTATAATGTACGTTATAGTTTAAGACTATACTTAAGGTTATAGTTTAAGCTTTAGTTCAGACTTTAATTTAGAATATAGTTTAATCTGTACATTAGACTATAGTTTAGTATGTAACTTTTACTATAATTTAAAATATAGATTACGCTAAAATTTAGACTATAATATAGTTTAGTCTTTAGTTTACAAAATACTTCAGTCGGTAGCATAGTCTATGATTTAGAATAAAGAATACTATTATCTACAGCTTATATTATAGTTTGGACTTTAATTTAGAACATAGTTAAGACCAAGGTCAAGATTATAGTTTAAATTATAGATAAAATACAATAATTTAGTCTATAGTTTAGACTATAAATTAGACTGTTGTTTAGATTCAAGTTTAGCCTACACTTAAGACTAAAGTTTAAATCATATATATGAGACTATATTTAAGTCTTAAATTTAAATTATAATTTTTTAAATAGTTGAGAGCACAAATTACAAATTAGAGACTATATTTTAGTCTATAGTTAAGGCTTATTTTATAATACAGTTAAGACTATAGTTTAGTATATACCTTAGACTATAAATTAGAGTATAGTTAAGCCTTTAGAATATAGTTAAAATTGAATTCGAATAGAGCTTTAGCTGATGTTATAGCATAAGCTATAATTTAAGCTATAATTTGGACTATAAATTAGACTATAGTTTTAACTACAATTTAGCCTATAGATTAGAGTACAATTGAATTTGTAGTGTAGACTTTATTTTTAGAAATTAGTTTAGTCTAAAGTTCAGATAATAGGTTGTCGAAAAAAGGTCTTTAATTTAGTCCACTATTTAAACTAAAGTTAAGAGGTTAGTTATAGTTTACATTAAAGTTTGGACTATAGTTTAGTCTTATTTTCATGCGAACTACGCTCTTGTTTTTATTACAATTTATATATTGAATCTTTCACTAAATTAAATGAAACTTAAACAAATTCACTCCAACCAAACAATGTTTGTGAAATTGTGTGTATGTATATTAAATGGTGTTTGTGTATGTAGAAATCTATGTGGATTAACTGTATAATGAGTATATATGTAACCTAACAGTTCTGAAAATGTTTATTCTCTTTGGATTATTTTATGTCTCCAGGTAATCTAAAGAATATCAATTGCAGCAAACTTATGCTAAATCAGATGAATTCTGCAACCTAATTTCACTTTTCTTCATTACAACCGTCCATTCAAATTCATATTTAACATGGAAACTGTCGGTGGCAAGAATGTAAGAATTGCCAAATATTTGTGTGTGAGTGTGTGTTATTTCAATGTATTATAAAATTTTATAAATTATATTGATAGTTGTTAATTTGACCACATTGAGTAACAAAAATAAATTAGAATTGTTTTCACACTGCTTTCTTACTTAATACAGTGGTGAAATAAAACAGGAGGTGGATGTTTAATTGGACCTTAAAAAATAATCTTTACTGATTTCGAGAAATGAGCATATTGTGGGATCTAGGAGTCTTTATAACAAATACAAAGTTGAAATTTTTATTTATTAACATTCTGAAATCCCAAAATCGTGTTCAAGTCATTGCACCTCATAACTTTCTTAACTTCATTCATGAAATAATTTTGTTAAAATGATTTTATTCTGAGTTCATGACACATTATTTCAATGATAAGCGAATATTAATAAATCTTTCAGAAATGCAAATGCAAGAGATTTTGCAACTGAAATTTATGTTACATTTCATAACAGCAATTTTAAGGAATAAATGTCTGTTATGTCTGTTAACATTTAATGTGTTTAAAATTTTCAAAAAAGAAATTGTAAATCTTTTCAAAATTGATTTTGTATATAAATATTTTTCCCCTTTAATTTATCCATAACAAATCACAATTTTCCTTCTTTAATTCTCCTCCACCAAAATAGAAAACATCCTGGAATGTATGCAATTTAATCCTTTTCCATTTATATTTTATGCTGCATTTACTTTTCAATGTCTGTTTGTGTTTTTTACATTTGTTGATATGTTTGTATGTTTGTTCGTTTGTTTGTATGTCAACCTTGATCAAGAGAAAATATATGAAATAAAAATAAAATTACGAAAGCTGCCAGCCTGACTGACGAAGTGCCTTAAATAAAAATAATTTCATTAATTTAACATATTTATTCTCATACACATACAAATTCTTACTCACACAATTGCAATAAGAAAAATGATGATGAATAATATAAATGAATGAATGAATGAACGAAAGAATGAATAAAAGAGATGAAAAACAAATTCAACACCGTATGTTCTCAGCATGTAATTTTTCTATATGAATTTATAATTTTCTTTCTTTTGTGAACTGTAAAATTTAAGTATAGAAATCACACATAAAGTTACATTTAGTTATATAACATACTTAATATTTATGTATATATTTACTTATTAAAAATAATCAAAAAAATATTTTTGCAAAAGAAATTATTTCGACATTAAAAAAGAATTAGAAAAATAAACAGAAGATTTTAATAATATTCAGTTCAAGTTCAGTTCCACTTCTAGTTCAGTTCCGGTTCAGTTCTAGTTTAGTTTTAGTTCAGTTATAGTTTATTTCTTGTTCAGTTCTAGTTCAGTTCCAAATCAGTTCTAATTCAATTCTATTTCAGTTCAAGTTCAGTTCTTGTTCAGTTCTAGTTCAATTCTAATTCAGTTTTAGTTCAGTTCTAGTTTAGTTATAGTTCAAGTTCAGTTCAAGTTCAATTCTAGTTCAGTTCTAGTTCCGTTCTAGTTTAATTCAAGTTCAATTCTTGTTCAGTTCTAGTTCAATTCTAATTCAGCTTTAGTTCAGTTCTAGTTCAGTTTTAGTTCAGTTCTTGTTCAGTTCTTGTTCAGTTCTAGTTCAGTTCTAGTTCAGTTCTAGTTCAGTTCTAGTTCAGTTCCAATTCAGTTCTAGTTCAATTCTAGTTAAGCTTTAGTTCAGTTATAGTTCAGTTCTTGTTCAGTTCTAGTTCAGATCTAGTTCAATTCTACTTCAGTTCTTGTTCAGTTCTAATTCAGTTCTAGTTCAATTCTAGTTCAGTTCTAGTTCAGTTCCAATTCAGTTCTAGTTCAATTCTAGTTCAGTTTTCGTTCAGCTCTAGTTCAGTTCTTGTTCAGTTCTAGTTCAGTTTTAGTTCAGTTCTAATTCAGTTTTAGTTCAGTTCTAGTTCAGTTCTAGTTCAGTTCCAGTTCAGCTCTACTTCAGTTCTAGTTCAGTTCCAGTTCAGTTCTAGTTCAGTTCTTGTTCAGTTCTAGTTCAGTTCTAGTTTAGTTCAAGTTCAATTCTTGTTCAGTTCTAGTTCAATTCTAATTCAGCTTTAGTTCAGTTCTAGTTCAGTTCTAGTTCAGTTCCAATTCAGTTCTAGTTCAATTCTAATTCAGCTTAAGTTCAGTTTTAGTTCAGTTCTTGTTCAGTTCTTGTTCAGTTCTAGTTCAGTTCTAGTTCAGTTCTAGTTCAGTTCTTGTTCAGTTCTTGTTCAGTTCTTGTTCAGTTCTAGTTCAGTTCTAGTTCAGTTCTAGTTCAGTTATAGTTCAGTTCTTGTTCAGTTCTAGTTCAGTTCTAGTTCAGTTCCAGGTCAGCTCTACTTCAGTTCTAGTTCAGCTCTAGTTCAGTTCTTGTTCAGTTGTAGTTCAGTTTTAGTTCAGTTCTAGTTCAGTTTTAGTTCAGTTCTAGTTCAGCTCCAGTTCAGCTCTACTTCAGTTCTAGTTCAGTTCCAGTTCAGCTCTACTTCAGTTCTAGTTCAGTTCCAGTTCAGTTCTAGTTCAGTTCTAGTTCAGTTCTTGTTCAGTTCTAGTTCAGTTCTAGTTTAGTTCAAGTTCAATTCTTGTTCAGTTCTTGTTCAATTCTAATTCAGCTTTAGTTCAGTTCTAGTTCAGTTTTAGTTCAGTTCTTGTTCAGTTCTTGTTCAGTTCTTGTTCAGTTCTTGTTCAGTTCTAGTTCAGTTCTAGTTCAGTTCCAGTTCAGTTCTAGTTCAGTTCTAGTTCAGTTCTTGTTCAGTTCTAGTTCAGTTCTAGTTTAGTTCAAGTTCAATTCTTGTTCAGTTCTAGTTCAATTCTAATTCAGCTTTAGTTCAGTTCTAGTTCAGTTTTAGTTCAGTTCTTGTTCAGTTCTTGTTCAATTCTAGTTCAGTTCTAGTTCAGTTCTAGTTCAGTTCTAGTTCAGTTCCAATTCAGTTCTAGTTCAATTCTAGTTCAGCTTTAGTTCAGTTATAGTTCAGTTCTTGTTCAGTTCTAGTTCAGTTCTAGTTCAGTTCCAGGTCAGCTCTACTTCAGTTCTAGTTCAGCTCTAGTTCAGTTCTTGTTCAGTTGTAGTTCAGTTTTAGTTCAGCTCTAGTTCA
This sequence comes from Cochliomyia hominivorax, assembly GCA_004302925.2. NCBI lineage: Eukaryota > Metazoa > Arthropoda > Insecta > Diptera > Calliphoridae > Cochliomyia > Cochliomyia hominivorax. The sequence continues at coordinate 10,356,467 of PYHX02000494.1, forward strand.
GTTCTTGTTCAGTTCTAGTTCAGCTCCAGTTCAGCTCTACTTCAGTTCTAGTTCAGTTCCAGTTCAGCTCTACTTCAGTTCTAGTTCAGTTCCAGTTCAGTTCTAGTTCAGTTCTAGTTTAGTTCAAGTTCAATTCTTGTTCAGTTCTAGCTCAATTCTAATTCAGCTTTAGTTCAGTTCTAGTTCAGTTTTAGTTCAGTTCTTGTTCAGTTCTTGTTCAGTTCTTGTTCAGTTCTAGTTCCGTTCTAGTTTAGTTCAAGTTCTATTCTTGTTCAGTTCTAGTTCAATTCTAATTCAGCTTTAGTTCAGTTCTAGTTCAGTTCTTGTTCAGTTCTAGGTCAGTTCTAGTTCAGTTCTAGTTCAGTTCTTGTTCAGTTCTGGTTTAGTTCTAATTTAGTTCTAGTTCAGTTCCAATTCAGTTCTAGTTCAATTCTAGTTCAGCTTTAGTTCAGTTATAGTTCAGTTCTTGTTCAGTTCTAGTTCAGTTCTAGTTCAGTTCCAATTCAGTTCAAGTTCAATTCTTGTTCAGTTCTAGTTCAATTCTAATTCAGCTTTAGTTCAGTTATAGTTCAGTTCTTGTTCAGTTCTAGTTCAGTTCTAGTTCAGTTCCAATTCAGTTCAAGTTCAATGCTAGTTCAGTTCTAGTTCAATTCTAATTCAGCTTTAGTTCAGTTATAGTTCAGTTCTTGTTCAGTTCTAGTTCAGTTCTAATTCAGTTCCAATTCAGTTCAAGTTCAATTCTTGTTCAGTTCTAGTTCAATTCTAATTCAGCTTTAGTTCAGTTCTAGTTCAGTTCTTTTTCAGTTCTAGTTCAGTTTTAGTTCAGTTCTAGTTCAGTTCCAGTTCAGCTCTACTTCAGTTCTAGTTCAGCTCTAGTTCAGTTCTTGTTCAGTTCTAGTTCAGTTTTAGTTCAGTTCTAGTTCAGTTTTAGTTCAGTTCTAGTTCAGCTCCAGTTCAGCTCTACTTCAGTTCTAGTTCAGTTCCAGTTCAGTTCTAGTTCAGTTCTTGTTCAGTTCTAGTTCAGGTCTAGTTCAGCTCCAGTTCAGCTCTACTTCAGTTCTAGTTCAGTTCCAGTTCAGTTCTACTTCAGTTCTTGTTCAGTTCTAGTTCAGTTTTTATTCAGTTCAAGTTAATTTTTAGTTTTAGTTCAATTCTAGTTAAGTTCTGCTTTTTTTCTGGTTCTGTTCTAATTAAGTTTAGTTCTAGTTTATTTTTTTTTGTTTAGCTCTCTTGCATATATAAAATGCAATATAAATTATCAAATATTAGTTTTAAAATTAACTCTCATTGAGTAAAACAAATTTTAGAATTTACCATAATAAATCCCTTATTGTATTCTATTTACCAAAATTAACACAAATTGATATAATATTAATAATTCTATGTACCAAATTTTTGGAATGAATTATATTCAATACATTATTAAATTCGAAGTACTTTATCATTATGTGTATTGGCCAATAGTACACATCATTATCATCATAATCATCAACTTTCACAACATTAATTAACATCAGTTACATTATTTTGCATCAGTTGCATCATCACCATTATCATCATTCTCATTAGGCTTATGGATGGTTTCAAATACATCTTTCACATAATTATCAATAGCAAAATCAACATTCTCATTATCATCATCCTCATCAGCATCGTAATTAATTAAGTAATAATATTTACTTACGTTTGTATTATAATCTATTTCATTCATTTTCATTCTCAACAATTTAATCGTTGTTGAAATCAACACAAATGTAAAAAAACGCACACACACACATACACGCATACACATTTATATACTCACATATTTAGGAATTAAAATACATTTGTGTGAATGATTTGTTCATAATTATATTTAATGGAATATTATTATACATCCATTTAAAAAGTCAATAAAAATTAGAAAAAAGGATAAAATAAAATCATTAGTATAATAAATTTCATATAAAATGCTAAAATAATCTCATTAGCAGTAAATGAAATAAAATAAAATAAAATTACTTAAAGACTGAAAACAAATAAAAAATTTACATAATAAAACGATAAATTTAATAAAAATGTTTATAATGATGTCATAATGGGGCGTATGATTAATATTAATTATGTGAAATAAATTATTTTAAATTCTACATAAAATTTGCAGTTTTAGAAATTAAATATATTGAAAATATTTCATAAAATGTTTCTTTTTTTTTTCAAATAAACCTACAAAAATCTTTTTTGGCTCCTGATTTATACATATGAAAAAAGGCGTTAAAAATTACATTAATTATGGCACTTCAACACCTTAAAAACATAAAAAAATTATGGACAAAACATGAAAGGTACCGACCAAACAAAAAAAAATTATTATACAAATATTAAAACACACAGGGACTTGTAATACTTCAAATAGAAAATTTTTATGCTCGTGCATGAAGTACTCATGCAGTTTTACACTTAATAGAGAGAATAATACAAACTTTGGCAAATGTTAGCAAAATAATCTGTAAAGCAAAATGTTGGCATATATCAGCCAAATTTGAAAATATTTTTCACTTACTCTACACCAAAAATATGTGGAAATTAAAATTTATCCACATATTGATACATCATTTACTAAATCTGGTTTTGTTATGTTCCTATTCTTGTTTCGCTCTATTTCTCTTCTAACTCCGTTCTAGTTCTGTTTTGTTTCTGTCCGAGTTCCATTTTAAATCTGTTCTTGTTCTGGTTACAGGATAGCTTATATACCATTTTATGGACTAGTTTAAAGACAAGTTCATATACCAGTTTTAAAAGCTTATAAACTTGTTTATAAACTTGTATAAAGACCAGCTTATAAACTTGTTTATAAACTAGTTTATAGACCAGCTTATAAACTTGTTTATAAACTAGTTTATAGACCAGCTTATACACTTGTTTATAAACTAGTTTATAGACCAGCTTATAAACTTGTTTATAAACTAGTTTATAGACCAGCTTATAAACTTGTTTATAAACTAGTTTATAGACCAGTTTATAAACTTGTTTATAAACTAGTTTACAGACCAGCTTATAAACTTGTTTATAAACTAGTTTACAGGCAAGCTTATAAACTTGTTTATAAACTAGTTTAGAGACCAGCTTATAAACTTGTTTTTAAACTAGTTTACAGACCAGCTTATAAACTTGTTTATAAACTAGTTTGTAGAATAGCTTATAAACTTGTTTATGTACTAGTTTATAAACATGTTTATAAACTAGTTTTTGGACTAACTTATAATCTTATTTATAAACTTATATCTATATTTTTTAAATGTTACAGTCCAAGAAAAAGTTTTATCTAAAATATCAGTTGAAATTGTTTCTATATTGTACTTAAAATTCGTTGCAACCTGATTAAAAATATTTTTTTTTATATCATGCAAAATATTAAGTTCCCACAACTCCTCGTAGTTTTTTTTTTTAATGCCACTTAAAATTTATTTCATAAAAGTCGTGGGGAAAACATTATTCATAAAAAAGTGGCAGCAGTAACAGCGATGTGTTTGTATATGTAAATATGTTTATATGAAATAAATGTTTAAACATGCACAACATTAAAGTGTTTATGTGTGAGTGTGTGTATGAAGGGTGTTTATATTATTTTTTGCCTTTAAAGCTGTTTTTGTAAATTATTTATTATGACACATACACATATAAACTGTTGACCTCAACTTAACTACCAGCTCATAGCAATAATAAAATTGTAACAACTAAAAAAGGAAACATATTAACCAAACAACCAGGATGACGGGCAGACAGTCAGCCAGTTACTTAAGTGTTTGAATTTACATACTCCTTACACACACAATTTAAATATAAGCTTAAGTAGTGGTAATACACTTTAAAAATTAAGTAGTTTTTCAGATTTTTTAGGTTTCGTTTGGATAATTGAATATGAGAACGAGTAATAATGCTATATTCGGTTATGCCGAATATTCAATACTCCCCACCACAAATGCGTGTGAAATAAATACATTTTCTATCGTACATACACACTCACACATACACTTACAAACGTATACAATAAATATAAATATTTCTTAAATGTAACACTGGAACTTTTTTTCTACTGAACCGATTTTGATAATTTTTGCGATGTTTGATTTGAATTTAGATATTGATCTATATCTTTTGATATACTAAATCGATGTTGCTGGATTTAAATAAAGAATTTTTTAGGAGTATAATAAATACTCAGGCCAAATTTCAATGTGCTTTTTAATTATTTTGGACGTGAACAACAGGCAGAAAGACGTACAGATAAACGAAACGACAGGCAGACAGACTAACATAACTAAATCGACTCAGATTTTGATTTAATGCAAGAATATATATTCACTATGGGGTCTGAGATGATTCTTTCTTAGCGTTACTTACAGAATGGCAAAGTTAATATACCCTCTTCAACACTTGTGATGGTTGCTATAATTTTAATTGGAATTATTTCTTTAAGTGTATTTCTTATAAATATAAAAATTTCTCATTCTCTTAAGTGTAAGTTTTTTATATTTAACACTTAATATTTCGCATTTAATTTAAAAGAAACATTAAGTACCAATTACTTTTCATAAAATGAATTAAGGAGTGAGATCGAAAAAATTTTAACACAATAAAACTGAAATCACTTAATTTACAGTTTTTTTAAGTTGATTGAAATATTGTTGGGCTATTTTCGGAAACTCTTCCATTAAAGTTTTTTAATGTTTCCTGCCACTTGGCTTAAACAAGGAGTTCATCTTCGTTTAAAATCTACCACACTTTTGAACACAGTTTTTATGCTCTTCAATTCTTTTTTTACAAGATCCCTTAGCACCGTAAAGTTTGGAGAATTTGCCTCTCTAGTTGCAAATACCAAATTTTTGTTCCTGTACTACTCAAGGGCTTGTTTATCATAGTGACAGGGCTTTGGTGTAATTTTATAGAGCCCGTTCTAACATATGATTGGTTACTTTTGTCGCTACTGCATATTGCTTGCACACAGTTTTGTAAATTTTAACTGCTTTTGGAACCCAAACATTTTTTAACATTCCTTCGAACATTTGCAACATAAAATTGTTGACCACAAAGTTACGAATAATCTGGCAGAGCATACGTTTCGTCATCTATTATGCAGCAACTCTTATCTTTTTTAGAAAAATTGACTTGTGCTCTGTTTTTGGCCTCTAAGATTTAAGCAGCATTTATATTTACTAATGCAGGTTCTACCGGGACTTTTTCCTACCGGATGTGTTAGGAGATCTTTAGAAATGAATGGAAAATTCCTTTAACCTGAACCAGGTTTTCTAACAACGGACAAGTTCTGCCGATACTGTTTAATAACATTGAAAACACTTTATCGGCAGACCTTTGAATGCATGGCCAACTTTTTGTAGGACCAGCTTGTTTTTTGTTAGAAAGTGCTTTTTACTGGACACTCATGTCATGTTTTACAAAGGTAATTTGATACAAAAAAAATTAAATAAAATTTTTAATGAAAAACGTGTGTTAAGAATTTTTCAATCTCACTCCTTAAGAAGCAGACTTGTTAAATACTAAAAATCTTTCTCAAATTTGCTTTCCTTATTCAAAAGTAATTATAACAAATTTTATGACATTTAAATGAAATCTAATATTATAGTGTTTTTTCCAAAACTACCTTTGAAACTAATTTTGAACATAATTAGTCTACGTTTTTATCATGACTTCTATAGTCCTACAATATTTTCACATAAATTCATGAAGTCTTGTTTTTTCATATGCATTAATCAGCAAATTGTTATTATCACATTCTTTCTTTCACACATTCCTTCCACTTTATTCATTATTTCTCTGTTGATTACTTTAATAAATTACATTTCATTATATTTCAACAGTTAAGTTAAAGAAAAAGAAAAGTTTCATTTAAGTATTAATAATGATTATGATGAATCCCATATGACGGTTAATATGCAAAGATACAGAAATGTCAAAGCTAAAGAAAAGAAGAGAAAACAGAAATATAATTTGATTTTGACTTCAATAAATAATAATGACAATTTTCCCATTGACATGACAAATAAGTACATCAAGCACTCAAACATCAAGCGAAAGAAAACTTAAATAGACAGTTAAAGAAAAATATGAAAAAATAAAGACATTTACAGATACTAAGATATAGACACGTGATCAAATCATACACTGACATTAACCACAAATATGACATTTTCAAAATTGTCATTTTTAATATGCGTATTAATTGGATATTTATTGAAATGTGATTATTTTAGTTAACATGATTATTAAATACATGATTTATTTACATATTAATTTTTACATAGAAGACTATAGACTATAGACTATTATGTAGAAAAGTCTAAGAGTTAGATTATAGGAAGTACTATCAAATAGTATGTAAGTATATAGAATGTAAATTAGTTTTTTAAAGACTATTTCATGGAATAGTGTATTAATGTACAAGTTTATAGATTATTATTTAAAGTAGTTTTTAGACTAGTTTCTAGAAAAGTATTTAGGCTAACTTTTAGACTAGTTTATATAATAATTTATAGACCTGATTATATAACTCGCTGTAGACTAGTTTACAGGCTAGTTTATAGACTAGTATGTAAACTAGTTTTTAGGCTATTTTGTAAAATATTTTTAGAATATTTTATTAAATAGTCAATAGACTAGTTAATATGTTAGTTAATAGACTAGTTTATATAGTAATTTTCAAAATAGAATTTAAAGTTTATAGGTTAGTTTATAGAATAATTTATGGATTGCTATAAAGACCAGTTTATAGACTAATTTACAGAATGATTTGTAGACAAGTTTGTAGGCTAGTTTATAAACTAGTATACATATTAGTTAACTATATTATAAGCTAGTTTATAGACCAGTTTAAGACTAGTTTATAGACTAGCTTACAACCTAGTTTATAAACTAGCTTTAGACTAATTTATTACACTATCTTCTTAAACCAGCTTATAGAAGTGTTTTAAGACTATTTATAAAATAGTTTATAGACTAGTACATAGATAAGTTAACTATTTTATAGACTGATTTAAAGACCAGTTTATAACCTAGTTCGAAACTAGTTTATATTGATATATAGCTAGTATTTAGACTAGCATAAATGGGTTTATATGCTAGTTTATTAACTAGTTTTTAAAGTAGTTTTTATTAGACTAGTTTAAAGACTAGTATATAGATCAGTTAACTATTTTATAGTAAAGATAATGCAGGATTAAAAACTTACAAGACTCCAATAATACTGCTAAAATCTTAGCCGAAAACGGACCACAAGTCAACTTTTCTAAAAAAGATATAGTTGCTGCATAATGGATGACGAAACGTATGCTTTAATAGACTAGTTTATAGACTAATTTAGAGACCAGTTTATAGACTAGTTTACAGACTATTTTATCGATAAGTTTGTAGATTATTTTATAGACTAGTTTTTAGATTAACTTTAGACTAATTTATTAGACTATTTTATAAAACATTTTGTCGACTATTTTATTAATTAATTCATTTTGCCATTCTATGTAATTGCGATATTTTAGTTCAATTCAAATTAACTGTTATTAACTATTCTACATACTGTACTATATATATAAATATTTTCAATTTTACGCTATAGCATTGACTAGTTAATGCTATAGTCTATTTAAGTTTATATTAATTTACAGAATTTTCTTTAAATTTTAAATATTAAATCTATAAATAAAACATGACTGTATAATTTCACTCTCATCATGTATTTTTATATATATTCATGTGTGTATGTATTTGTATGTTATTTACATTTCTGTATATGTATGCTGAAAATCTCTTACTATGTAAATAAATAGAAATGCTGAAATAAACAAAATATTTTAGGAACATTTTAAAGATTTTAATTAAAATATTTATTTACTTAAACACAAAACCATAATTCACTTAATTAAATATAATTTTAATTTTTTTTTTCACTTTTAGCTTACACTGTAAAATATTTGAATATTATTAGTTGAGACAAATAAAAAAAATGTTTACATGTAAATAAATTGAATTTGAATCTGAATTATATTTTGTTGACAAATCAATTTAATGCTAATCAATGATATTTTATTATAATTATAATTCTTCATGAAATTGAGTTATTTATTGTCAATTTTTATGGATCAAAAAAAAAAATTTGATAAAATATTGTGGTTTATGGATCAATTATAATTTAAGTTATTTTTTTCTATTAATACCCAAAACTACCATAGATGGTTGGGGTATTATGCGTTTGTGCAGAAGTTTGTAACGGGAAGAAAAAAATTATTGCTACCATCACATTTAAATATATCGTTCGACTAAAAGTCACTTTCTGAGTCGATTCAACCAAGTTCATTGGTTCGTCTCACTAGCTGACTGTCCATGTGAACCTTGTGGACAAAATTCAGTTATTTTGTTGGGTCCATTATTTTGTCTATTCCCCATTTAAATGTCCTTCCCGGAATGAGGTTTTTTAAGTCATAAAAATCCTGAATATAAAGATGGTTTAAAGAAATTTGTCACAAAAAAAATTTAATAATATTCAAAAATGATGTGCCAAATTCAATGGGGATCGGTCCATTATTTCTCATGGGTACCATACAAACCCCTTTAAAATATCTCTTCGAAGGGCTTAAAACTCACTTATACATTAAAATTATAATAGAAATTGGTCAAATTTAGAAAAATGAAGGCAGAAATCAATGTAAAAAATTTTACGAGGGTCGGTCCATAATTTCCTCTAGCTTCCGTGTTTTACACCGCTCAAGAAAAAGCTCTTTTTAAACACACAAATTTATTGTGTTTATTCAGAGAACCGGTTTTCAAGATATTTAAAAAAATAGACTTTTCAAAAAAGCCGTTTTCGATTACGGTTTTATGTCAAAAAACCGGTTAGTCAGTTTTAGTTTTGATTAGTTTAAATTTATAAAAAAAATAATAATTTAGAGTTTAAGCAATAAAAGAACATATTCCGCAAAATTGCCTTTATATGGATTGAAGATGAAATAATGGTTTTCATATATGAAACCAATTTCATCGTATTAACCTTGCACTGTATGCCCTAAATGGGTGGGATATGCCTTAATTATAGGTCTTTACCTCTTTACTGAAAAATGGATATTGCTGGATAATGGATAAAAAAAGATTTATTTCATTGACGTGATTATGTCTAAAATAGATGGATATAACAAAACCGACTCAGAGTATGATGTCTAAGAATGCGTACAGTACTTCGTTCGTGTAAAGCATGGAACGAAATTGTGTTCTCCGTCATGGCGGAATGAAGACATATATATTTTAGTAAAATGTTTAAAAAGTGTCTTTTATTAAAAACCGGTTAACGGACAGAAAAAACCGCCATATAGAATAATTCTTCGAAACTGGTTGGTTTTTTGAAATGCAAAAAAAAACCGGTTAACTTCCCGTTTTGGTTTTCGAATCTCAAATCCTACATATTTTAACACCATATGTTTTCTTAAGCATAAATGTAAGAAATACTTTTATACGAGGATGGTTAATAAATTTCCGGTAGCTAACACTTATAACCAACAATGTGGTGTAGAGTACTAAATAGTCGGACTTTTACTCAATTTTTTGCATAATTTTATTTCGAATAAATTCTTGTGTTTGAAAACAAATATTCAATTACAAAACTGGTCAACCGCAGAAGGTTTTAAATCTAAAAATTCTATTTAATTATTCTTGTTGTTATTTTCTTTTCATACATGAATTAATTTTGTCATAAAAATAGTTATAAAATACGTGATTTATAATAAATTAATGGGAAAAAAATTAAACAAAATAATAAATTTAATAAAATGAAATTTAATAAAATTATAAAATTTTATTAAAACAATGAATTAAAATAAAGTTATTAAAACAAAAAGTTATAATTAAATTAATATACTTTTATTAACATTAATTAATGCAACTAATACTTAATAACGATAAATAAAAATAATTAATTGTTTTAAAGTGATAATTTGTGCATTTTAACAGAATTAAAAAAAAATTGTTAATCCACAATTATATATAATTATATATATTATATGATTTAAAATGATTTTCTTTAAGTGGACTTCAAAATTTGAATGGCAATACAACCAGCTTTTTGACTGCATCTAAGTTCAATTAACAGACTATTTTATAAAATGACAATTAAGGCAGTTTGTAGATAAATAGACTATATTTTAGACTAGTCTTATAGAATAATTAATAGACTGAGTTATGGGCCACTTTTTGGACATGTAAACGGACCTTCAAACTAGTTTATAGACTATATTATAGAGCTATTTATGAATTACTTTATAGGCTTACTAACTCATAGATAATATTATAGAGAAGTTTATAGAGTATTTTTTAGACTAGATTATAGACTAAATTGTAGACTATTTAATAGATTAGTTTTATAGACTTGTTTATAAATTATCTATAAACAACTAATTTATAGATAATTTAAGTTTATAGATAAGTTTTACTACTTTTTTTAAGATATAACAATTGGATTTTTTTTTAAGTGGACTTCATTATGTGACTGCATTTAAGTTTAATTTATAGACTATTTTATAAAACAATGTTTATGAGTTTGTAGACTAAAGACTATTTCTTAGACTAAACTTATAAAATAATTTATAGACTGATGTAGTGACTACTTTTTTAGTTTATGGATTAGTTAATAGACTTACTGAGAGACTTGTTAAACTAACTTATAAACTATTTTGCATATAAAGTTATAGACTAGTTTATAGTTTTAGTTATAGACTAGTTTATAGACTTATTTATAAACTACTTTATAGACTAATTTATAGACGAGTTTATAGACGGAAGTTTATAGACGAGTTATAGACGAGTTTATAGACGAGTTTATAGACGAGTTTAAACGAGTTTATAGACGAGTTTATAGACGAGTTTATAGACGAGTTTATAGACGAGTTTATAGACGAGTTTATAGACGAGTTTATAGACGAGTTTATAGACGAGTTTATAGACGAGTTTATAGACGAGTTTATAGACGAGTTTATAGACGAGTTATAGAACGAGTTTATAGACGAGTTTATAGACGAGTTTATAGACGAGTTTATAGACGAGTTTATAGACGAGTTTATAGACGAGTTTATAGACGAGTTTATAGACGAGTTTATAGACGAGTTTATAGACGAGTTTATAGACGAGTTTATAGACGAGTTTATAGACGAGTTTATAGACGAGTTTATAGACGAGTTTTATAGACGAGTTTATAGACGAGTTTATAGACGAGTTTATAGACGAGTTTATAGACGAGTTTATAGACGAGTTTAATAGACGAGTTTATAGACGAGTTTATAGACGAGTTTATAGACGAGTTTTATAGACGAGTTTATAGACCGAGTTTATAGACGAGTTTTATAGACGAGTTTATAGACGAGTTTATAGACGAGTTTTATAGACGAGTTTATAGAACGAGTTTATAGACGGTTTATAGACGTTTATAGACGAGTTTATTAGACGAGTTTATAGACGAGTTTATAGACGAGTTTATAGACGAGTTTATAGACGAGTTTATAGACGAGTTTATAGACGCATTTATAGACGAGTTTATAGACGAGTTTATAGACGAGGTTTATAGACGAGTTTATAGACGAGTTTATAGACGAGTTTATAGACGAGTTTTATAGACGAGTTTATAGACGAGTTTATAGACGAGTTTATAGACGAGTTTTATAGACGAAGTTTAAGACGAGTTTATAGACGAGTTTATAGACGAGTTTATAGACGAGTTTATAGACGAGTTTATAGACGAGTTTATAGACGAGTTTATAGACGAGTTTATAGACGAGTTTATAGACGAGTTTTATAGACGAGTTTATAGACGAGTTTATAGACGAGTTTTATAGACGAGTTTATAGACGAGTTTATAGACGAGTTTATAGACGAGTTTATAGACGAGTTTATAGACGAGTTTATAGACGAGTTTATAGGTGTTCTTTTTTTTGATAGTTTAATAGTCTATTTTATACACTAGTTGAAAGATTATTTTAAAGACTAGTTTATAGACTATTTTATAGACTAGTTTATAGACCAGTTTATATACAGTTTTATTTCCAGTTTATAGACTAATCTATAGATTATAGACTGCCCTCAAACTTATTTACAAGTTTATAGACTGGCTTTCAGACTAATTTAACTAGTAGTTAACTGACTAGTTCAAAATATATAGACTGGTTTACTAACTAGAATGATGTAAGGACTTGTTTATATAAAGGCTTTTATACTATTTTGTAGACTAATTATTGCTAACTTTAGAGGTGTTTATATAGGACTAGTTTATAGACTAATTTATAGACTAGTTTATAGACTGATTTTTGGACTATTTATTTATAAAATAGCTGTTAGACTACTTTAATTTTAAGTTTATAGTCTATTTTTAAAACAGTTTAGAAATGGTTTATTTGCAGCTCTAAGGCAGATTTTTAAACTAGTTTTAACCAGTTTACGTCCTTGTTAAATAGTTTATAATGTATAGACTGGCTAGAAGATGAAGAGGATAGAAGATAGAATAGTTGTTAAACTACTTCATAGACTAAGTTTTAAGTCTACTTATAGACTATTTTATGGACTGGATTTTAGACTAAATTATATACTTAACCAATCTAATCACAGTTTTAACTTTTTTTCCTTTCATACTGTCTGGATGCCAAGTCAGGCCAAAAAAAGTGGACACATTATGAAGTCTTATAAATGGAAGCAGCCTTTTTTGTAAACATTCCTTGATTTAACTTTTGCATTCCAAACGTTTGTTAAACACTCAATCAAACATCAGCAAAATAAAATTGTTGACCAGAAAGTTGCGAAAAATTTCCGTGCTCTGCTTTTGGCTTATTTTTAGCAGCGTTTCCGTCAGGAACTTTTTGAGCTTTGTATATTTTTAAACTGCTTGCACTAAGTTAACAGGGGCCACTTTTCTACCGGATGTGTTGGGAGCTCTTTTGAATATAAAAAAATTGCCAACTTAAAAAATCAAAAATTTTTTTTAAAGTTCGAACTTCAAACTAAAAACAATAATTTTATAAAATGTTGGTATATATTTTAGAGTTTAATTGGATCTGATATCTGTCTGTCTAATTAATTTTCTTTCTTTTTTCATTTAATTAAATTATTATGTCAATAAACATTTATTTTATATCGATAAAAAATATATTTAAAAAAATAAAAAAAAAATCAAATTTAATATTAATCAATGCGGAATCTCTAATACCCTCTAGCGCAAACATGTGTGTAGTAACAACATTATATTATATACATATACATCACAGATATCCACTCTAACACATATACAAATTTATATTTAAAAACACACACTTATAATTCTAAAATGTATTAAGGGATCGATAGCTTTAATTCTATCGATCCGATGTTTGGGGTTTTTGTATCGATAATCAAACTTAATTTCCAAATGTCGAAGAAAATGAAAGGGAAGAAAAGACGTATGTAGGCAAATCGACTCAGATATTCGATTACTTTAACATGATTTGTTCTTGGGAATAACGCACGGTATAACAACTTAATATACCCTCTTGCTATATATACTCAGATGTGGTAGAGGTTATGAAAACAATTTTAATTCAAAAGCAAAAAATTATTTTTTTTTAACTATTTTAAGGTTTTTTTAATGAATAAATAAATATTTAACACATAATTAATGATAAACAGATACAGATGAATATAGAATTTTTTGTAAAAAAGTCACATGGAATTTAATTAAAATTCGTGAGTAGAAAAAAAAACTAACAAGACATGAAAGTAATAAAATATTTATAGAATAGGAGTGAGGTCGAAAAATTCTTAACACACGTTTTTCATTACAGTTTTTAATCCCTGTATAATTTTGTTCTCTTTTCAAGTTACCTTTGTAAAACATGTCAGATATTATGTTTAGTGTGGAACATATTAGTTGTACGCTGATTAAATTGAGTGACCAACATGGTCCTACAAAAAACCCAACATGGTCCTACAACATGTTTCCAATTTTATTTAAAAGTATCAGGATACGTTGTCTGTTGTGGGGAAACCTGTTTCAGGTAAAAGGACCAGCCACATGATGTTTGTAATGCCAAAAAATATTTCAAATGAGTTTCTTACACATCCGTAGAATAGTAGCCCGTTAGCTCAGTGCACGAAGTTAAAAATCATACAAGACTCAAAAGTTCCTGTCAGAAACGCTGCTAAAAATTTAGAGGCCATGATAAAATGTATATTCTTTTTATGGCAGATTTTTTCGAAACTTCCTGGTCAAAAATTTGATGTTGCTGATGCCCGAAGGAATATTAAATTAAAGTTTAGGGCTCAAAAGTAGTAAAAATTACAAAAAAAGTTCTTGGCATAGCAAGTTGCCCAAAAGAACGCAATCAGGTTCTATAAATATATAAATTTACAACAGGGAATGTTTACAAAAAAAGGTTGATTCGATTCAAAAGACTTCATAATGTGTTACTTATTTTTGGTCAGACTTCCAGGTCAACTTTATGTTACTGATGCTCGAAGGAATGTTGAAAACAAGTTTAAGACACAAAAGTAGTAAACATAATTTAAGTTGCAACGAAATTTACATCAGAGAATGTTTACAAAAAAAGGCTGCTTCGATTCATAAACCTTCATAATGTCTCACTTATTTGTGGCCTTCAGGAAGTATGGTGTGGTATTTTTACTAGGAAAGGAAAGGAAAAATGACAGAAAGCACTATAAAAACATTAATGGAAGGGTTTCTGAAAAAGGAGTTCAAAATTTCATCACTTGTGATTAAAAAAATAAAAGTAAATATTTTCTTGTAAATTGTAATAATAATTTCAATCAAATCAAAAAAAGGTAAAACTGTAAATTGTAATATATGTATGTTAAGATTTTTTCGATCTCACTCCTTAGTTAAAATATATATATAGAATAGTAAAAAAAATAATTTTGTATAATTTTTATTAAAACAAAAAACTAAAGCATACTTTTAGGTTCAACAAAAACTAAAGTATACATTTAGGGTTAATTAATTAGCAAAACTACAGCATAATAACTGTTCTAGAAAAATAACAATAATTTTTATCAAAATAAATCAATTTTATAAAATAGATATTTTTGAATATTTTATAAAAAACGCTTCTTTTTTGATATAAAAAACTG
Organism: Cochliomyia hominivorax; assembly: GCA_004302925.2. Lineage (NCBI taxonomy): Eukaryota > Metazoa > Arthropoda > Insecta > Diptera > Calliphoridae > Cochliomyia > Cochliomyia hominivorax. Next base: position 10,371,605 of record PYHX02000494.1, read on the forward strand.
TTATCCTTTTCGAATTCCTCACTAAAAATACCACTCAAATTAGTTACAACTTTATATTTTATTTGCATTCCATCACATTTTTTCTATATTAATATTTTTTTCAAAACATTTTTCTTTTCAACAATACATCAGTAATTTCAATTAAACAAATTAATTAGATTCCACTTGTATTAAGTGTTAAAATCCTCTAATTGAGTTCATATAAATGTTACAATA